>CAXKVI010000002.1:16575068-16637568 GCA_964058755.1 Campiglossa producta | reverse complement strand
ACCTTGTGTTTTGCCCAAACTTATGGGCATATTTATTGTGAGGTGGGTTTCATTATAGGCTGGGGTAATGCTCAGCCCATCCAGGATCAAGTAGAGGTCCAACTTCTTTTACTAATAAGAATACAGTGATTTAGTGATGGTATTCTAGCCGGACACACACACACCCACACACACACACACCCACACACACACAAACACCAAAAGGTATATCTAGGCGGGTAAGGTGGATAAGATGGCGGGACAATGGATCGGTGCCTGACTACCGATGGCTGATACGAAGTTGGTGAATGCCGCAAAAAAACGGTGGATGTCGGTGAAACGGTTGGCGGATATCGGTGGAGCGCTTGGTGGATATCGAAGGATTGGTGCCAAATTTGCTAATGACCGGTGGATATCGGTGAAACGGCTGGTTGAGGCCGGTGGAATGATTGGTTGATGCCGGTGGATCGGTGCCAGGTTACCCATGACCGGTGGATGTCGGTGAAACGGTTGGTTGATGCCGGTGGATCGGTGTCAAGTTACCGATGTGTGCCGGTGGATGTTGGTGAAACGGATTGTTGCTGCCGGTGGACCGGGTGGTTGATACCGGTGAATTGGTTGACGACCGGTGGAGTGGTGCCAAGTTACCGATGACCGGTGGATTGGTGGATGGATACCGGTGAATTGGTTGACGACGGGTAGATCGGTGCCCAGGGAACGATAACCGGTCGACTGATGCCGATGGATCCGTACCATGTTACCGATGACCGGTTGGTGTATTCGGTATGCACCATAAAATATGTATCAGATGGTCCCGAGGGACGCACCACTTGCCTTGTGAACGGGACGACGATCCGAGGACCGCTTCTCCGCGTCCAATAGACACTAAAATCGTGAGTGGAGGGTTGTGCAGAGTAAGGGAGGAAGCTGCCCCAAATTCACTTAGCGGGACTTGCCTGCGCTTACCGTAACCATGCTTTCGATGACAAACGAAGCGCGAAGAATTTACTTAAGCAGACATAAATATGAATTAACTGCGAATTCCTATTATTGTGGTCGCAGTGATTGCGCGAGGGAAAATATGCAAAATCCGCTTGCTTAGTGCTGGCGTGCTGTACGTTTGCTTTGTTTAACGTGTGATTAGAAGGTAGTGTGCTTAAAAGCGACATTACACTATATCTATACTTTATATATAAAATTAAAACTTCAAATTTCGTGTGAGCAAAAGAGCCGATCACCTGCGACAATTTATTCAATTCATAGGGTACTTATTTTTAAATTAAGCATGTAATAAAAAATATTTTATTCAAAGTAGTGACAATTGAAACCATCTTCAGGGAAAGAGTTTAGAATGCGATTTGTCCTCAGTTCTCAAGGCCTTGTTCGGGGTGATTGCTATCCAATAAAAAAAAGTATTACCTTCTACGAAAAAGTATATCAAAGCTTTTGATCTTGACGAAAATCTGAGTTAGGTGTCCCTCTCTCTTTTAATACGCCAAACATTCTCACGAAGATGTCACTTCTTTACCTACAGTCAAATTATAAACCATCTTCGGAATTTCATTTCTTTAATGATGGAGATAATGATCTTTGGTCTATTAAGAATTCGGCAATATTGTCGGCAAATAACAAAAGGCTAGATAAATCTTCGTTTTGTATTTTTTTTTAAATTTTGATTGACTTTAAATTTTGAGCACGCAACACTTAATTGCGATCATCTAAGCAAAACGCTGACCAATTCAAATGGCTAAAGGAAGACAAACTTAGCCTGGGAACTTCAAAAAGGTTCATAATAAGAAAAATAATCAGAATTATGAAGCTATCATTTGAATTTACCTTAATTAAAACAAATGAGTTATTGTGCAAAAGCATATAAATTCATTTTTTAAATTCAATAAATGTCTCTTATCCCCTGAAAAAGTGTTGCAATAACGCAAGTACATGCAGTTTGAGACGCTCAAACAACGTATGTCTCAGTTGTCAACATTGTACGCAGCGGCTACAATAATAACAATAAATACTACTTAAGTACATACATACATACAAATGAAAACCACAAACAAACACATAAATTAGTACGAAAAATAACAATTCGGGAGTTGACTTAGCGCAAAATATCATAATTGAGCTTACGCATACAAATAACAAAAGACTTAAGCAACGAACTCGCATGCCGATCATGAGCGATAATAACCGAAAAGTTAATGTTAAAGCAATCAAGCGTATGAAGAAATTTAAAAAAATAAACATTTTTTTTTAATAAAAAAACCAAAATTCCCCTTCAGCAAAAGATGGCAAAAAAGGCAACTGAAAAAGGGTAAAATCACAAATAACTATAATGAAGGTACAAAAATTAATCGGTAAAACCAGAAGCAATTTCGGCATTCGATTAAGCAGATCAGTGGTGCAGATAACAAAAGCGGTAATACGGTTATTAACAAGTAGCCAAAAGAGTGGGATTATAATATTTATTGTGAAACATGATTTTATCATTGGCTTTTGCAGTTGCCGCCTTTTGTCGTTTTGCCGCTAATTGCTACACTAGCAGATTCAAGTGAGCAAAAGTTGGGGTTTGGTGTATTCCAAGATTGAATAGTAACTACTACTGTTCAAAATATGTACATTTGAAGGTAATATTTATATGGGGTAGAAAATGTGTAGCGCTTGCTTTCGGCGTACCAGCTGAACGTTTGATGGAGTCAGTGGAAAAAATATGTTTTTGAATGTATAAAGTGACCTCCTTAGGAGAATTTCATTTGTTGAAAATCATTGAACGTTGAGTACAAAGTAGAGTCATGCTAGGAGCATGGTCGAACTTTTTTCAGTACTTACTAGATCCTACTGGAGAATACTCGACAATACCAGACGATACTCAAAAGTTTTATGAACATTTGAGACATACTCGACAATGAATTATTTTACTTAATCATTTTCTTTTTGTTTCATTTTCCTTTATTTTATTTTAATTTTTTAATATAATTTAATTTATTGTATTTGTTTTTGTCTAATTTTGTTTTTTTATTTTAGCTTTTTTATTTTACTTTTAATTTAATTTAATTTAATTTCATTCAATTTTATTTTATTTTATTTTATTTTATTTTATTTTATTTATTTTATTTTATTTTATTTTATTTTATTTTATTTTATTTTATTTTATTTTATTTTATTTTATTTTATTTTATTTTATTTTATTTTATTTTATTTTATTTTATTTTATTTTATTTATTTTATTTTATTTTATTTTATTTTATTTTATTTTATTTTATTTTATTTTATTTTATTTTATTTTACTTTGTTTTCTTTGATTTTATTGTATTTTCTTTTATTTTATTTTATTTTCTTTTCTTTTATTTTATATTATTTTATTTTATTTTATTTTATTTTTTTTTTATTTTATTTTATTTTTTTTATTTTATTTTATTTAAATTTATTTTATTTTATTTAAATTAATTTTATTTTATTTTATTTTGGTTTATTTTATTTTATTTTATTTTACTTTATTTTATTTTATTTTATTTTATTTTATTTTATTTATTTTATTTTATTTTATTTTATTTTATTTTATTTTATTTTATTTTATTTTATTTTATTTTATTTTATTTTATTTTATTTTATTTTATTTTATTTTATTTTATTTTATTTTATTTTATTTTATTTTATTTTACTTTATTTTATTTTATTTTATTTTCTTTTCTTTTCTTTTCTTTTATTTTATTTTATTTTATTGTATTTTATTTTATTTTATTTTATTTTATTTTATTTTTTTTTTTTTTTAATTTTATTTTATTTTATTTTATTTTATCTAATTTTGATACAATTTTGTATTTTCCTTTTTTTACTCCATATTATTATTTTTTATTTTTTTTTATGTGAAAAATTCAAAACGAAATGTTTAAGGACTAAGAAACAACACCTTACCCTTCAGATGGCCTAGGCGAGCCATACCATAATTTTGCTACATACGTAGCACACTTTGCATCGAAACATTTTGGATTAAAGAAATATGTAAAGGGTGCACCATTCGGTATTTGAAACTCAATATTTGCCAACTCGTTCCCCAGAAACACCTCAAAGGAATAATATATGACTGCGTTAATACTGCCCAGATCCAGACCCTCATAATTTTTGGAACTGATGCCATTCACCAATACTCAGCCATGTGAAATCCTCACCCTTTTGAATTTATAAGTCCTATCCTCTCATTTTTTCTACTACCACCAGTTTGTTTCTATTGCAGGCCTAGTCACCTAGTGGGACAATTGTCTGGAAATCTGAGAACCAAATTCACTCAGATTATTACGCTCTTTGCATGGCTTCTCGAACTATGAAGTTGTTATTGCGCTTGTGAGAAGGATGTGATCGCTTTTTTAAGAAAATACCTTTTTAATTTTGGGACAGTGATCTTGTTCGTCAAGGAACGGCCACATCATTTTCGAAGCACCGATTGTATCACTCTTTAAATTGAGTACGCCGCATTGAGTGTGATTGTTGCGACACGTAAACTCTTCTATGCTTCCGTTAAAATTAGGAGTTTGCGCTCTGTGGCAAGAAGAGGCAATCGTGAGAGTGAAATAGAGAGCGACCATCAAGAGTGTAACCAGAAATTGGAAGGTTGTCGGCATCGCTTTGATGCGGCCAAGATCAAAGGTGCCGATTGTTTACATAATAGTGGCCTTTGAAACGGAACAATAGAATGCCAGGATCAAAGAGATGCCGCACACACTGGTGATGATGACGATGGTGATGGCGATAGCGTTGGCAATGACGATGACGATCGCCAGTTAACAGAGCAACAAAGGTAAAAGGAAAAATTTACAATAACAACAAGAATAACTAACAAAAAAAAATAAAGCAACAAAAAGATGGATAAACTAAATGAACAGCTGAAAATTTGTTTGTAGCTAATAAGTATGTAGGTATATATGTCTTCGGTATGTATATTATGAATAGCTATTAAATTTTCACTAATGTGTTTAATTATAGTTTTTTGATTTTTAATGATAAGAATGTCTTCATCGTTTACGCCCTTGGAGACCAGAAAAAAGCTAGCCATTCAACTTTTAGTGCCACATATAACCTACTCAGAGCTTGTTTATAGTCGACTTGATTCTGCTTCGTACCACAAAATTGAGGTTGCCTTTAATAACATAACGCGTTACGTGTACGGCTTAAAAAGATACGATCACATCTCTCCTTGGAAGTGCAAGGTCCTAGGATGTACCATTTTTGACTATATGGCGGCTCGGAACTGTATATTTATGTTTAACCTCATTGAATTTAAAACACCTCACTACCTCTATGAAAAACTGCAATTTTCAAGGTCTTGTAGGCGCCGCAACTTGACAATTCCCAGATATGTTTACCTGTCCTCCTCGAGACTATTTCTTGTAAATGCTGTAAGGCTGTGGAACTCTCTTCCTGAATCTCTTAAAGGTGTCCTGAGTAGGAGCAACTACAGAGGGTTGATTCATGACCACTTCATTTCAGCGTGATTAATGTGTCTTCGAAGCAAATACGTCTTTCATCTCTTTTCTTTACTCTCACCTAATAAAAATGTCACTCCTCTCTTTAGATGTAAGAATTATATTTATTCTATTTTAAGTACTTATAAACTTTGTAATTAATGGCTGATGATGTGCTTTAAAAGACTCTGTCTTACAGACACAACCACTTTATTAAATAAATTGAAAATAAATTGAATAAGATATTTGATTTTGTAAACAAAAAAAAAAAAAAAAAAAAAAAACAGTTACCTTGATTACTTCAAAATTGTATAACAGAACCAATGAAAATTGAATAATTAAAATAACTAGAGTTTGCCCAGTGGTTGAAATTCAACCACAAAACCTCTACTTATTTACCACCTTTTTTGCATTTTCTTTACTTTGACTTTATTTCTTTTTTTTCCCTTTCTTCACATTCCTCTTCCTTTTAGTTTCTGCTCTTCTCACCACTGAGTAATAAGTACAGTTTTATTTATTTGTTTTCATTATTTTAATTAATTTTATCATTCCATCACCTTAATGTACGTAGGTTCTTAGCTTTTCCTTTTCTTTGATTTTATTTCTTCTGTATTTTCATTTCTTTTCCTTTCTTTTTATTTCCTCCCCTCTCCTTTCCTTTCCTTTCCTTTCATTTTCCTTTTATGCGTTTTCTTTCCTTTCCTTTCCTTTTCTTTCCTTTCTGGTCATTTATTTTCCTTACCTTTCCTTTCCTGTTCTTTATTTTCTCCTTCCTCTCCCATTTCCTATAATTTCCCTTCCTTTCCTTTCCTTTCCATTCCTTTCCTTTCCTTTCCTTTCGTTTCCTTCCCTTTTCCTGCTTTCCTTTCCTTTCCATCCCTTTCTTTTCCTTTCCTTTCGTTTCCTATCTTTTCTTTTCCTTTCCGTTGCTTCCCTGTCCTTTGCTATTCGTTCCCAACCACCCCTTCATTTATTTTCCTTCCCCTTTCCCGTCCTCACCATTCTCCTTCCCTTCCTTACCTTCCCTTCCCTTTCCTTTCCTTCAATTTCTCATCATTTCCCTTCCTCTCCTTTCTTGTCATGTTACTTTCCTTTTCTTTCCTTTCCATTCCCTTCCATTCCCTTGCTTTCATTTCCTTTCCTCTGCCATAAAACCTCAACTTATTTACCACCTTTTTTGCATTTTCTTTCCTTTGGCTTTATTAATTTTTTTTGTCTTTACTTTTCTATATTTTCCCTTTCTTCACATTCCTTTATTTTTTATTTTATTTTTTTTCATTATTTTATTTCATTTTATCATTCCATCACCTTCATGTACGTAGGTTCTTAGCTTTCCTTTTATTTGATTTCATTTCTTCTGTATTTTCATTTCTTTTCCTTTCCTATCTTTTCTTTCCTTTCCTTTCATTTTCCTTTTTTTCGTTTTCTTTCCTTTCTTTTCCTTTCTTTTCCTTTCCTTTCCTTTCTTTTCTGGTCATTTATTTTCCTTACCTTTCCTTTCCTGTTCTTTCTTTTTTCCTTCCTCTCCTATTTCCTGTAATTTCCCTTCCTCTTCTTTCCTTTCCTTTTCCTTCTTTCCTATCTCCTTCCCTTTCTTTTCCTTTCCCTTGCTTCCCTGTCCTTTGCTATTCGTTCCCAACCACCCCTTCATTTATTTTCCTTCCCCTTTCCCGTACTCACCATTCTCCTTCCCTTCCTTACCTTCCTTTCCCTTTCCTTTCCTTCAATTTCTCATCATTTCCCTTCCTCTCCTTTCTTGCCATGTTACTTTCCTTTTCTTTTCTTTCCCTTCCCTTCCATTCCATTCCCTTGCTTTCATTTCCTTTCCTCTACCATAAAGCCTCAACTTATTTACCACCTTTTTTGCATTTTCTTTCCTTTGGCTTTATTAATTTTTTTTGTCTTTACTTTTCTATATTTTCCCTTTCTTCACATTCCTTTATTTTTTATTTCATTTTATCATTCCCTCACTTTCATGTACATAGGTTTTTAGCTTTTCCTTTTCTTTGATTTAATTTTTCCTGTATTTTCATTTCTTTTCCTTTCTTTTTCTTTTCTTTCCTATCTTCTCTTTTCCTTTCCTTTCATTTTCTTTCCTTTCTTTTCCTTTCCCTTCTTTTCTGGTCATTCCTTTCCTTTCTTTTCTGGTCATTTATTTTCCTTAGCTTTCCTTTCCTGTTCTTTATTTTCTCCTTCCTTTCCTACTTCCTATAATTTCCCTTCCTTTCATTTCTATTTCTTTCCATCCCTATCTTTTGCTTTCCTTTCGCCATTTATTTTCCTACCGCTTTCTTTCTTGTCCTCACCTTTCTCCTTCCCTTCCTTACCCTTCCCTTTCCTTCCTTTCCTTAAATTTCTCATCATTTCCCTTTCTCTCCTTTCTTGCCATGTTACTTTCCTTTTCTTTTCTTTCCCTTCCCTTCCCTTCCCTTCCCTTCCCTTCCCTTCCTTTCCTTTCCTTTCCTTTCCTTTCCTCTACTCTCCTGTCCTTTCCTTTCCTTACTTACTTAATTTTGGTCGATACAAGGAGCCTATCACAGTACTGCAGTCATTTCTTTTAAGCGATAATTGTCGCTAATTGGAGACACCAAGGGAGTTCAAGTCATCCTCCACTTGTTGTTTCCATCCTAGTCGAAGCCGCCTTCCCCTCAACTGCCGAGTTCTGACGATAGGAAAACCTTCTGGACTGGAGCTTCTTTGTCCCTTAACATGACCCAGCAGTGGAGCCTTTGGGCTGGACTTTATGGTCAGATCTGCTAGTAGAGATATTTTTATCAAAAATCCACATACAATTTATCCCACTGTACCACAAGCTCATCCAGGCTACCACTCTTGACCATATAAAAAAAGCGATTTATTCAGCGCAACAGATTTTATTATATTTTATGAGCGAGTTTTTTTATGCTGCTGATTGCGGTTATTATCGTCACAGCTACTGTGCTGCGGCTGCCATGCAATGCCATGTTATGGTCAGAACGAATAGGCGCTTCATTTCTTTTTCGGACGGCGGCGCTTTAATGACTACCACTCTCAGCACATGAGGGGCGTACAAAAGTGGGGTGTGCTAGAAGGTTAGCACTTGTTGTCGTGACCAGAGTATTTTTTTTTTAATGGGCCGACAACGTAGCAAAAGATCGACCACAGGCATCTTTCCACTTCATTCCATTGACCAAAGCCAACAAACACTTGCTCGCTTATGTTTATGTGTCGTGTAACTCAGGTGGTAAATTCTACACGGCATGGTAGCTGACAACAACAGCTACAGTGGCGTTAGTCGTGCCACGCATAACTCGGTGGCATGGCATAGCTAAGATGAAGCACAAACCAGTAAATCTATTAAAGAATGGTTAATGTTGTCACAAAGTGTTTGTGTTCTATGTTGTTGTTGTTGGGCAGTTATTTGCATGCTATTTTTTTGCTGCTTTTGCGTTGTATGTGGCGGCTTCTTGTAAAGCTTGACATTGGCATTCAATGTTCAAGGATGTGGAAAAGGCCTTGAACGCTTTACGCGCGCACCTCACTTCATAGAGCTTTCATAGCTTTTTTTTAATATGCAAATTGTCACGTATATATGTATGTATGCTAGAGTATTTAGTTCACTCGCTTCATACCACCATGACCAAAGTGTATGCGGTTCAACTTCAAATGTATGCGTTTGATTAGGTTCGTTCGTATGTACTTGAGCACCAAACTAGCAACCACAATACAAGTTCTCCCGTTTTTTTTTCTCTCTGTTATTTAGTGGATTACCCATAATAATAATCACCGATCTGAATTATCTTTGTCTGTCCTAAACGACAAATCACCGCTGCAGAGCTGGCGCTGAGCAATTGAATAGCAGCGCATGGCTTTGTGTTTTGTGGATTGTCGGCAAAGATGAAAGTTAAACGCAACAACGCTTCTGGCGTAGATTAGACGCTAAATTAGAAAGGGAAGAAGTGTACGCATGCGTGCTCAGGTACACAATTGAATGTTCCTATGGATACACATACAGACATCTGTTTATGCTCAGTAATAGAGAAAGATATTTACACTGGGAAAAAGTAGCCTACGGCATCCGCTTTGAGATATGTGCCAAATTTTGAACAGATACTCCCTTTAAACCAGGAGTCGCCGTAATACGGTTTATACAGGGTTGTACTGATACCTGGGCTAGTAAAACCTGAGCCCTTGGGCTACCTAGTCGTGGCTAGCGTGACCATGTTATCAATCCTCGATGCCAGAGCGGGCATCGCACCAATCAAATTATGTTATCTATTTTGGCTTTGTCGCTCACTAGCAAGTGCCGAAGCAACAGGTTCAGTTGCCTAGGCCTGACCAATACACATTTGAGTTCGAACGCCCCAAAAAGGTTCTGCCAAGTCCTAGCGATGCTATTAATATATCTAAGCGGCATTCGTAGGTAATGGAAATTTGGTCAAGTTTCTGGTCTCTAGCATACCGAGAAGCTACTCAAAAATCAATCACAAGATTCCCCAGATTTTTCTGAGTTTGTAAGCAAGTTTTACTTATCTTGATCAGTGCACCATCTAGCGGAATGTTGAGTTTTACAAATTCTTTTGTCATCGTGTCCAGGGGTTCTAAAAAATATATCAAGTCTCTAAATTACCGGGAAGCTACTCAAAAACTGATCGATATTCAATTATATCAACCAGTGCGCCACCTATCGGAATTTTCAATTTTACATATTGTATTATCATCGTCTCTCCAAGTATATGCTAAGTTTCAAATCCCTAGGTTGCCAGGAAGTTAGTTAAAAGTTGATCGCAAGGTTCTCAATTTCAAATTTATTTTCAAAATAGCTCGATACGTGCGCCACCTACAGAATTTTTTTGTTGAGAAATATTGTCACCGGATTCTAAAACATCTGTCAAGTTTTAAGTCTCTAGGTTACCGGGAAGTTACTAAAAAATCGATCGCAAGTTTCCACCTTTTTTCTGAGATATTTAGCAAGCTTCAATTATCTCGAACAGTGCGCCATCTAGCGGAATTTTTAGTACAACGAATTGCATTTTCTTTAATAGCAAGTTTCCCCTATTTTGCCAAGATCTTAGGAAAGCTCGAATTATCACAAACAGTGCGCCACCTATCGGAATTTTAATTTTAAATTGATGCTAACTTTCAAATCCCTAGATTGCCAGTAAGTTAAAAGTCCATGCGCCACCTATCGTAAATGTTATGATCAAATATAGCATTGTCACCGGGTTCTGAAAAAATGTCAAGTTTCAGGTATCTATTAACTAATCGTCCCCTTTTTGCGTTTTTATCGTAACCACCATTTTTTCGAAATTTACTTTTTAATGGGAATTGGTTCATCATCCCTTAGCGCATCTTCTGGTAAAATTTCATAACTGAAATCCTTACAGTTATGTCAAAAAATGGCTTTCTTTTTTATCGTATCCACCAATTCATAAATGAAAAAAAATTTAAAAAAAATAAAAAAATGCTCTCCTGTAAAATTTGCTTTTTGGCGTTTACGATAAAAACGCAAAAAGGGGACGTAATGTTACTTAAAAATCGATCTCAAGTTTCTACGTTTTTTCTGAGATTTTTAGTAACCGTCAATTATCGCGTTCAGTGCACCATCAAGTGGAATTTTAAGTACAACGAATTGTATTGTCTTTAATTGTTTATCTATGTATGTGGCAAGTTTCATTAAATAATCTTATACTCACTTGAGTATAAATCGCCGAAATTTCCAAATTTTCAATAAATTTTCCGAACATATCTATCTGTGCTCCTATGGGATTTTTTTTTCATTCAGAGATCATATGTCGATTAACTTATTGTGGATGTCGTCTAGGGTCTGGCGGACAGTAAATATCTAGTCTGAGGCGGCAGTGAAGAAGTGATCTCAGCATAGGTTAAGAACGCTATGTGAGTTGGTTACCAGGTCGCTTATGCTGTAAGCCAGTGTCTCACACAAATTCCTAATTAGTCTTCTCTCTTCCTTTTCGCATCATGATAGTGCTCACTTTCGCTTGTGTTGTTCTTTCGATGGCGAGCTAAGGATGCTGGAGATATATGTATATGTGTGCCAACTTGGTGGATCTTTTTATGCTGAAATTTTTACTATAGTCCTTTGTGGGCTAAAAAACTACTAATTTCGGTACCTAGACCCAGCTGTTGTAGAAATGTGACTCACTCCTTATATGCTGGTGTTGGGAGTAGTCTGGTAGGGAATGCCGAATATTGTTGTTGGTGGGGCGGCGCTACAAAACAAACCATGCGATCGCGTCTTGACCTTCTTCTCTGGCCAAGCTGAAGAATTTTTTTTTCGACCAGGGTTCAGGTAGAGTTTAAGAAAGCTCCTCATTCCACCGAGATGCAAAAGAAATATTCATAGCCCTTCCACTTTAAGATTAAAAATATTAAAAATAAGAGTGCCAGCATTCTTAACTTGCTGAGATTCAATAAGATTTTTATGTTGTATATGCCCTGCTTTAGTCGATATTTGCTTTTGAATCGTTGCGCATGCGCTTTAGATCTTTCTCCGCATAAGTAGCTCAATTGCTGCTGTTTGACTAAGTTGCTATAAAATTAATGTAAACAAATGTTCCTGTACATTTTTTTGATTGTTCTTTAATTTATTTAATAAGTACACTTTTTTCACTTATTTACACAATGTTGGTTAACAAAGTATTTTATGCGCTTATCTTTGGTAAATATTGGATGAATGCGGTTTATTTCAAAAAGACAAGAAATGCAAATATTTGGGGATTTTCGTCACTGTAAACAATTAACCGAAAAATAATTACTTTGCATATGGGGAAACCTAACCACAAATAAATACACACATGTGTGCCGGTTTAAATATTGAATTTGTGTAAAGAGATTTTGCCAAGAATATACATACATACCTACTTATGTATACCCTGCAAAAATGCAATAAGTCTAGGCTGAATCTGGAATGAGATGCAAACGAACACAATTGTACTTTTTCATTTTAAGATAATTCTTAAACTACCTAAATACGATTTTTTTATTTTTTTCCCCAAAATTTTTAATTCTTTATCACAGTTTTAGTTACACAGGAAAATGTAACACCCTAGTATTACATTATATAAATCTTTGTACATATATGTAGGTAGGCTCAAGGATGGTTAAGATCAGACCAAGGCACAGCTAGTGAGACAATTGTCTGAAAATCTGAGAATCAATTTCCTACAGATTATTGCGCTCTTTGCTGGGCCGCTTGAACAATGAAATTGCTGCTGGGCTTGTGAGAGCGCTTTGATTGCACTGACCAATCGCGGTGCTCGCTAGTGAGCGAGAGAGAGCAAAAACAGATAACATAATTTCATTGGTGCGTTGACTGCTCTTTCACTAATACACTCTCACTTTCAAATATGCCGGGCCCTGCTTTAGATCAAGCCCTGGCAGCCAGTGGGACAATTCTCCGAAAATCTGAAAATCAAATTCACACTGATTATTACACTCTTTTCTTGCCCTCTCGAACAATAAAATTGCTGCTGGGCTTGTGAGAGCGCTACAATCATACTGACCAATCCGTGGCGGCTAGTGAGCGACGAAGCATAAACAGATGGCATAACTTCATTGGTACGATGACTGCTCTTTCACTAACACAACGTCAGTTACAATATTGCCTAAACTTTTTTATAGCACTATTCTGTAATTCTTTCCCATATCAAGTCACAAAATTTGTAATACTTCATTATCTACAATTTTTGTGACTTGAGATGAATTCGGTATTCTGTAAGAGAAAGTCACAAGAAATTCACCAAAGCCTTTCTCTCTCTCTTTTTAATGAGTGGTGAATACACAAATTGCTTAAATTTTAAGTAACGCATTTAGCATTCGTGCAGTAGGTGTCGAGGTGGTGTTAAGGCATTAAGCGTCCGGGCTATCACGCGAGAGGTCACTGGTTCAAGTGTCGGTCCGCGGAGAAAATTTTTTTTATTTTTTTATTAAATTTTTTTAAATTTAATTAACTTTTTTTCGAAATATATAAAATCTTTTAATCCCTAAATTAATATTTTTTGAATTTTTCCAATTTTTTACACAATATTCTTTAATATTTTGGTTTTTCGCCTGCCCACAAGCAGATCACAAATTAGTGACTCTCTTTTGAGACTAGTACCTCAATTCTGTAAGCTGTATCTAGTCACTAATAGAGACATTTCGTAGTCCATTTCATATTTGATACAATTTGGTATTCAGTACGCTGCCTCACATCTCTAGTCTCAATAAAGAGTCACTAATTTGTCATCTGCTTGTAGGCAGGTAACAAACGAAATTAATTAAAGAAAATTTGTTAAAAAATTAAATAAATTAAAAAAAAGTGAACTTACGATTTAGAAGTATTTATATAATTAAAAACAATTTAATTAAATTTAAAAAAAATTTAATTATAAAAAAATAAAAATTTACTGTTCGCGGACCACCACTTGAACCTGCGACCTCCCACGTCATAATCCGGACGCTTAACGCCTGGGCCACATCAACATCTATAGGGCGAGTGTCAAATGCGTTACTTAAAATTTATGCAATTTTTGTATTCACCACACCTCAAAATGAGCGAGAGAGAGACTATGGTAGATTTCTTGTGACTTTCTCTTATAGAATACCGAAATCATCTCAAGTCACAAAAATTGTATCTAATGAAATATCTCAAATTTAGTGACTTGATATGAGAAAGAATTACAGAATACTGGTATAGAGCTGTGAGCCAGCTTACTGAATACCAAATTGTATCAAATTTAAAAGAGACGACGAAATGTCTTTATTAGTGACTAGATACAGCTTACTGAATTGCGGTATTATAGACTCCAGACCAATTGATTATGTACTGCTTTAGCAGTGTTTAGAAATTCCTTATCTCCTCTCCTTGGTTCGATGACCAGTAAAGGTGATGAAACAGGTGATGAAACATTTTTAAGCAACAATTCAAATTTTAAGGGGAAATAGGTATATGTATTTGTCGAAATTAAAAATAAAAATACCAAAAAAATAATAAGCCTAATCAAATTTAAACAACTCTACATATGGGTCGAAGTAATTCCATAAAACAGCAACAATTTCAGCCATTTGTTTTTCATTTGCGTGTTGCCATATTTTTTTTTTTTTTTTAATTTTTATCATTCTTCGTTAATTTGTTTACCTAGCTGGTGAGTTATTACTAGAAAACACCAAACAAAAAATCGGTACACTTATTTTTTCGTTGCTCCCATTCAATCTTCTTGTTGTTGTAATTTTTGTTGCATGATCTCTCTTTGCAGCATTCGGCATTATTATACGCACGCGAAGCTCGCTTTGGGCGATGTTTGTTCCGCTGCCGATGGCCATGGCAAGACCAAGCTATCAACCAACTACTATGATTTGTTGTTGCTGTTGTTTTTGTTGCTGCATCGTTGTACCAGTCCAGTGTGTGTAATCAAATTGTAATCTCAGCCAGTAAGCGGCACACGCCATTTTCAACATCAAAGTTAGCCGACAAATTTTCTGCGGTTACGCGAAAAGACGTTAAAAGACGTTAAAAGACGTTTGCCGCCAAGAATAATAAAACACAAAAAAAAAAAAAAAACAAGAACAAAGGTGGACGTTTTTCGGTTGGTTATTGTTGTGGTATTTATTGCTGTTACTCTCTGTAGCTTAAGCAGTCGGAAATATAAATATAATCTTTGTATGGGGAATAAAAGATAGATGCCCGTGCGAGCAGTGATGCCATATTTTGCGTTATTTCGCTATTTGAGGGCTTTAAATACTTTGTATAGCACTTCCGGGGTTCTAAAACTTACAATATCTTGTCGGAACAAACCTGATCAGATCAATCTAAGAAATAGCTGCCATATGTCAAAGTTTGGTTTATACATATATCTTTCAAATTTCAAGGTAAGAGCTTAAATTTGTCACAGTTTTTACTTGTTTGAAAAAAGTATCTGACAATGAAAATCGTGTCCCTAAAAGGTATAAGGTGTTGGGCACAATCGAATACAGTGCTTTCGTCACTTGTTTGAAATATGGGCATCTCTTCTAATTCAAGGGGATAATTTTACTATAACTGTCTGGCATCACTGAATTCAATGCACGCAAATGTCACGAAAACATAATTTGTCGTTGATGATCATCGCTTGAAGGGTTCGTTGAGTAATGGTTTGGAAAGAGAGTTCAAGAAAATAAGAGAATCTTTAAGAGATCGAGTATGCTGAGGATAGGGATAGGGATAGGGATAGGGATAGGGATAGGGAAGGGGATAGGGATAGGGATAGGGATAGGGATAGGGATAGGGATAGGGATAGGGATAGGGATAGGGATAGGGATAGGGATAGGGATAGGGATAGGGATAGGGATAGGGATAGGGATAGGGATAGGGAAGGGGATAGGGATAGGGATAGGGATAGGGATAGGGATAGGGATAGAGATAGGGATAGGGATAGGGATAGGGATAGGGATAGGTATAGGGATAGGGATAGGGATAGGGATAGGGATAGGGATAGGGATAGGGATAGGGATAGGGATATGGATAGGGATAGGGATAGGGATAGGGATAGGGATAGGGATAGGGATAGGGATAGGGATAGGGATAGGGATAGGGATAGGGATAGGGATAGGGATAGGGATAGGGATAGGGATAGGGATAGGGATAGGGATAGGGATAGGGATAGGGATAGGGATAGGGATAGGGATAGGGATAGGGATAGGGATAGGGATAGGGATAGGGATAGGGATAGGGATAGGGATAGGGATAGGGATAGGGATAGGGATAGGGATAGGGATAGGGATAGGGATAGGGATAGGGATAGGGATAGGGATAGGGATAGGGATAGGGATAGGGATAGGGATAGGGATAGGGATAGGGATAGGGATAGGGATAGGGATAGGGATAGGGATAGGGATAGGGATAGGGATAGGGATAGGGATAGGGATAGGGATACGGATAGGGATGGGGATAGGGATAGGGATAGGGATAGGGATAGGGATAGGGTTATATGGTTTATTGAGAGAAAGACCACGTTATTTCAAAATATTTTTAAAAAATTCCCTATTCCGAATTTTTGATTCAAAAACGACCTATGAATATAGGGCGATCCTCCGCTCAGTAGTTTCTCTTACGGGGTTCTTCCTAAAATGTGGAATGTTTCCTAAAGCATTTCTCCAAAACCTACAATGATCGAATCTTTTAATGTTGTATGCACATTGAAGGACGAATGAAAATTTCATGCTTTTCAACAGAAAAATAATCTAAAAATTATTTCATGCACTTTCCAACAATTTATTCCACTTGGCCTCAATGTTGTATGCTACATCGAATGTATGCTTTGGTGTCCGTTTAAATTTAGCACCTGTTGATTTTCCCACACTGCCGTTGCACAAACCAATTTAATGACATGCTCCGATATACCAAAAGGAAGCGCGAAAATTCCTAAAAGATCAAAGTCGCAGTTAAGCTAAATTCTTTTATTATAATCCTGTGTATGCGTATCCTGGCGGTGCGTTTGATCTTATTCATATTTTTTGACAAGTTTTAGTTAAGGATTCTCACTCAGTTTAGAGTGCGTTTCTTTGACTTTTTATGTAATCTTGTAAAACTGGGATGAATATTTTAGATGTTAGACAATTTGGCAGTGATGAACCGAAATCAGAGAAGGCCTGAACTAATTCGGTAAATTCTGCAACGATCTTCCTAGTTCTGGCAAAGCTGTGGATATGTTTCAACGTAACGTTAAATATGGCGGAAAAAATATCTTCACAATATTATCTCTCTCTCAATATTTCTTCCTTTTTCTCCTATACCTTTCCCTTTTTTACCATTTCTATGAATTGGCGCTAATGAAGTTTTATCTTTCCGCCCATAACCAAACTAAAAAAATTCCACAATTCAAAGAAATCATAAAAATACAAATGTTTTGGATTAAGTCGCCGAGCTTAGCTACCGAATTTCAAATTCCGTTAAACTTTTTCGCATAACCTGAATAAAAAAAATTCAAATATTTTGTTGTTCATTTCATTTCAAACGCTGATCTAAGCATTTGAGTATGAATACCGCCGCCAAATATTCAAATATGCCGCATAAATATCGTTTTTTAATATATTGCATTTCAATATACAATTAGCTACCTGAATTTTGTAGCAATAAATTATATCACAAAATAAGAAAAAAAATAAAAAATAATGAAATCCATTTTATGGCGAAAAAATTGTGCCGGTTTTAGAGGGGATTAAATATGCGAGTTTAGTTGCATGAGCTTTGGCCATACAGTCACTTTGGTTAGATATTCATAATAAAATATGAATATTTATATCGAAATGTCACGTTGTGCGCTCCAAGCTTAAATTGTTGTTAATGCTGAGCAACATCAAATGATTGCCGAAGACTAGATACCCTGCAGGGAAATCAATACTTAGAGATTAGTAATTTGTAGTAACAAACCCGATTATTATACCCAGCGTTTTAGTACTAGTACAAGGGTATAATCGGGAAGACATAGAGCTCCATATATCGTCGCTGCCAACAAAGACTAACACCGTTCAGTTAGCGTGGAAAACTAGCACACTTCGTTCTCTGCTTGGAAGGCTAACACACTTCGGGTTTCTGCGTCGAAGAATAACAAACTTCGTTCTCTGCGTCGAAGATTAACACAGTTCAGTTTTCTGAGTGGAAGGCTAACACAGTTAGGGTTTCCGCGTCGAAGACTAAAACACTTCAGTTTTCTGCGTCGAAGACTAACACCCTTCGGGTTTCTTCGTCGAAGGCTAACACACTTCGGGTTTCCGCGTCGAAGCCTAACACATTTCAGTTTTCTGCGTGGAAGACTAACACACTTCGGGTTTCTTCGTCGAAGGCTAACACACTTCAGTTTTCTGCGTCGAAGAGTAATACATTTCAGTTTTCTGCGTGGAAGACTAACACCCTTCGGGTTTCTTCGTCGAAGGCTAACACACTTCGGGTTTCCGCGTCGAAGCCTAACACATTTCAGTTTTCTGCGTGGAAGACTAACACACTTCGGGTTTCTTCGTCGAAGGCTAACACACTTCGGGTTTCCGCGTCGAAGGCTACCAGATTTCAGTTTTCTGCGTGGAAGACTAACACACTTTTACAATTTTATTTTGGCGATATATTTGCTCACTTGCTTTTGAGGTAGTGACAAATTTTTATTTGAATCGAGTCGAGTGTGACGACATTTTTGTCGATTTTTTTTTAGTGAAACGGGGTACAGGGTTGGACCACTTCCAATAAAAAATTTTTCAAACAAAAGATAAAAAAATATTCGCTGCTTCGGAATCACTTCGGAACAATTTTCGGTACCATTATTTCAAAATGATCCAGAAACAGTTCCAAAACGATCTTAGATTGATTGATCCCATAATTATCCCAAAATGATCCCAAAATTATTCCAAAAAGATAGCAAAATAATCCCAAAATGGCCCAAAAATGATCCAAAAATGATCTCAAAGAGATCCTAAAATGATCTCAAAATGATCCAAAATTGATCTCAAAGTGATCCTAAAATGATCCCAAAATGATCCAAAATTGATCTCAAAGTTATCCCAAAATGACCCCAAATTGATCCAAAAATTATCTCAAAGTGATCCTAAAATGACCCCAAAATGACCTCAGATTGATCCAGAAATGAACCCAAAATTAGTGCAAAATACCAAAAGGATAACAAAATGGCCCAAAATTGGCTCCAAAATGATCCAAAAATGGTCTCAAAGTGCTCCCAAAATGAACACAAAATGACCCCAAAATAATTCCAAAATAGCCTCAGATTGATTGCAAAATAAACCCAAATTGGTCCCAAAATTACCCCAAAATGATCCAAAAATGATCCCAAATTACCCTATAATTATTTCAAATTGATCCCATAAGGATAACAAAATGCTTCCAAAAAGATCCAAAAAAGGTCACAAAAGCATCCCAAAATGCACCCAAAATTATCTCATAACTACCCCAAAATAATGCCGAAATTTTGATGGCGACATGATAGTGAAATTTGGCTATTTTGGCGATTATTAAGGTAGAATATATCGACATATTTGAAAAAAAAGGAATACTGGTGGTACTTATTTTTAATTTTTAACTTAATAATGATCCCAAAATTACCCTAAATCATCCCAAATTGATCCAAAAAGGATAACAAAATGTTCCCAAAAAGATCCAAAGTGATCCCAAAATGAACACAAAAAGACATTTTATTCAAAAATCGGTGGAATGAAAGTAACTTTTTATTCATCACTTTGATTTTTTTTTGAATAATGAATAAAAATTTATTTACAAAAAATAAAAAAAAACCTCAAATTTGAATTTTTTCTCGACTCTTGCCACCGAATAACTTTTTTAGCACACCTGGGATCAATGGGAACTTTTAAAGTTTTCTTCCTGCGGGTACGGCTCCTGACAAAAAATTGGCTCTGTGGAAATTATTGTTATTTAACCACTATTTTTATGTCTATTTTGACTGGGCTATTATTGCTTTCCTTTTTTAATCGCAATTTAATTTTTTATCTTTCAGACAATCTATTTTGCTTTTAATTAATGCGTTAAAAAAAACAATACCATCCTTTTAACTAATTTATGGTATGAGGTGAAGCTTTCTACGCCAATCATGCACCGCCATTTGTTACCGTTTTTTCAGCCAAATCTTGTTTCTTATACCTACGGCAAATAATTAAATATTCAGATTTATTAAAAATTTCGAATTTCGTTTTACTTGAATTAATTACAAATACAATCGTACAAAACCCCATTCAACCAAATTACAAATTATTATGTATTTGGAAATTTAAAAGCAACAAAATAAACAACAAAAATCAATTTAACAGTCAACAGATTAACTAATTTGGTAAGTCGGAACACAACAAAAAAATAAATAAAAATTATTTAAAATCAGTAAGACCAGTAGTCGCGACATCATATAAATTAACTGTTTTGACTTTACACAATGAGCGCTTGCCGTGGCGGCATCTTTGTATTTTGCTTTAGTGCTCCAATTCCTTTTCTTACTCTTCGTGTTGTTGTTAACGTCGGCCACTGACCAATGGATGCTGTTGGCTCCATTTTTTCAGTCTTTTTTCCTGTGTGGTTTTCAATACGACTAGCGAACGGTCGACGTTGTTGTTGTAATTCAGTTAAGCCGTTACAGAGCCATATACATTAGACGGGGAGATAAAAAAAATACTGTAACAGTTTTAGACATTATGTCATTTTATGTTATTTTTGTACCCAGCGTATTAGTACTAGTCATATAACGGTAGTTTGTAACGGCACAAAATAATCGAGATAGATATAGAGTTCCATATATGAAAGTTCTTAGGCTGAAAAGAGGAGTTCAATACAGGTTACTTTCTGGCCAAGGTAGGTTGCTATTGAAAATGGGCGAAATCGGATGATAACCACGCAAATCACACAAATTGACATATCTCGGCAGCTGAAAAGGCTAAAATGATATAATTTTATAGGTAAATCCCCCTGGTTATTCTCTTATGATTTTCCCATAAATTTTTTGGAGTGGGCGTGGCACCGCCCACTTTTAAGGGAGGCATTTTTGAAAATTTGACCGGTCGTAACTCTTAAACTGATTAGGGTAGAACGATGGAATTTGGCACAAAACATACTTGTGTCGTTGGGAGTATACATGATGAAATTGGATAAAATCACCCTCCAACCACGCCCACTTTCGATATCGAAAATCACCTAAATTGACATAATTCGGTAACGGAATTGGTTAAAATGATATAATTTTATAGGTGAATCCCCCTGGTCATTATAAAATGATTTTTTTTTAATAATTTTTCAAAAGTAGGCGTGGCCCCGCCCACTTTTAAGGGAGGTATTGTTGAAAAATCGACTGGTCGTAACTTTTAAACTGATTAGGGTAGAACGATGAAATTTGGCACAAAGCATACTTGTGTCGTTGTGAGTATACCTGATGAAACTGAAAAATCGCTCTCCAACCACGCCCACCTTCGATATCGAAAATTTCGAAAATCACATAAATTGAATTCAATTTTACAGTGTCGGGTCAACGTTCCAAAAATGATGCCAAAATGACCCCAAAATTACCCTAAAATGATCCCAAATATATCCAAAAATGATTCCAAAATGGCCCCAAATTATTCCAAAATGACCCCAAAAAGACCCTTAAAAGTACCCAAAATGATCCTAAAATGACCACAAAATTATGCAAAAATGATCCAAAATGACCCTAAAATAATCCCAAAACGAACCCTAAAAGACTCTCAAACGTTGCCAAAATGTTCCAAAATGACCTAAAAATTATCCCAAAGTGATGCCAAAATTACTCCAAAATGATCCGAAAATTACCCCAAAATTTCACCAAATTAATACAAAATTGAACCCAAAATGATCTCAAAATAGCCCCAAAATTATCCTAAAGTGACCCGTAAATGATCCCTAAATGATCCTAAAATAATCCAAATATTATGCTAAAAATATACAATACAAATACAATGCGGTGAAATGGTAACCCTGGGCGGCATCCCTACTTGAAAATAAATTAGTTGGTTTGTCGGCAATCGTCATATTGGCATATCTCGCTCCATAATTAAAAAAAAAAAATCCAAATAGCTGGCAACCCTGTAAACCGCCCCAAGGGGCAAACGCTAAGTGGATAGTTTTATAATCAATCATGTCATCTAAATGCCAAATTTAATCGAAATCGATCAAGCTGTTCCCGAGATAGTACCGGATATACAAATATACTTCGGTAAGGTGGCAACCCTAGGTGGCAGTCCTACCTGAAAACATTTTAGTTGGTACGTCGCCGAAAATACCTTTCATTTGATGCCCATATCGTCATAATTTAAAAAAATTGAGATAGGTGGTAACACTGTAAACCGCGTAGTCGTAGAATCAATAATACTATCTCTATGCCAAATTTCATCCCAATCGGTCAAGCGTTTACCCGACATAGTACCGGATATACAAATATATTGCCGTAAGGTGGCAACCCTAGGTGGCAGTACTACTTGAAAACATTTTAGTTGGTACGTCGCTGAAAATACCTTTCATTTGATACCCATATTGGCATATCTGGCTACAAAGTTAAAAAAATTTAGATATATGACAACCCTGTAAACCGCTCCAGGTGGCAACCCCAAATGTATAGTCTTAGAATCAATCATACTAGCTATATTCAAAATTTTATCCAAATCGGTCAAGCGGTTCCCGAGATAGTCCGGAGATAAATATATTACAATTTTATTTGATTTTACTTGATTTTCTGTTATTTTGCTTTGTTTCATTTATTTATCTTAATTCAAAGCGAAAACATTGTTTTTTTGCCCAGTCTAACAGATATGTATTTTTATAAGTGTGCTGGCGCACTTAGGCGTTATTAAGTCGAAGTCATTAATAGAAAGCCCCATGTATTTATATAGGTTTACGTTTTTTACGTTATTCGTGTATATATGTAAATGTGTCTGTCTCTTGATAATCCAGCGCATGCGCACTTGTCTGTAAGCAGTAGCTACATAGCAAATTATGAATATTCGGCATCTTTGAAGCCAAGCCGCTAGGAGAGCCGTTACGTTCAGTTGTATATATGCTTTTCTATAGTAATCTTGATTTAAGAAAATTACTTTCAAATCCAACTGACTCCAAAACCAGAAGCCAAATTTATGACGTCATTTTTTCAAAGAAATACCGATCTTCAGCATTCGAAAATTGGCGAATCTGTATCGGGCAAAGGCAACCATCTTGTGTACCCAGCTTCAAGCTCATAGATGGACGCACTTTATTGTCATGGGATGAAGTCTGATATGCCTCATACGACTTAGGGATAGTGATCTACGACATATGTGTAAAGATCCGCCATTTGAAACAGCCAAAGTTGACCAAACCCGCTTAAATATGTGAAGGCGCAGCAAGAATTATGAGAAGTAACGAGCTTTGAGGTGTCTGGTCTAAGTTTTTGACATGGAACGAAGTCTAAGAGCGAAAGGGGTGTGAAAGAGTAGGTTCAATTAAAAAATTGAAGAGATGTAAAGTATCATGGGGGGGGCCTCTAAATGCAGGAAATGTGTTTGAAATGATATTGTTTAGTCTGGATAAGTATGAGCTTAACCTATTACAGTATCCCGCCCGAAGTTGGGCCAGAGTGACTTTAGTCTGTCTTGGTAAGGCGCGTTCTTCTTCTGCTATTTCGGTTGGATAACTGTTTAGAATGGGGATTATAGGCCGAGACCTGTCAAAGGTATATACCGCCTCAGTGTGGAATCTACACTGTGGATATCGGTTAGAGTTCACTTATGGTTTCGCAGATCAAACGCTAACGTAATGTGATGCGGGATCTCATCATAGTGCTTGCTCTTACGTCTCTAGGAGGCGGATCTGCGTCCAAAAGATAACGGTTTGAATGTCATGGCTTGCGACAGCTCAGAAGGAACTGCCTGCTCAGAATTTACGAATGCTCTCTAACATTGAGAAATTTAACCACTTGCTAAAGGTGAGACTGAGCAGACATGAGAAGACATCCCAGTTCTGATTGCGTTACTTTGGCAGACTTGTATCCTCATCCAGTGGCTGTTTTGTACATTGGGCGACCAAATGAGTGCAATGAAGTCAAAGATCAAAGACTGCTCGGCCAATGGCCTTATATGTGGTCACTTTTCCCCAAGTACTGCCGGCAAGTTATAATATGGGTTTGGAAGACAATGGTACGGGTCTAACAACCCTATAAAATAGCTCAGGGTGGTATTCTACGACAAATATCATCGCTCCCAACATAGACTAACTCAGTCCAGTTAGTGTGGAAGACTAGCACGCTCCGTTGTTTGCGTGTAAAACTAGCACACTTCGTTCTCTGCATGGAAGACTAACACGGCTCAGGTCTATGCGAACTATGCTACTTTTCCAATCAGAAAAATGAAGCGTGCTAGTCTTCCACACAGAGAACAAAGTGTGCTAGTCTTCCACGCAAACAACGAATCGTGCTAGTCTTCGATGGAGTGTAATGGGGTGTGGTTGCTGTGTGACCTTTCCCAATTCCAAACCATGTGTCCTCGTTCGTACACCCCGGGCAACGTGTGCTATATTAGTTCGCGGCAGAAAGATAGGCTGCCCCGGTGGGGCCACTCTGACATACTTGGTATAAGGGCTCACGGAGGTCTTTTCGCAGCGTCTGTTCAACATGAGGTGTAGCTGTAAGCGGGCGTCTATCATGGAGCAAGCGGCTCGCTATATAAATGGGCAAATCTTCTCCAAAAACGCCGAAACGGGTTGTGCCTCGGATAAGAACCCTCTTTAATGCATTGCTAGATGTCTAACTTACAATTTCAGATACATTTTATTTCTACAATTCGATCGATTCCAAAGTTATCGGCCGATGTCGGAGCTATCGACCAATATTTGCACAAGTCCTCTAACTTTTGGGCGGGATAACATCTGTCGAGTCTACAAGTCCATTAAATAATAACTGATGTCTGGCGGCTCTGGGATCTCGCTCTATTTTATTTGTATAGAATTATTTGCACACGAACACAATCGAACCACCTGTGACAACATCGTGATGGGTCAGCCTGTCGCGCAAATAAATTTCGAAAAAAAAAACCAAAATAAAAAACAAAAGGGGAAAAGCAACAAAATCACTTTAATACTTTTTATATAAAAAAAAAAAAACAAAAGCAACCGCATTAACTTCATATCAAAGAAGCCGACAATGTTTGAGTACGAGTTTGAGTCTAATTTACTTTTTGGGCGTAACAAAATAACTTCAAAGTGACCGCTGCACGATCGACCCAAGATGCGTAACGAAGTAGCGCGCGAAGAGAATTAAGAAAATGCGACGCAAATCCACCGCAGCGCAACAAATGAGAGTTATCAAAGTCCATCAAAAAAGAGAAAAACTGTGCTTAGAAAGGAATATGAAAAGTGAACAGCATAACGAATGTTGTAAGAAAGAAAGAATAGAAAATCAGCTTTGTGGTATGAGTGAGCGATCGAGTGACCACGATTGGCCACAGGATCGAGAACGATCGGTGCATCGAGATTTGACTGATCGACAGACGACTGCCTGTAGGGAGGCTCAACTGAGTTGCAGGTGTGCTGCTGATGCTGCGACATCACAGCCAACGAAAATACAACTGCATTTTTTTACGCACATTGAATCCGAAGTAAGCGCTTAGCCTAAATCATCAATTTGTGCCATGACATTTCACTGAACAGCGATCACTTTTTTA
The DNA here is from genome assembly GCA_964058755.1 of Campiglossa producta. Lineage (NCBI taxonomy): Eukaryota > Metazoa > Arthropoda > Insecta > Diptera > Tephritidae > Campiglossa > Campiglossa producta. The sequence continues at coordinate 16,611,967 of CAXKVI010000002.1, read as the reverse complement.
AATTCATTCTCCACACCGTATTACACACTTCATTTGTTGTGCTCATTTATCATTTCTTATATGGCATACGAATTGCACGCGGATCACTTGCTCCACTGCTGCGTTAGGCTCTTTCACGCTGTTATCTCGCTTGTGAGTGTCCTTTCATGGCCCTGGCAGGTTGCCATCGATATCCCGCTGTGCAATTGTTTCGTTCTTTTTGGCGACAGCGCACCAAAACAGATAACATTTCTCTGCGCTCTAGTCATCAGTCATACTCGTCGTAGCTAGTCGGTTTTTTCTACAGTCGATAGCTGTGGAAATGGGACTAGATCTTTTTTCATAGGATTTAAAGGCAGCGCTGGGCAAGACTCTGTGCGATAGACCAGAGTTTGAAAACATTCACTCTCGTTCGTTCGTACTCGCGAACGTGAACATTAAAAAGGTTAAATTTTGAGCTTGCATTCGCGAATAAGAGCGCATAAAAAATCACATTAATTACATTCCCGAATATATTTTCAGCTATCATGACTTTACCGGGACTGCTTTCGGATAATTTCAGGATTGTTTTCTGGATCATTCTGCGAATTTTCGAGTTTTATCCCAAATAGATGGAATAAAATCGCATTCGCGAATAAGAACGCATAAAAAATGCATTCCGGTTCATAGAGACTTTTTCGGGATTGTTCTCGGATCATTTGGGACTTTTTCGAAGTTGATCCCGAAGAGATCGGAAAACAATGCCGAAACACTATGGAAATTATACAGAAAACTTTCCCAAAAAAGTCCGGAAAAGGTCCCGAAATAACCCCGAAAATATCCTGGAATGGAGTCCCGAAATGAAAGGAAAACAATCCGAAAAAGTTCCGAAATGATTCCAAAAACAATCCTAAAATAGTCCCAAAACAATCACGAAACGATACGAAAACAACCTCAAACAAGTTCCATAATTATCCGGAAATGATCCGAAAACATACCCGAAATGGTTCCAAAAAACCCCTAAAATGATCCCAAAAAATTCTGGAAATAATTACAAAAAAAGGCCAAGAACTCCCGTCTAACTATTTTTTGGTTGACATTTTAGTCGTTGTCATTATACCTATCCGGGAATGATCCCCAAAAATTCTGGAAATATTTTTCCTGGTTGACATTTCGGTCGTTATACTTACAATAGCGTTTTTCAAATTTACTACTCCATGATTTCTGTGAATTATTATTCGTGAATGCGTAGAAATTTCGAGTCCTGCAGCATACCCCAGCTCTTACCGATTCAGCCCACTCAGCTGCAAAACAAGACCGGAGAGGGTTTCTTGACCTGTGCTTCGAGTCAGGTTACCACGAAAACTTCCTATTTCTGTGAATTATTATTCGTGAATGCGAATAAATTCCGCGCCCTGCGACATACCCCAGCTCTTACCGACTCAGCCCACTCAGCAGCAGTACAAGACAGGAGAGGGTTTCTTGACCTGTGCTTCAAGTCAGGTTGCCACGAAAACTTCCTATCGAGTATGGGAGATATATACTAGCGGGACTCCCCGAATTTCGGGAGTAAAATTGCATGATAGTTTAACAACAGAGCGATTGTAATATCATAAATGTAGGCTTAGTGGCTCAAAATTTCCAGCAAAAGTTTATTTATGATCACAGCTTCACCCCTGGACACCTATTTTCTGCATTGAGTTCCCACCATAATTAGTTATGACTGTTCTATCGCTGTTTCTAGATACCCAAAAATATGATAACTCATTGGACAGCCCCGTATAAAACATCTTTAAATGACCCCTTAACATCTGGTAAGCTTAGTAGTTAAGATCCCCAGGCAAGGTCCGTGTACTCTTCAGCTTAGGAGAATAGTATGTCTAAACCAGGGCCCGGCAGCATTGGAAGCGAGGGTGTATTAGCGAAAGAGCAGTCATCGCATCAATCAAATTACGTAATCTCTTTTTTTGATCCTTTGCTCGCCAGAAAGTACCGAAGCAACAGCGTGTGTCGTTGAATCGTTGCTTGCAAGTAGAGATGGGCGTCGTGCGTGTTTTTGACCGTGACACGAAACACGCACGCGTGTGTCCATGTGCTCGTGTTCGAAAATGCGATTTCGGGTCGTGCTCGTGCGTGATCGTGCTGGGTCCGATATCCAAAACAACACGAACGGCCTATCTAAACGAAAATTCAATAAATTTTTAGCTGAGATAGATTGTTTTAAACCAAATTTTCAGATAAAGCGATGTTGGAAAAAATTTTAAAATATATTAGAGGTGTTGATTTGTAGGGGAGTGAAAAATCCAAAAAATGGCGAGCGTGCAAAATCTTTTACGGAATCTTTTAAAGAGTTTTTATTTTTTTCGTGCGTGTCGTGTCTTAGTGTTTTTTCACGTGCGTTGTTTGAGCCTACTTTTGAAATTCTGTTTCGTGACCGTGTCGTGTCGTGCAGCAAAATTCATGCACGCGCCCATCTCTACTTGCAACAGAGTGACTCAGCATAACCAACGACATGCATCGATTGGTCAGCGCAGCAACAATTTCATTGTTCGAGAATTTCTCACAGTTGTCCCACTATTTGCCTAGGCCTGGTCTCAATAGTCTAGAAAACCCGTACTGCGGTAAGCAGTCTTAGCTCTCCACGGTGGAATTCTAGATAACTTGATAACCAAACCTGTTTAAATACCCTAAAAATTGCTTCAAAATTTCATAAGAAGTTCCTCCAAACTTGACTATTTCGTGTCCCATTTTGACTGATCGTAACTGTACCTAATCATTTTGTATACCTTTGCACACTTAAGTACCATATCTGATGTCGCTACCTTTGATCCTGTCGAACAAATATTAAACCAAGTTGCACACACACCATTGTTGTTGTTTTTCTTATTTGCAGCTCAATTATCACACGTTTATCGTTATGACCTTGCGTTGCGTCTCGCGTCGAGGGTTTCTCCGGCATCGTTTCATCTTTTACTACAATCTCTTATATGCAGGTACACAAACGCATACTTATCAAAGATCTAAACTGTTTTTTTTTTTTTTCGTTTGTGTGTGTGTTGTTGTTGTTGTTGCATTCATTTGCCGCAATCGCGGTAGATCAAAGCTATAAAATAAAAAGAATTAAGCAACAACAATTAAAACAAATCTCAATTGTTTCATCTAATACTCATTGAAAGGGTTTCGTTTACAATAGATTACGAGTAGATGCAGCGTAGCAGAGCTGTCACTTAACCAACGGTAATACTAGTAGATGTCAGTTGTCCTGGTAAGCTTCAAATTCAATTGAAAGTGCTTGTAGTACATATATCAAAAATGTAGTAGGTACCTACGCATTGTTTATAGTTTTCACTATTTGACGGGTAGTTGTTGAAATTTCTTTGATCTTATCACTGTCACTGTGATAAACATGCTCTTATGTATGTGGTTTTGAATTAGAAGACGATCCGTTAAAAGTTTTAAGTGTATTTCTGTTGAGAATGTTCCTCAAGAGGTCTTTTTCAATTGGAGAGTATTTCTTTTCGATTAAACTTGAAAAATTGTTGAGTGGATCAACTTTGTAAATGCAGAGGCTCGAATGGTCCCACGTCACTTTTTCTGTTTTCTGTCATGTTTTAAATTCGCGTAATCATTTACTAAAGGCCAAAAGACTTTAAAATTAAGAGCAGTTGAGATGGCAGAGAGAGAAATCTTCGAGAGAGAAAAAATTCTTCGAAGGATTTATGGACCTCTCTCAAATACTCCAAGGGCCATCTCATCTTCTCTTCACACTGTCCATGATTCCGAGCCGTAGGTACAGCGGGACTGGTAAGATGAGAGACTTATAGGGCGTGATCTTTGTTGTTCGAGAGAGGACTTTACTGCTCAATTGCCTACTCAGTCCGAAATGACACTTGTTGGCACTCTGTTGGATTTCTAGATTGCTATTATTTTCGGTGTTAATGCTGGTTCCCAAAAATACGAAGTCTCTCACCGTTTCAAATTTGTAGCTATCAACGGTTACTTGGCTACCAAGGTGCAGGTGCGTGATTCTTCCTTTGATGACAGCAGATACTTCGACTTGTCCTCGTTGACCGCAAGACATACTTTTTTCACTCCCTTATCCAGTCCAGAGAAGGCCTCGTATGGTTTTAAATGGCTCAGAGAGGTCCGTCCCGATTCTAGCGGAGCTGCTGGTATTGCTCGAAGTCATTTGGCAAAGCCTTACAAGCTTTGCAGGGAATTCGAGTTCAGTCATGGCGGCATACAGACGTCGACATAGTTCAGCGAATTAAAACGCAGCGGCTTCGCTGCTAAGTTACGTTGTGTGAAGATGTGTCGGTCCAAAAGGTATTCCTTTCGGCACCCCACGGTGGAAGTGGTGGAAGAGGCAGACCAACACTCCAATGGAAGACCAGTTGGTTCAACTAAAAACCGACTGGCGAAATATGTTGATCGGTCAAAATCGCCTAGGCGGTTAGATGGCTTTTTTAGTGAGTAAGTTTATGGGATCCGTTTGGTATTACTTGGGGATCATTTTTTTCTTCTTTTTTTTCGGGTTTTTTACGGAATCTATAAAAGTAGCTTCCCTTAGTTCGATTGACTTTCTACCATGCAACTGTCGTGGTAGAACAAGTAGATACCACCTTCTCGCAGATGAAGTGAAAGGAAGAACACAAAAACATGTCCTTTTATCTCCTCGGAAGTATGTTGTCAAAATAAAAATTTTTCCGACAGGGCATTTAAGCGTGTATCTACTTCTGCACATATTGGTACATATTTTTAATATAATAAAAAATACCAAATCCTTTATGTTTTCGGTATTTTTTTTGCGGTTCAATAAAAAGATCGGCCTAATAAAATTTTACGATGTACATAGCTGATGATGGCGGAGATTATCGGCTTTTTGTTTGAACTCTTTTATCGTTCCGACCTGAAGTTCGTGAATTTCGTATTAAAATTTAAATGAATAAGTTTTCGTAAAACAATTTCGATTTTAAATTTAATTAATTGTAATAAATTAAATGGGTTATTGTTAAAGCAAAGTTAAAAAAGAGGAAATAAAAATTGTCAAAAAAATACATATAAGTCCGTAGTCTTGGCTCAAATGAACCCGCACCTTATGTACAGAGTTGTGAGTTACTAAGGTATCCTAAGTGGCATCTCTTAGCGACCAAAACTGAAACTTGGTAGAAAAAATAAAATTTGTTTGAATGTTTGTTCGAGCATCACTCAAACCCTGCTGATAAGAAGTGAATAAAATTTTCACCGATGATACAATAGCGGGCATAAATGTACAGTGGACTTACAATTTTTTTTTTGCGATCGAAATCAAAATTTATATGTGATATCTTCGACTATGGTATTAACGATTATAGGTTCTAGATAAAAAGAAAAAGATTTTGTTATTGTTATTATTGGTGATATGTATTACGAACTTTGGCAATTTTTGTGGACTTTTGACACTGTCGAATAATTTCTATGAAAATATTCTTTTGAGTTTTTGGCGAAAAAAAGTTGAAAAATGTTACAAACAATACGAACTAAGATGATTGTAATTTCGATCTTGTTGAAGGATCTTGACAAACTGATTTGTATTGTTGCTTAGGCGATGAAAAATTTCTAAGCAACAACAAAAAGCAGTTTGACAAGATCCTTCAACAAGATCGAAATTGCAATCATCGCAGTTGGTATTGTTTGTAGCATGTTTCAACTTGTTTTCGGCAAAAACTCAAAAGAATAATTTGATAAAATTATTCGACTGGTCAAAAGTCCTCAAAAATTTCCAAAGAAACAATTTTTTTTTTCGTCTCTATAGGGCCACCGGAACTTTGAGCCCAATGCGCCACGCCTTCCTCTGAATTAAACTTTCGAAGACTTGGGGAATGTATTATATACACACAGATGATTAATTTGAGGGACACTCTTTTCAAAAAGTTTTTTTTTTTTTTTAATATAAAATAAGTCCACTCTAATGTACATAGTTAAATATCAGAAATGCAAAACTTTACGATATCGTTGTATCCCATTTAGGTCTTTTTCATTTTTGCATACAAAAATATTTAATTCTGACCCACAAAGAGAAATCGTCTAGAATACATTTCATGAAATAACCGCAAAACGTGACAAGTTCTTTTCTTCAAAACCGAAAAATGGCATGAACCGCAAAAATCCACAATACATCAAAGTCAGTTAATTGCATTGGCTGCTGTCAGCCAAAAGTCAAATAAGCTTACGCATACCGCATGCAAAACACAACTCACCTGCATTACTTGCTAACAGTCTATCACATATAGACATCTCGACGTATGTAGGTACTCTCAGCATGATCACTATTTACTCTTTGAACAGCTGCTACCACTAAGCCTTCTTTCGCATCCTTCACTTTACTTCCCAAAATATTATATTGCCGCCTGCCTGTCGGTATTATACTTTGATGTCCTAATTGGTTTATTACTCACTTTGTCGGTCAATTTTTTATTACATACGAACTCAAAGTATGGGAGTGTGTATGCAGGTAGTTGTTCGTGTATATTTATTCCTATAATGGTTCTCTTTTAGGCTCAACGATGTGTTTTTTATTACCCTATTGCCAGTTGGCCGGAACGCCTTTCGTACCGCCTCACCTCCTCTGCTAAGTCAGATTTGTGATACTGCTTTTGGCGTCTCTACTGAAAAGGAATAATACATGCATATATTTGAGGATCATGCGCAAAAGCGCTCTTTCGTTGATGGTGAATAAATTGAAGTTGAGACGGCGCACAGTGTTCTGTAATTGGCTTTCAATAAACTTAGGGAAGTGCAAAAAATTTTACTTAATTATGAAAAAACGATTATGGATTTTAATTCTAAACCTCAATTCATAAAGTTTTTGTATCTGACTAATTTTTCCTAAAGTCTTTATTAAAAAAGTTATAGCAAATTTAAAAATTAAATGTATAGGAAATATCACTTTTTGAACGTTAACTCAGTTTACTCACCTTTCCTCAAAGTAAGCTTTGTATTTCTTTATAGGTAACCAAATCTACTATGTATTATAGTGAAATTCAAAGGGTAGCATTTTTTGCAATTTGGGCATTTCTATATTCGCTTATAACTTTAACAAAAAAAAAAAAAAAAAAAAAATTTACATTTTTGTTATTTACGAAATGGAAGTACTCGTACGCATCATACTTAACAAATGTGTCAAAATTCTGCAAAAATCGTTCCACGCACTTTCGAGTTATAAAGAAAAGATCAACTGCTTTTATCGAAATTCTGCAATTTGGAATAGCTGTAACTAAAGAAAAAAAAAAAAAAAAAAACAAGTAAGTAAAGCTGTCTTCGAAGGCTATACATCTTTCATGAATAAGAGTCACGATTTTCACTATTCGATCCCCAGTACAGCCTGTGTGAATTTAACATTAGCTTATACCGAAATTATCGCAACTATCGATTATATGGGGGCGATGTGTTATATTGGTCCAATATCATTGATTTTTAATATCGACATTCCACATTCTAAAAGAGCAATAGTTATGAAATTTCACGTTCCTACCTATCTAATTACAGCAGTTATCTACCAAAATCCGTTTATCGGAGCAATCGCTTGTATGGGGGCTATGTGAAATATTTATCCCATCTCAATAATTTTCAACATCGATATTGCACATATAAAATTAACGATACCTGCAAAATTTCACGTTCCTACGTATTTAATTACAGGAGTTATAGCCCAAAATCCGTTTATCGGAACAATCGATTGTATGGGAGCTATATGTAATATCGGTCCGATCTTGCTGGTTCCAACAAATGATTTCTATTATTCTATTAGAAAATAGTGGCCGCATACCAAATTTCAGGCAAATATCTCAAAAACTGGGGACCAGTTTGCGTTCAAAAAGATTTTTTCCACCTAACCAACTTTTTCCACAAATAAAAAAGAGGTAAAAATTGACAAACATAATTAAAAAAAGTCAAATATTAACTATTTTTCACTAAAACATATAATAGATTCTGATTTAAAAAACTAAATAAAAGCCCACTTTATGTTTTAATACTGATTTAAAAAATAAAAGTCAATTCTAAGTTTTAACTCTTACATGAAAAATAAAAGTAAATTTTAGGCTTTAATACTGACTTCAAAAATAAAAGTAATTTTTTAAGCATTAATTCTAATTAATTAATAAATTTAATATCCTACGTTAATATAATTTGATGATTTTAATTAAGCTTTAGGTCAGATTTTTGAATAAAACTTCTTCTTTTTAGTAGTATTCAAATATTTATTTTTTCGATATTTCGACTTCATCCTGAAGTCATCATCAGGAAAACAAATGGAAAATATAAATATTTGAATACTACTAAAAGTAGAAGTTTTATTCAAAAATCTGGCCAAAGTAAATTTTATGTTTTAGTTCTAACTTAAAAATAAAACTCGGTTTTAAGACGTAGCTCTTAAAAATAAAAATAGGTTTTGGGTAAAAAAAAAACACAAGTAAACTCTAAATCGTAGTCCTTATTTTACAAATAAAAGTGAATTTTAACTCATTTTTCAAACTTGACAAATAAAAGTTGGACTTTCCCGGTATTTAAATTTTAATTCTGACATAACCAAAAAGTCAAATATAAATTTTAGTTTCGACTTAAAAAAAAACTAGTTTTTGAAATTTTTTTGACTCAACAAAAAAATCTAAATTTTAATAAATTTTTTTCACTGAACAGATCTAAGTTCAATTTTAGCCATACTTAAATTTAAATTTGAATTCTGATTTAATAAATAAAAAGTGTAGAAGCATAGTCATAGTCGGCATAGTCATAGTCGACATAAAGTTTTAACCATTTTTTTTCAATAATTTTCTGAACGGTTTTTCCAAATTTAGGCTCGTAGTCATAGTCGAGATAAAGTGGGTACTAAAGTTAGCGCCGTTGGAAATGGTGGCAAAAAAATGACTATATCCCTTATGCTATGGATACACACACGGAGATTACCTCCAATAAATCTTCTTTAATCAGATCCAAATTTTACGCTGATACACACAAAATTGAAGATTACCAATCGGCGCACTAGATGGCTTTGGTTGTAGTACTTGCGGTTTAAAATTAGATGTCGCTCTTTTTTGGTGACTCTAGTGGGCAGTAGCGGTAAACTCGTTTTTTTGGTAGTTGTCCTTGCTATTTTTGTTTATTTATCGATGACAGTGGCGGTCAAATCGTTCTTAATTTTTAGGAGCTCATAATGAAGATTATGCTCAAGTGAACTCCCAAAAGCGGAGTTAATTCGGAATTTATCACCCTAATGTATCAGCCGTATTATTTCTACACTTTTTTTTTGGATCTTGGAAGAGACATTGGTGGGAGGTTAGATGTTCCCAAATGCGAGCTTTCATTCTATTTCGTCTCGATCTCACATAGGTTATGTTGAACTACCTGGTCAGTGGTAGCTCAGATATACTGACTGTAACTGGAAAAAGCCTGCTTAGTAAGTTATCTCCATAAAATTTTTTTACACCATCAGCAATCAATATTAAATTGTTTATACTCGTAGCTAAAGTTAAATCGTTTGACTTTCGCTCCACTGCATAGCCATGTCGCTGCCTTCAAAGAGCTTCGAAGATACTCAAAACTTGCTCAGTTGCTTTGCCGCTATGCGCATGCGCACCGACTCAAGGGCGGCTCCCACTAAGATTGCTATCACTTTTTGCGAGAATTACTCGTTATAGGTACTCAAACAATCTTTTAAGCTACACATGTCTGCCTTGTGCCAGTGCAACAGATAAATTTACTGAGATATCATCTCAATTTGTCTTCGGTGACAAAGCGCACAATATTCAGCAAAAAAAAAACCACAAAAGCACGCTGTTGAAGGTAAAAACAAAAGCAAAAGCAGAGCGCTAAAGGAATCGTTTCTGGAGTGCTGCTATTGACAGTGGCTTAAAAATAGTTTTTGAAAAATGCTCATGCACCTTTGGTGTGCCGCTACAAATATGCAGATATTTACATATGTATGTATGTAAATTAGGGTGGCTCGAAAAATACCAGTAACCGCAACAACGGTGGTTACCAGCACCGTGACCGGATGCATAAATAATGGATTGAACCGTGACAGTGTTCAAGGCAGTAACACTTTATTCCTTTATGTCTCAGTGTGGGTTAATATTGCGAGCCGCCCTAATGTTGGTCTGTTAGTTTTTGGCTTTCCAGTTGTTCACGCATATTTCACATATTTTAGCACAATGTCGGTCAAAAGCAAGTGTCACAATCGAATTCGAAGTATTTTAGTGAGTGTTGAAGGATTTTACATTTCTTTGCAATAAACCGGCAGATGTAAATTAACGAACAGTGTGAAAAAATTACTATGCAAAGTACTAGCATTTTTTCAACATCAAGATAGCATTTTAACAGCTCTGTTTTTGCACCGCTGTTAAATAGTTGAACTGTTTTACCGACTGTAGTATAAACAACCCTTACTTGTGGTACTCCCTTATCGACTTATACCCACACTAAAGCCTCAGCTACTAACCGCTAGTTGTTTTAGTGGACAAGCGTCGCTACCCTTGAGTGGAAATAGGGGTAAATGTTAAAACTAACAGAGCTAAAACGTTGCTTGCCAACTATTTAGGATTGGACAAATTTACACTAGCGTCCAGGTGATATGTGGACTTTTCCTACCAAAATTGCTAGGTTTTTGTTTGCTGTTGGAAAGATGGCAGAACAATTTGAGTTTTGGTAGGTTTTAACTTCGTTCTAAGGCATTGAGCATGAGGAATCCCGGTCCCGAATCCCGGGCCTCCCGCCCGATTTTTTTCTGTCCCGAAATCCCTGGATTAGTTTTTATTCAAATCCTGGCCATGAAACTGCTGAAACACATTTAGTTGAGTCTTTATTAGTTCAAATATCTCTGCCAGAAATAAAATATCGAGTTTTCGCTTTAGGATTATGCATACGAAAGTCAAAACGCTTCTCTCGATTCCTGTTCCGACCTTTTATATTGTGAGCAGACGAATCGTTTGTCTGAGCTATCGTTCGCAATACATAATGAGGCCATTACCTTTTTTGCGGGATAATGACAGTTTTCTTCTAAAACTGATGGTGACGGAACGCATTATAAGGAAACGGCGATCGTCGTGGTGTGGCGATAGTGTGCTCGGCCTACTACACCAATTCGTCGGATATCACTTTTTACATTATTTTTCCCCACTGCGAACGAAACGTAAGTCTGTAAAAGAAAAAAAAAAACCTTCCGCTTTTTTAATGTTTTTTACACGTTTTCTGATATGATTTATGATATTTTTGGTATACTTTTTTGATGTTTTTGGGATCACTGTTTTTATCAGTATACTTTGTGGACCGTTTTCGAATACAAAAAACTGTGAAGAAACGAACCAACGGAAATCCAGCCCAGCAGTATAGTTTCTGAACCGTTTTTGGATACGAAAAACGATGGAAAAATATACGATCGGTAAAACGTACCTTGACCTTCGTAATCGTAATTTCAAAAAGTGCGTAAACTTACAATACTAATTTTGAAAAAGAATCGTCAGAAAGGGCATAACGATTGGAAATGCCCTGCAGCGAAAGCGACTACTTGAAAACTACTTCACAACTACCCTGCAGCGAAACCTCAAACTAGTCAGAAAAATACTAGTATACAACTAGAATTTTCTGGCTGAATTCATACTAGTCAGGAAATATCAATTCATAAGAGTAAACATGAAAATAAAGGCAAATGATAAAATAAGTAAAGGGTAAGGCAAGAAAATTCTGGCTGAAAGCCTACTAATCCAGGTTCAAGGCTTTTTGGACTAGTATGGAGACTAGTTAATTTTATGGAAATCATACTAGTCCAGGTTGAACTAGTATGGGACTGGTATTTTACAACTAGTATAATTCTAGTATATCATGACTTGTAGATGACTGGTATGTTCTGGTCGAAATCTGATAATTGATATTTCGTAGGACATCAACACGTAAAAAATGCCAGTTGCTTATATGTAAAAAAAAACAACAAAACACGGACTAGTTGGACCCGGTGCACCAACTAGTTGTAAAGTAGTTTTCAACTAGTTGCTTTCGCTGCCGGGTCACAGTTAGAGAATCCAGGCCCTGTAACTGTATGTTTTTAAAGACTTGGAATACATTTCTAGCATTGCTTTTTATCTTTTGGGGCCTGCCAGAGGGCTGTTCCGTATTTTTTTGAAGCCTTTTTTTAAACTAGAGTTCGCCCAGTGGTTGAAATTCAACCACAAAACCTTATTTTATTTTCCTACCTTTTTGCTATTTCTTAAATTTTCCTTCTTTTCCATATTTTGTATATTTTTGATTTCTATACATTCCTATTCATTTTGCATTTTCCTCCCTCTTTACACCATTCAGTAATATAGTTTCAATGTTGATAATTATTTATTCTTCTTAGTTCGTCTTCATACGTATTTCTTTCTTTTCCTTTCCTTTGCTGTCATTTGTTTTTATTTCCTTTCCTTTCCTCTCCTTTCATCTCAATTTATATCTTTTGCTTTTCTTTCCTTCCCTTCTCTTTTCTTTCCTTTTCTATTCTTCCCTCTCCGTTCTTTTCCTTTTCTCTTCTTTCATTTCATTTTATTTCCCTTCTTTCTTTCTTTCTTTTTTTTTGTTCTTTTCTTTTATTTTCCTTTCTTTTCGTTTCTTTTATTTTCTTACCTGACCTTTCTTTCTATTTCCATTACATTCCTTTTTCCTTTTATTTTCTTTTCTTTCCTTTCCTTTCCTTTGCTTTAGTTTCCTTTCATTTTATTCATTTTTTTTTTCATTTCATTTATTTTCTTTTATTTTTTTCTTGCCCATATTTTCTTTCACTTTTTTCCTTCGATTTCTTTTCCTGCCATTTCGTTTCCTTACCTTTCTTTCCCTTTCCTTTTTTTACCTTTCCTTTCCTACCGTTTCCTTACTTTCTTTATTTTTCCTTTAGTTTTCTTTCTTTTCCATTCATTTCCTTTACTTATTTTTTTAGCTTTTCATTACCTCTCTTCCTTTATTTTTCTTTATTTTTATTTTCATTTGTTTTCCATACCTTCCTCCTCGATAAATTTTCTTTCCTTTCTTTTTTTTTTCTTTCCTTTCTTTGTCTTTCTCTATTTGCTTCTCTTTTCCACTCCTTTACCCTACATTACATTTCCTTTCTTCCCTTCCTTTTTTCTTTTCCATTCGTTTCCTTTCCCTACCTTTATTTGCCTTTGATTTTTCTCTAATTTTTTCCGTTCCTTACCCTAACTTACCTTTATTTTCCTTTTATCCATTCCTTTCCTTTCCCATTCTTTCCTTTCTTTTATATTTTATTTATTTCATTTTGTTTTATTTTTATTTATTTTATATTATTTCCTTTCCTTTCATTTCCAACAAATTTCTTTTTTTACTTTCAATCACTTTTCTATTTCTTATTTTACTTTTTTTTTTTAAGTTTATCAATTTTCCATTTTATTTTATTTCACTAAGCCTAGCCACGAAGGGCTAGCTTATTTGTGCTTGTTTTTCAAAACATCATGTTTGAGCAAGCATTTGCTTCTATCAATACCCACTCACAGATTTTCTTCACTCATATTGCTGCCAACAAAACAACTCACACTCGGACTCTCCCAACTGCAATGAATGCAAACACAACAATGCAAGTGGTCATACCTACATACACACATAACAGCGGCTCTATAAAGTGAATGCGTGTTGTTGTCGCACACCCTGCTCGGCGCGACCTATCGATACATATCAAATTTTATATACCTTAGAATTGTGGTTATTGCAAAAAAGGGAGAAAACTTTTAAGCATTGCGCATTTATATATAATAGATAGATCACCATATTTGGATTTCTCATAATGCAATTTAAATTTTTAAAATGGCTGCAATGTGGAACATTGTGAATTTTGTGGATTTTTGCGGCAATATGCCGATTTTCGGAAAGCAGGCATTAGTTGAAAAAACTAGATTGCAAAAAGGAAAAAAAGAGGATGTAATAAAGAAAACCTTATAAACAATGCATTGTTATCTAGCAAGACAATTTATGGCTGAGGAAAATATTTACAATTGCTTTTATGCAGGCTTTCACCACAAAAGCATATCTGACAAATGAATGAATAGTTTATTATACAACTACGTAGGTATATACCAGGCCCATGACTTTTCAAGTGAGCGTATGACGTCACGACTGCGCTGCTCAGTCGGCCATCTTGAATTCGTCCATAGTTGCCCCACAACACAGTTTTTTTTTTATAATGTCACCAGCGGTAAAAATAGAGTACACAGTTAAAAATTTGAAACTAAATTTTGAACTTTTTTGGACTACATATCGCCGGTTCCGCCGGGATGTATTTACTTTTTAAAATTTTTGGGAATACAGCATTTCAAGCTTTTATTTTTTCATAGAACTCAATTGTAAAAATGAAATTTTGAGTGCCGTTTCAAAAACAATTTAAATTTTGAAATACTTCTGTTTACTTTGAAACCGGCGATATATGACAGACTAAATTTGGTTTTAAATTCAATCTAGACTCGTTTTCAAGAAAATTGGCTAAATGAATCGGGCTTCAATTTTAAACCAGAAATGTTTTAACAATTTTTTAAAGATAAAATAAATTTGTTGGCCGTTGGCGGGGATTCAAGCCCGTCTGCTCAACCACTGAACCACATAAATGTTGTTGGCAAAATGCAATCTTGAATAAGCTCTCAAAAATAAATTTTAGTTTTCAAACCAAAAAGTTTTAATTTTAAACCGAAAAGTTTTAAGAATAAAATAAAATTAAAAAAATTTGGCACTTGGCTCAGCCGACTGCTCTAGCGCTGAGCTATGACGCACATGAACTTTTTGCGGGCAAAATTCGATTACATTCAAACAAACCAAAAAAAAAAATTTAGATTGCTTTTTTATTATTAGATCTTAAATCGAAACCAAAAAAAAAAAATTAAAAAAAAAGTTTGAAAAATTGATTAAACTTTATACGGGTTTAAAATTTAGGTTCATTTTTTAGCCGTGTATGGTGGCACTTATGTGGTAATTTATACCGTATGTAGCAATCAGCTGATTCTGTTCTAACGGCATCGCTTTTGGCACAATCTCCTCTCTTTGGTTCGTGGGTATATAACAGTACTTCATCGGTATGGGAGTTTTAAAGCAAAACTGAGATCAAAACTACGAACAGCTTTAAATTCTCAGCAGTGCTTAGCAGTGCCTCCAAACTCCAACTTCAAGAAGAATGTGTCATTACTGCGGATTTAAAAGCTTCTTTTTCTCTTAACCAAATATAAATATGGAGCACACAACCTTGCATTTCAATGTACTTAGTCCTTTGTTGTCTTTGCTTTACATGTGTGTAATTTGTTATGTTGTAATGTTATTATTCGTAAATTAGTGTTATTGTAATTGTTGTAGAAGAGAATGTACTTTGTTGCATTGACATGAAATTTGCCATAATCAAGCACCGATTGGCCGGATATCCGTCAATGCTACATATCCTGTCAACATCAAACTTTTCAAAAGCAACAATAATGCAATTCAACCTACATACATGAAACGTGTACATGTTTGGTGTACGTTTTTGTTGTTATTATAGTGTTGTGTTTGATCTTAAAAAAAAAAAATTGTATACAAACCTACACGTTGTTTGTGTACATTGTCATGTAAAATGCATGAACTTTACTAGTCGAGTTTGAAAATAAGCTTGACATGTTTGAGAAGTTTGCATGTGTGTATATTAGGCATTATAATACAAGCGCTTATGCATATCATATGTATGTTTGTGAAAGGTTTGCGTCTTAAGATTAAGGTTACTGAAAAATAAACCGACTGGAAAAGTTAATGTTTTAGGCCGTGACCGAAAGTCAAAGGATATGAGTTTGTTACTTTGTCGTAACGACAAACATGTTCTGCGAAGTTTTCTCAAGACCAACGTCTTAATGACGTTTGAGTGAAATAATAGCTTTGTTTCTTTCCTGCTAATTATGAATAATTATGAATAATTATTCCTAAAAAAGTGTTCTTTGAAAAAATTAGCAGCGAATTCAGCAGCTTTTTGACATTTAATTGAGAGCGGGAGAGCGCCAATTCGCTGCAAGTTATTGCTGGAAATTTTTCGTCCAGCAGAAACCAGCAAGCAGGAACAACTGATCGATGACATAGCAAAACAACAACAAAAAATGTAAATTCAAATTGTTAGCCAATCAGAAACGTAACAGCTGTTTTGTCTGCAAGTTTCTACTGATTCCTGTTCGACGAAAAATTTGCAGAAATGAGATTTTGACAGCTTTTTACAAGACTCTCTTCTGCTGACAGTTCTTTGCTCGAGATTTCAAGAAACAAAGCTAATCTTAATCGCACTACCTCATTATACCTCTCCTGGCTTTCTTTTGGGATGACTGAGTGTTTCCCCATCGGTCTGAGTTATCACGTGTGAGGTTTTCTCAGACATAAGTTATTCGATAGAATTCCCCAGACACTGCTCTGTTAGTATCCCAGTCAATGGAGCTTGGCTGCTTACAATAAACAATATGAAAATGTTTCGGTTCTTATTGATAGAGGACAACTTTTGTATGAAAGGTGCCACGTCCGCTTTTTCCATAGATCGTACTTGATTTGTGAGAGTGGTATTGGTATCGTATATCTCCATATCAATTTCCAGGTAGCTGCGATGAACATTTTTCAGAAATATAAAATACACAAAATCTCTACATATCTACTTAAAATTTAAGATATTACTTTTTTCGATATCTCAACCGGTTTTGGAGTTATCGCCCAATATGTGGACCATGTCCTTCTGTATGTTTGCGGTCATAACACCCTAAAAGTACTGAATGGAATTGAATCTTTGGATTGCTAGACGCTCAACTTAAAGTTTAAGATATTATATTTTGCGATATCTCAACGGGTTTTGGGGTTATCGCCCAATATGTGGACCAGGGGTGGCCAAAAATGTCTTAGTACTGTGACGAATTCGATGATTCCTTGATTATTTTCCCTGAGTTCGATCACTGTACGTTAAATAAAACACTCCGATTCTGTTTAATAAGTAGTACGCTTTATTCAGTACTAAAAACCGTAGTACAATATCGCGGGTTAATTTACTGTTCAGTACTTCACTGTACAACACTTCAAAATAAACTGACTGATTTGCGTTGTCTTTGCGCGGTTTATATACCCTAGCAGACAGCAGCTTCACAACCTAGAAATGTCTACACCTTTCTGGTTTATTCGTGCAACAGTGTTCTCGAAGCGTTTATCTATCGTCATCTCCTCTTTGTGCCACATTCGCAAACACGCGAGCTGCCTCTCGCAGCTGTAGTTGTGGTAGTGACGCTAGTGATAGAAATACGCTAGAGTTGGGAGATGAGCGATTCTTGAGAACATTCGCCACACTGCCCTCCACCTAAGTCTGATCGTCCCGATCAGACACATTTCCTGATCCAAACGTTGCTAGCCTCTCCAGGTGAACCACCTTCATTTTGTTTCGTGGTCTTCCAACAGTTTGTATGCGGTAGACAACATCATTTATCCGCTTTATTACTTTATATGGGCCTTCCCAGTTACATTGCAGTTTTGGGGACAAACCTTTCTTTCGTTGTGGGTTGTATAACAGCACTAAATCTCCTTCTTTAAAACCTTCCGAGTTGATGGCTTTGTCGTATCTGGCTTTCATCTTATCACTCATGATCTTCGTCCGTTGTCTTACAAGATCGTGTATTTCTCTCATTTCTTCTTCCAAGATGCTAGTGGACTTCCTGGCATTTATTCCTTCATCAGCATTTATCCCAAACTTCAAGTCAGCTGGCAACCGCAGATCATTCCCAAAAATTACTTTTGCCGGAGTTTGACCCGTAGTTTCATGTATTGCCGAGCGATATGCCATCAGAAACAAGGAGATGTGCGTATCCCAATCTTTCTGGAACTTATCCACTACTTTCCTCATGTGCTCTTCCAAGGTTCGATTGAAACGTTCCACCATGCCATCTGACTGAGGATGCAATGCAGTTGTTCGAGTTTTCCGAATACCCAATATCTTGCACATTTCTTGGAATACGACTGATTCGAAATTCCTGCCTTGGTCAGAATGTAACTCCATCGGTACACCAAACCTCGCTATCCAATTGTTAGTGAACACCTCTGCAATGGTTTCTGCCTCTTGATTTGGAATCGGGTAAACTTCTGGCCATTTGCTGAAATAGTCCATAACAACTAATACGTACTTGTTCCCGAGTTTGCTAGTAGGAAATGGGCCAGCTACATCCATGGCAATCCTCTCAAACGGTGCACCTGTGTTGTACTGCTTCATCTGTCCATGACTTCTCGACTTCGGACCCTTTGCTTTGATGCACACCTCACAGTTGGCAATCCACTCCGCGATCGACTGCCGGCAACCAACCCAATAGAATCTCTGCTTGACTTTCTCCAACGTTTTCGTGACTCCGAGATGACCTCCACTTGGGCCATTATGTAGCTCATTCAAAACATCAGAGATTTTCTTCCTTGGGACAACTACCAGCTTCCGAGCGCATTGACCATCTTCGCTTTCCCATACTCTATGTAAGCAACCGGATACCAATTTCAGACTGTTCCACTGTGCCCAATATGACTTGGCAACAGGACTCTCTGCTGACATCTCCTCTCTTGTTGGTCGTTCGTTTTGCTCGATTCCTTGCATCACACGTACCAGATCTGGGTCCTCTAGCTGATGCTTCCTTAGTTGATCCATGTTCCATTCGTCCGTAGATGTTATAGTCATTAGCCGCACATCTATAACATCTTCCTTGGCCTCAGCTTTCGAACAATGCTTGCATTCTAGGTTACATGGTCGCCGGGACATTGCATCAGCATTGCCGTGGTTGCTGCCTTTGCGATGCTCTATGGAAAAGTCATAACTTTGTAGTCGCTCTATCCACCGTGCCAATTGACCTTCTGGATTACGGAACTGCAAGAGCCATTTCAAGGCTGCATGGTCTGTCCTGACGTGAAATCGCTGTCCATAGAGATACTTGTGGAAATGCTTGATGCACTCCACCAATGCCAGTAGTTCTCTCCGTGTTACACAATAGTTCCTTTCGGGCTTCCCAATTGTGCGGCTATAGTACGCCACTACCTTCTCCTGCCCATCGACAATCTGTGACAAAACCCCTCCAATCGCGTAACCGCTCGCGTCTGTATCCAAAATAAATGTTGAGCCTGGGATTGGATACGCTAACATTGGGGCAGTGCACAGCCGTTCCTTCAAGGTTTGGAAAGCCACTTCATGTTCCTTCTTCCAATCAAATGACATATTCTTCCTGGTCAACTCATGAAGGCTACTGGCTACGCTGGCGAAATTCGGTACAAATCGACGATAATACGTGCACAGTCCGAGGAAACTTCGTAGCTCATGTAAATTTTTCGGTCTTGGCCAATCCTTTACTGCTTCGATCTTCTCTTTAGCAGTGCAAATTCCCTCCGTAGTAACCTTGTGACCTAAGTAACTTACTTCCTTCTTGAACAATGCACACTTTTTGGGACTTAATTTCAGACCGGCGCCAGCTATCCTTTGGAAAACTTCCTCCAAGTTCTTAAGGTGTTCCTCAAAGCTTTTTCCCAGCACGATGATGTCATCCAGGTACACCAAACACGTTTTCCAATGCAGTCCTTTCAATACTTGATCCATGAGTCTCTCAAAAGTAGCTGGAGCGTTACATAGTCCAAAGGGCATTACCGTAAATTGCCACAGCCCCTCTCCAATGCTGAAGGCTGTCTTTTCCTTATCCTCATCTTTCACCTCTACTTGCCAATAGCCGCTTTTCAAGTCCAGTGTTGAGAACCATTTCGTACCAGATAGTGAGTCCAGAGTATCGTCAATTCTGGGTAATGGATAGCTGTCCTTTTTCGTTACGTCGTTCAACTTCCGGTAGTCCACACAGAACCGCATTTTTCCATCCTTTTTCTTCACTAGCACTACCGGTGAGCTCCATGGACTAGCTGATGGTTCGATCACGCCGCTGTCACTCATTTCTTGTATAATTTCTCTTACCACTTGGCGTTTGGCCAATGGAACACTTCGAGGAGCTTGGCGGATTGGTCTCGCGTCACCGGTATCAATGTGATGCTTCACTACATTGGTCCGACCTGGTTTGGAGCCATCCTTGTCAAATATGGTAGAGTACTTCAGCAGAAGTTGGTTTGCCTTATTCTGGTGGTCTTCTTCGAGCTCTTGCGTCCACGCCGTGATATTATCTGATAGATTAATGTTGCTGCTAGAGACATTTCCCTGGAGCTGTTCACAGTTTATAATCACCTCCACCTCCTGACATTGTCCCAATATAGCTCCTTTGGAAAGCTTGATCGGCGATCGAAACTCATTTAGTACTCTTACCGGTATACGTCCATCTTGTTTTGTCATAGCCAGTGTTTTTCCTACTAGTATATCCGTCTTTGAATTGTTTGCTGCCTCGACAACCCACAATTTGTTTGTCCCATAATCTCCATCAATCCTTGCCCAAACGACTGCCTCCGACTTCGGTGGAATTTGTTGACTATCTTCCACGAGTACCCGCTTACTGATGTACTTGTTCTCGTAACCAAATTTGAGTGGCACATCCATGTTCTTATAGCTCATGGTCCTATTTTGCATGTCGATCTTGATGCCTTGGTTGCTTAAGAAATCCACACCAACTATGATCTCATCAACAATATCTGCCACTATAAAATTGTGCAGTACGGTGACATTTCCAATTCCGATTTCACATGTTATTTCTCCTTGGACTTGAGTGTCCTCACCAGTCGCCGTACGCAATTTTGCTCCATGTAATGGCCTCACTTCTTTGTTGACTAAATCAGATCGAATGATGGAATGAGATGCGCCCGTATCAATAGTCAGTAAACGCTCTTTTCCGTCCACGAGTCCTCCAACAGTAACATTACTTGACTTCCTTCCGATCTGTGAGACAGAGATTATGGGGCATCCAATTGCGGGAGCCAGCCTACGCCCCTTGCGGCTGACTCTCTTTAGTTTAACGGTTGGTTGGATTGGGAGACTTGCTCATCTCCTTCAGCCTTGCGCTTACGTCCGCTTGCATTACTGGAATTATTGGAGCTAGATCCAGATCCACAATAACGTGCAATATGACCAGATTTTCCGCACTTGAAGCATTTAATGGCCGCTTCATTTTTCTGTTGCTTTCCGTTTATTGCTTCTAGGATTGCGTCCACCCATTCTGGTCGTTCTACTTCCACACGATGAGCTTTGTACGCTGGTTTGGACAAAAGTGATGCTGTTTCTTGAGTTAGAGCATGTGATACCGTCTCCGCAAATGATCTCTTTGGATTTGCATAGGTGGCCCGCTTCGTCTCCATGTCACGTATTCCATTTATGAAACTTTGGATTTTCACCCTCTCGATGTATTCCACTGGTGCGTCTGCGTTTGCTAGATGAGCCAACCTCTCGATGTCCGATGCAAACTCCTGTAATGTTTCGTTAGCCTTCTGGAAGCGATTCTGTAGCTCTATTTGATGTATCTGCCTTCTATGCTCGCTGCCGTAACGTCTTTCAACGGCTCCCATCAACGCTTCATAGTTGTTTCTTTCAGCGTCCGGAATAGTCTGTAAGATTTCGGCAGCAGGTCCTTTCAATGCCACAAATAAAGCAGCGACTTTGTCCTCAGCGCCCCAGTTATTCACAGCTGCTGTCTTCTCAAATTGTAGCTTAAATACCTGGAAAGGGACAGAACCGTCAAAGGATGGGGTTTTTACCTTGGGTGCGCTTGTTGAAACCACTGTGCGATTTAGCTGCAACTCCTTGATGCGATTTCTTAACGCATCCACCTCGGCCTCGACTTTCTCCTCAAGTTGCATTATTTTCTTGTCCTGTATTTTTAGCTGTGATGACATACGCTCTTCCTGCTCCTCCAGCTGCAATGCTATTTTTGAAGATAACCGGGCCTCCTGATCCTCAAGTTGAGCTGAGATCTGAGAAGTCATGCGTGACTCTTGTTGCTCCAACTTTGATGTCATGCGTGTCTCTTGTTGTTCCAACTGAGATGCCATGCTTGATGTTATGTTGTTTGACATCTGAGCCAAGGCAGCCAATAAAGAGTTTGTGTCCACATTTTCCACTGAATCCGGAGAATCCTTTTGCTCTTCTATTTTCGTCGCCTCATCCGCAAGCTGAAAAACGTGGTCGTCGACGTTGATTCCCTCTGCTTCCATAGCCTCTCGCAACCGTGATTGTAGCTCTGCTTTATTGCCCGTTGTTGCCAATCCACGTCGTTCTAACTCGTTTTTGAGTTGCTGGATCTTCAACTCATTCAACTTTGCCATGTCCTTGTTATCCTTAAAATGTCCTTGTTATCCTTTTCAATGTCCTTGTTATCCTTTTCAATGTCCTTGTTATCCTTTTCAATGTCCTTGTATTTATTTAACAATACCGCTTCTGACACCAATTGTGACGAATTCGATGATTCCTTGATTATTTTCCCTGAGTTCGATCACTGTACGTTAAATAAAACACTCCGATTCTGTTTAATAAGTAGTACGCTTTATTCAGTACTAAAAACCGTAGTACAATATCGCGGGTTAATTTACTGTTCAGTACTTCACTGTACAACACTTCAAAATAAACTGACTGATTTGCGTTGTCTTTGCGCGGTTTATATACCCTAGCAGACAGCAGCTTCACAACCTAGAAATGTCTACACCTTTCTGGTTTATTCGTGCAACAGTGTTCTCGAAGCGTTTATCTATCGTCATCTCCTCTTTGTGCCACATTCGCAAACACGCGAGCTGCCTCTCGCAGCTGTAGTTGTGGTAGTGACGCTAGTGATAGAAATACGCTAGAGTTGGGAGATGAGCGATTCTTGAGAACATTCGCCACAGTACAATATGGGTGTCAAACGAAAGGTGTCAATGAGTTCTATAATATGAAATGTGCTTCATTGAAATATCTGAAATGGTTTGGGATATATCTTAAAATTTCGATAGCTCAACCAGTGTCGGAGAAATTATAGTCGCGGGCACCAGCTAGTAATATAATAAAACTGCACAAAAAATGTAGTAAAAATAATACAAAAATATAGGTAAACATTACACCAAAAATGTAGTAAATATTTAACAAAAAATGTAGTAAAAATTACACAAAAAATTTGGCAACAATTACCGAAAACTACACAAAAAATATAGTAAAAGTTACACAAAACATGTAGTAAATAAAAGGTAAACAAAAAATGTAGTAAGAATTACACAAAAAATATGGTAAAATGTAGTAAATGTGGCAATGTAGTAAAAATTACACAAAACATGCAGTAAAAAAAAAAACACAAAAAATATAGTAAACTTACACAAACATTGTAGTAAAAACTACACAAAAAATGTAGTAAATAGGAAACAAAAAATGTAGTAAAAATTACACAAAAAATGTACTAAAAATAAAACAAAAAAAATTATAGTAAAAACTACAAAAAAAATTTAGTAAATAGGAAAAAAATTTAGTAAAAATCACACAAAAAATACAGTAAAAACTACACAAAAAAACTTGGTAAAAATTACTCATAAAATATTGTAAAAATTGCAAAAAAAATATAGCAAAAAGTACCCAAAAAATATAGTAATACACCAAACATGTAGTAAAAGTAAACAAAAGATATAGTAAAATTACACAAAAATGTAGTAAAAACTAAATAAAAAATTTTGTAAATTGGAAACAAAAAAAGTAGTAAAAACGACACAAAAAATGTACTTAAAATAAGACAAAAATATTACAGTCAAAACTACACAAAAAATGTAGTAACAAAAAATACAACAATAACTACACAAAAAAACGTAGTAAAAATTACTCATAAAATATTGTAAAAATTACCCAAAAATAAAGCAAAAATTACACAAAAAATGTACTGAAAATTACAAGAGAAAATGAGATAAAAATTTATCCAAAAGATATAGTAAAAATTACACAAACAATCAATGAAAAAAATTTTTTCCAGTCTCACCGCTTAGATAGGTTGCACCACGTTCAACTATATTATCATTTATTGGCGGTAAACCGCTTAACCGCCTAGGCGATTTTGGCCGTTTCGTATAAAAGTCACTCCTTCTTAGCGATAATTGACGTCAATTGGAAGGGCCAAGGGAGTTGAAGTCATCCTCCACTTGCTGTTTTCATCTCAGTCGAGGCCTCCCCCTTCCTCTGCTGCCGAATTCGGGTGTCGACAGAAAACCCTTCTTTGTCCATTCGCATAACATGACCCAGCCAGCGGAGCTTTTGTGCTTTAATTCGCTAAGCTATGGTCAGGTCTGCAAAAAGCTCGTACAGCTCATCGTTAAATTTCCTTCGATACTCGCCGTTGGCATCACGGGAAGGACCATAAATCTTCCGGAGAACTTTTCTCTCAAATACTCCAAGGGTCATATCATTTTCTCTTGACACTATCCATGATTCCGAGCCGTACATCAGGACTGGTGTGATGAGAGACCTATAGAGCGTGTTCTTTGTTTGTCGATAGAGGACTTTACTTCTCAATTGCCAGAAGACCGGAGGCATGCATTCATCTGACCATATTCTGCTGACGAGCACATAAATTTTTATCCCGATTGGAGATGGTTTAGGCGTTTCGCATGGGGGTCAAAGTTTAGATACCCCCTGCGACACGTCTAAGGCGTTTCCAATTGAACTTTAACCATATACAACTACACATTTAGGGCTTGAGTCTTTAAAAATCTGATGATAAATGTTTCTCTATACGAATAAGGACCGCCCTAGTGTATAAGTAGCAGCACATATGGCACATTGAGATCATTGTCTATGTTGTAATATGAGAAAAGCCATGACTTAGTCATGTCACATATGTGATTGTCGGATGAAGGAATTAAAATTGTACATGTCTTCGCTAAGCCAATTTCAATATTTAATATAAATGATTTATTGCTTTATTATTGGTGATGTTATACAAATAAGGTTGTTCGAACGTGCCTAATTCAAGTACATACCAGTGAAATTGAATTAAAAATGCTGACAGTGTAAAAAGCCTACTATTTCAGAAGATGAGTGCATTGAGCCTCCCTAATATACATTTTTCCATAACCTTTTTTTTTAAGCTATTGCATAGTTTTTATCGCAGGCCTTGGCGATGGGAGTGAAATGAAAAAAAAAAAAAAATTTTAATGTTAAAAAAGTTCGTAACGGACTTTTTTCAATGTTAAAGGTTCGGCGTTAGCAACATAACTTGACAAAAATAAATATAAGCGTTGCCTACATTTAGGCGTATGACGTTGTACTGATGTTAGCAGCAGGCCGATTACATAAAATTGGAGCTGTACATTACATTACATTACAATTGGATCTGTAAACGTTGCCTACATTTAGGCTATACTACTAACAGTATGACGTTGTACTGATGTTAGCAGCAGGAAGATTACATAAAATTGGAGCTGTACACTACATAAAATAGGTTGTTGACTATTTTTAGGCTATACTGTTAACAGTCTAAGACAGTACTGCTCTAAAGTCATAAATATGCTCATTGAGTTTTCATAAATATTATAATTGCATAAGTAGATAAAAAGTGATATGCAATAGCTTTACCGCGGCAGTCCCCGAGTACCACATGTCCTTTTTTTTTGGAGAGACAAGTTGTCACCGGGATCCATGCTTCTGATCAAATAAATATTTTGATTTACAAATATTTTCTGGTACCCGGGTTTTCAGTGTGAGTTTAAACTTAGTTTAAGCGGCCAATTTGTATGAGATAAACTCTATTCAACTTTGTCTGTGGTTTAAACCTGCACTGAAAAACTGGGCCTAAAATATCTAAATCCTTTTCAATAACAATTTTTGCTTACAAATTGATTTTCAATTTTACCAAATACCCATTTGAATGACCTCAAAACCTCAACGTTTCGTTAACCCTTTTAATAAAAAATTTGTATTTACCCATTTATTTACCATACACACCAACTTATTTACATAGATGGAGGTGGGAGTGCGCTATATCGATAATAAGCTGTATTTTATTATTTAAGCCCCTCGAGTTCAGCTAGTATGCGCCATTAGTGGTGGAGGCGAATGTCAATTGTTGTGACACTTTCCGCTGCAAAATCATCAACAGGGAGCTCAAAAGTTAGTATGAGAAAAACGCAGAGCGGAAAAGCGGGGTAAGTAGGGGTGAACGTTATTCCAGCGAAATTGGGTGCTAATTTAAATTTCAACACATCAACCGCAGTAGGTTTTATCGCATTTGTTGTTGGTCAAGTGTTAATGGGGTGTCGTTAAATATATTGTATAGGTATACTTATAGTACATTTACACCGCACCAAATTTGGCGAAAAATTGCAAATCTCATTTTCCAAATTTCGAATTCCATCACATTTGACCTCATTTGCAGAACAATGTGGATCGTCCACAGTTCCTCAAAATAGCATCCCTGCCTGTGTTCTACATTTAGAATTTCCCAGCAAGAATCTTAATGGGTAATTGACGTGTGATAAATGCACAGCTGTACATAACAATCTCTACTAGCTTTCTTTAAGAAAACGGGCCAATTCTACCAGTAAGACAGAAGCCTTCTTCACTATTCTTTTATTATTACCCTACAGGTGTTAAAACCCTAACGGAAGTGCATTTGCGCTCAGTGGCTTTTTTACGGATGGAGAATGCTTGCAGGGAAGGTGAAGCCAAATGCAAATTTGTTAATATAAACGGTGTCAAACTGGCTCATTTAAATTCGCCAAATTTGGTGCGGTGTAAATGTACTATTACGCTGTATTGGTAGGTAAATGAGGTTTTGTGAGCACGAAAACAAGTGCGGTACTCACGTTTAGCTACTAATAAATATAACTTTGTACGGCGTATTTAAAGGGTTTTACAAAATTATTGCGAATATCAATTTTAAAGGGTAGGAAGGGAAAATAAACGAAAGGAATGGAAGGGAAAGGAAAGCAAAGCAAGGGAAGGGAAAGGAAAAGAAAGAAAAAGAAATGACGGGGAATGAAGGCAGTGGATAGGAAGGAAAGGAAAGGAAAAGAAAGGCAAGGAAAGGCAAGGAAAGGAAAGGAAAGGAAAGGAAAGGAAAGGAAAGGAAAGGAAAGGAAAGGAAAGGAAAGGAAAGGAAAGGAAAGGAAAGGAAAGGAAAGGAAAGGAAAGGAAAGGAAAGGAAAGGAAAGGAAAGGAAAGGAATGGAATGGAATGGAATGAAAAGGAAAGGAATGGAATGGAATGGAATGAAAAGGAAAGGAAAGGAAAGGAAAGGAAAGGAAAGGAAAGAAACGAAAAAGCAAAAAAAATTGAAGAAGGTGAACTTTATTTTATAAACTAAAAAATTAAAAAAAAAAATTGAGATTTCGTTACTTAGTGGTGTGGAGAGCACAAACAGAAGGAAGAAGAATGTGAGGAAAGGAAAAATATAGAAAAAGAAAGGAAAAAAGGTAAATCAAAGGGAAGGGGACTTTAAAAAACAAAGTAAATTAGAATAAGGTTTTGTGGTTGAATTTCAACAACTGGGCAAACTCTAGTAAAATATAAAATACAAAATTGTATTTTTAAGTTACTCCGAATTGCTTTGTTTGGATGGAAACACCCTATATTTTATATTAAAATTGCATAACTTCAACTAGCGTCCAGTAATATGAAAATAATCTGGCACGAGTTATTTGTATATTAAGGTGTATGTAGCTCATTGCGCGCAGCTCAGTTAATTTTATATTCATAACGCAGGCTGAGGCACGTGGCATGAAAATGCATCATAAATAGCAACAGAAAGTATTAATCAAGAAATAGCAAAATGTTGTGGGATAAGGCAATTTGCAATTTGTTTGAGGGGGGGCATCCAAAAAAATGGGGGCGTGATTATCATCCGATTTCCTAGCATCCTACCTTGATCCGAAAGTAACCTGTATACCAAATTTCATGCAAATATATCAGTTTTACTCAACTTATCGTTTACACGGACGGACAGACGGACAGACATGTCTTAATACACTTCACTTTTTTACTTAAGAACTTCCATATATGGAACTCTATATCTATCTATCTATCTATCTATATCTATTATTTTGTGCCGTTACGTAGTACCGGAACTAGTCAGAAAAATACTAGTGTACAACTATAATTTTATGGCAGAACTCATACTAGTCAGGAAATATTCATTCCATACTAGTATGCAACAAAATTTTTCTGGATGAAATCATACCATTTAAAAAATTCAAAATTCATTCGTTTCGTTTGCTTCTTTTTTCTCTTATAATTCACAGTTGCTTTTTCGTGATAGGGTAAATACAAATAGACGCTGCTTTCTTAAGAATAAACATGAAAATAAAGGCAAATGATAAAATAAAGGGTAAGTACGGAAAATTCTGGATGTAATCATACTAGTCCAGGTTCAATGATTTTTTTACTAGTATGGGACTAGTATATTTCATACTCGTCCTTTTTCGACTAATATGGGAACTAGTTCAATTTATGGAAATCATACTAGTCCAGATTGAACTAGTATGGGACTGGTATTTCCTGACTAGTAGATAACTGATATGTTCTGGTCGAAATCTGACAATTGACATTTCGTAGGACATCAACACGTAAAAAATGCCAGTTGCATATATGGAAAAAAGACAGAACACTGACTAGTTGGCCCGTTGCACCAACTAGTTGTAAAGTAGTTTTCAACTAATTGCTTTCGCTGCAGGTATTATTAAACTTAGCCACAAAAACCATCTACCATCTATTATTCGAATATATATCGATAAGTTCAAGACCTTTATGTCCAATGCAATTTTAATAAATTTACAATGAAATGACATTAGCGGCTATTTATTCCCAAAACACTCGCGTATTCATACACACACACACACACAAAGGCACACGCATTCATGCAGCAACACAAAATTTACGCACCAAAATATGAAAACATGTGTGTGCACTGCACAACCTCCAAATGACACCCACCACACCAAAGAGCTCATTGTATTTTATAGCCAGCAAACATTTTTGCATGTCACTCACTCAAGCGCACAACAAAAATGGTATGCAAAGCAAGCAGTTTGTATAGAAATACAAATTACGCAGGCTGTACTTTGGCATTATCAATGAGTTGCAGTTATAAATCAATGCGTTTGTGTTGCAATTCAACCCACATGGGGGTGTGGTAGGTACATATTCACAAATTGATTTTCGCCTTCAATATTACTGGGGATTTAGACAATTACACTTTTGTGGCACAAATGTGACATTATTTATGTGAAGCGAGTACCTAGTACGTACCTATACATATAAGTTGGGCTATTAGTGATGGACAGAAATCTGGAACCGAATATAAAGGACCGGTTTTTTTTTTTGTAAACTCAAATAAACAAAATAAAATAAAATGAAATAAAATAAAATAAATTAAAATAAAATAAAACAAAATAAAATAAAATAAAATAAAATAAAATAAAATAAAATAAAATAAAATAAAATAAAATAAAATAAAATAAAATAAAATAAAATAAAATAAAATAAAATAAAATAAAATAAAATAAAATAAAATAAAATAAAATAAAATAAAATAAAATAAAATAAAATAAAATAAAATAAAATAAAATAAAATAAAATAAAATAAAATAAAATAAAATAAAATAAAATAAAATAAAATAAAATAAAATAAAATAAAATAAAATAAAATAAAATAAAATAAAATAAAATAAAATGAAATAAAATAAAAAAAAATTAAAAAAATAAAATAAAATAAAAAAGAATAAAAAAAATAAAATAAAAACAAAATTAAAAAAAATAAAAAAACTAAAAAAAAAAAAAAAAAAAGTAAGTAAAGCTGTCTTCGGCTGTGCCGAAAGATATACACCTCTCATAAATAGGCGTCACGATATTCACTGTTCGATCCCCAGTAAACCTGTGTAAATTTAACTTTAGCTCATATCGAAATTATCGGAAACATCGATTATATGGAGTCGATGTGTCCAATCTCATTGATTTTTAAAATCGACATTCCACATTCTAAAAGAGCAATAGTTATGAAATTTCACGTTCCTACCTATATAATAACAGGAGTTATCTATCAAAATCCGTTTATCGGAACAATCGATTGTATGGGGGCTATGTGGAATATTATCCCATCTCCATTAATCATCTTCATGAAAGGTATAATGAAATAAAATAAAATGAAAAAAAAAAAAATAAATAAATAAAAATATAAAATAAAATAAAAAAAAATAAAAAAAAAATAAAATAAAAAAAAAATAAAAAAAAAAATAAAAAAATAAAAATAATAAAAAAAAGAGAAAAAAAAAATATAAAAATAAAATAAAACGAAATGAATTAAATAAGAAAAAAAACCAGAAATAGTAAAATAAACAAAAATGAAATAAAAATTAACGTGAATCTAAAATCCGCAGAACCGATTCCTTAAAAACTCTTAACCGTACATCCCTACTAAATATGCGTAAGCGCACATGCATAATACAATTCAGGTTTGACTGCAATCCATTTGAAGCAAAAATATTTTTTGTTTATTTTACATTTATTTAGGGACTTTATGTTGTTCAATTATTTATAGCAGATAATAAATGGATTTTAATTAAAAGCTTTTTCAAACTTTAGCAATAACTTTTTATATATGAGGATATAATGAAAGATAATTAGAATTATATAACAGTGTTGTGTAGCGACAGTGACTAGAATTGCGTGGAATTTTCATGTGTGAAATTGAATGTTTGTTTGTATGTACTCTCACCAAAAGTGCAAAGTAGCAAAAACTAAGTATTTTATTTTATTTTATTTTATTTTATTTTATTTTATTTTATTTTATTTTATTTTATTTTATTTTATTTTATTTTATTTTATTTTATTTTATTTTATTTTATTTTATTTTATTTTATTTTATTTTATTTTATTTTATTTTATTTTAATTTAT
The DNA here is from genome assembly GCA_964058755.1 of Campiglossa producta. Taxonomy (NCBI): domain Eukaryota; kingdom Metazoa; phylum Arthropoda; class Insecta; order Diptera; family Tephritidae; genus Campiglossa; species Campiglossa producta. The sequence goes on along the minus strand of CAXKVI010000002.1, from coordinate 16,581,191 downwards.
TTGTTTTATTTTATTTTATGTTATTTTATTTTATTTTATTTTATTTTATTTTATTTTATTTTATTTTATTTTATTTTATTTTATTTTATTTTATTTTATTTTATTTTATTTTATTTTATTTTATTTTATTTTATTTTATTTTATTTTATTTTATTTTATTTTATTTTATTTTATTTTATTTTATTTTATTTTATTTTATTTTATTTTATTTTATTTTATTTTATTTTATTTTATTTTATTTTATTTTATTTTATTTTATTTTATTTTATTTTATTTTATTTTATTTTATTTTATTTTATTTTATTTTATTTTATTTTATTTTATTTTATTTTATTTTATTTTATTTTATTTTATTTTATTTTATTTTATTTTATTTTATTTTAATTTATTTTATTTTATCTAACGTAATTGTAATATTTGTTAACTAAGATTTTCTCACTCTTTATAAATTATAATTCCAAAATCAATATATAATCGAAGCCAATTGTCACATAATTTCCATACAAATACAAATTTGACATATTGGCACCATTTGATTTCAAATATTTGCTTGTGATTGGCGTCGTTACATATCTACATAACTATGTTTATAAACAAATTAATGTGTAAATTTATTTGCAGTGCAGTCATATGTCAAATTAGAATACAAAGACCTTCGTTTGCCACTATGTTGGATTGATCGAATAAGTATGGATGTATACGGAATCAGTAATAACCGAATAGTTATTTTGGTTATGCGTCACGAAGCGTTGTATTAATGTAAATATCTATGTATATATGTTAACGTATACATATCTAATATATTGGTATGGTGTGAACTTTTTAATTGCATTTAAAAGGAATTTAGAATCAGGCAATCCACAACACGACTTTTGAATTGCGACCCTGCAGTCAAACTAATTGGTTTGAAACTACCTCGAAAGTAGTATGAGTAGTCAGGGATCATCAAACCCCGCTTACAGAGTGCCAATAGTTTTGTTTTTTGCTAGAGAAGAAGCTTACCTAATCACTGTATTTGTAGGAAATGCATATGTATGTAAGTGCAAAGCATGATATCAAGAAAAGATATGCCGTGGATTTTAAAAATGCTGCATGAAAGGATGGATTTCAAATAAAAGCCGTTACATAGTATCTCATGAGGATGAGCTTGGTTTTATTTGTCGCTACAATAAAACATGAATTCCCACAACAAAATCATTCATTTAAATACTCTTATACACACGCAATTTGCCATGAATAATCGGGTAAACATAAATTGCAAATTGAATACGAAATAATTGCAATCAAATTTCACTGCAACAAAATGATGTTTGTCTTTGAATTTTTTTCAATACATAGCATTGATTAATTACTCAGGCAACAATTTTTTATATATTGCAGGGACTGTGACGGTTATGCGCTTTATGGTTAAAAATAACTTTAAAATAGTAAGGAAGTCTAAGTTCGGGAAAACCAAACATTAAATACCCGGCGGTAGTTTTCATATGATTTTCCAAATAGGCCACTACTAGGAGGGGCCATGACTAGGGGGCTCATCCTACCAAACTATATCATTTTAGCCATTCCCCTTACCGAATTTAGGCGACTTTAGAAATTTTCGATATCGAAAGTGGGCATGGTTAGAGGGCGATTTGGTCATTCAAGATTGTGTTTCTAGCAACCACAGTTTTTTACAGTCCCTTCAAAGTATTTTTTCTTCCAAAAAAAAGAAATAAGTTTGTACCCAAAACTAATTTGCAAACATTTCATGCCACAAATAAAATGATAAATGCGAATACAAATACAACAGTGCATGCAAATAATTGTATAAGCCTACTGTATTTAAATAGAATTTTTATACGATCAAACACGGTTCAATGGCAAGCACGGTTACAACGGAAAAGCAAATAACGAACAAATAAAAAACCGCGTATGTGAAAGCTGGATTTGGCTATTTTTCAAAGACAAACTCCAAAATTATGAGACGAATAGTCACTTTATGAATCAAGTTTTCATAAGTTAGATTTTTTGAATTCTTATTCAAACCAAAATGTTGTTTTCTTGACAATAAATTAGTAAATGGTGATGGTAGAGTAGCAAGAAAATTGTTAGTTATGCGGTGTTGCATTTTTGCGTTATGTGGTTTTGGCATCGTCACCGTCAATATGTATGTTTTGTACTATCTCCATATATACAAATGTATTTATGCTCCAAAAGTGAGTAAATCTCAATGCCATTCTGATATTTGTCATGTTTTCTGTTGTGTATTTGTGGCCACATATCAATTTGCAGTATGTAGAATGTGCTACGCAAAATATATTTAAAACAACAAAAATAACAAAAATTGAAACAATATTCATACATACTAATTGGGTAAATAGCAGCTTTTTAAAGCAGACCACCCACTTTGGACGTAAAAATTTGTCAAATTATTGCTTATTGAAAATAATTGGCATTATCAAGATACAATGGATTAGTAAATTGTTGATTGGGCATAATAAACACAAAGACACACACACACACAGGAAGTCATGTTGTTAAGGGGGGAAAAGGTTTGAGCCATATATAAAAAAGCTAAATTCGCCCTTATCAATCAAATATAGAGCTATGACTTGAAATTAAAATGTTTCCGATAGGTGGCGCAGGCATCGAAATTAATTAGTTTATCTCGCCGTAAAGATACTTTTTGCACTTTCAAAATTGATCAATATTAATGATAACACCAAAGCTAAAATTGATTGAAGAGTGGGAAGTTATCCTCTCTTGCTGCTTCCTCTTTGACGTTTTTGTATGTTTTCAAAAGCCTACAGTGTACTCTAAAGCGGTAAAACCAAATACAGCGATATTGCGTTGCGTGACATTTATAGCTTTGGCAAAACCGCGCAAGCCTGAAAAGTATTCCACAAAGAACGCGAAAATATACAAGAAAAAATTAGCTGATTATGTCATCGCATGTAAAAAGATAAAACTTGGTCAAGTCTCTGCGCTAACACGCGTTGAAAAGCGTTATGAGACAGGTTGAATTGAACTATGTAATTTTATCTCAGCTGTCAAAAATGAAATGTCACGCAACGCGACATCAAAGTCGTTTCTTTTTTCAGCTTATGTAATTCCATATAGTGGTAAGACTTGTTTTTAGCTTTGGAGCAGCGAAGCCGGTCATGCTGAAAACCTTTACAGACAGCAAGAGAATAATATCTTAAGCCTTTGATACTTAAGTAGAACTACATATGTATAAGTAAAACGAGCCTCCAAAATATTACTAGATGAAAAGATGGATCTGACAACAGAGAGAGCTCGCAGCATAGATATACAAAGTAGTTCGGTTGATTCTAACCTACCAATAAACCATGAAAAAGATCAGCCAGCAATACGCCACCGATAGATTTTTGAAGTTGACTTCTTAGGCGGCGATATGAAGTTTTGTTTGAGGGTAAAATTTGAGAAAATAGATGACGATGAAACGGAAGTTATGGCACGGAAATAGAAATTGCAGCCGACTTTCAGCCGTAGCATTTTTCTTATATCTCGGGAACCGCTCGATCGATTTGGTTAAATTTTGGCATTATAGATAGTATGATTCATTCTGAGATTATATGTGTAGGTGTTGCCACTTGGGGCGGTTCACAGGGTTGCAACCTATCGGAATTTTTTTTGAATATTGAGCAACATATGCCAATATGGGTATCAAATAAAAGGTATTTTCGACCGTATTCCAAATATGTAAATCTCAAGCAGGGTTGCCACCTAACCGCATTTTATATATTTTCTCTATATCTCGGGAACCGCTCGACCGATTTTGATATAGTCTGGCATTATAGATAGTATGATTCATTGTATGATTATATGCGTGGGTGTTGCCACTTGGGCGGTTTCAGAGGGTTGTCACCTATCTCATTTTTTTTAATATTGAGCAAGATATGCCAATATGGGCATCAGCTAGGGTTGCCCCCAAACTGTATTTTGTTTATTTTTCCTTATATCTCAGGAACCGCTTTGCCGTTTTGTATTAAATTTGGCATTATTAGTAGTATGATTAATTCTAAGACTATATACATGGCGGTTGCCGCTTGGGGCGGTTCAAAGGGTTGCCACCTATCTTTTTTTTAATATAATATTAATATTTTCAATTTTTTTGAATAATGGAGCAAGATATGCCAGTAGGGGTATCAAATGAAAGGTATTTTCAGCGACATGCCAACTTAAATATTTTCAACTTTTGGGGTCATTTTCGTATAATTTTGGAGTAATTTTGGGAACATTTTTGACCATTTTGGGATGATTTTGGGTTCGATTTTTGATCATTTTGGGATGATTTTGGGTTCAATTTTGGATCATTTTGGGAACATTTGAGGGTCTTTTTGCGGGCGTTTTGGGATTATTTTGGGATTTTTTTAGGGTCATTTTTGGGATCATGTTTGTATAATTTTGGGGTAATTTTCGGATCATTTTGGATACTTTTAAGGGTTTTTTGGGTAATTTTGGAATAGTTTTTGATTATTTTAGGGTAATTTTGGATCATTTTGGGATAATTTTTGGGTCGTTTTTGGTTCAATTTCGGATCATTTTTGGAACATTTATGTGTCTTTATGCGTTAGTTTTGGGATCATTTAGGGATCGATAAAGAGATGACAAATACCCTATATCCGCTAGTTTCACGTCACTTTCCTAAAATGTAACCTAAATACGGACTAGGTATCTAAACTCAGCTGCATTGAAAAATATCAACAAGCTGTTAATTTATTTATTTAGTTTATTATCCCTTAATCACCTAGTCGCTTTTTTTTAGTTATTAGTCGACTTACAAAGGATGACCGAAAAAAGTTGTATAAAAACAAAAACACACAAAAAAGTATAGTAAATATAATTTCATACATAAGTAACACCATACCTACACGAAACACCACAAATATTAACTATCTAATAAATGCATTTTACTAACATAGTATGTAATATATGAATGCATGGATGTAGATAATGCCTACATATCTAAGCCACATATTGACATGATTACGAAAAGTGGTTTAATAGATTCAATATTGGCTCGTATTACAACTACACAGTTATTTTGTTGGAATGATTTGCGGCAACAGATGTTGCTAGTTTAATGAGAAATATGAGCATACCTGGTTTTATTATTAGCATACACACATTTACATAAGCTAGTGCTTATTACACACATAAGCCTTTTTAAAATGAGTTTTCAAAATTATTACTACTAGAGTTCGCCCAGTGGTTGAAATTCAACCACAAAAGCTTTTTTTATTTTCCTACCTTTTTGCTGTTACTTAAATTTGCCATTCTTTTCATATTTTTATATTTTTGGTTTCTATACATTCCTGTTCATTTTGCCTATTCCTCCCTCTTTACACCTTTCAGTAATATATATAGTTTCAATGTTGATAATTATTTATTCTTCTTAGGTAGTCTTCATACGTACTTATTTCTTTCCTTTCATTTCCTTTGCTTTTATTTCCTTTCCTTTCCTCTCCATTCATTTCATTTTATTTCTTTTGCTTTTCTTTCCTTTCCTTTTCTTCCCTCTCTTTTCTTTTCCTTTTCTTTCCCTTTCTCTTCTTTCATTTCATTTTATTCCCCTTCTTTCTTTCTTTCTTTTCTGTTCTTTTCTTTTATTTTCCTTTCTTTTTGTTTCTTTTATTCTTTCCATTTCCATTACATTCCTTTTTTCCTTTTATTTTCTTTTTCTTTAATTTCCTTACGTTTCCTTTGCTTTAGTTTCGTTTCCCTCCGTTTCCTCTCATTTTATTTATTTATTTATTTATTTTTTCATTTCATTTCTTTTCTTTTATTTTTTTTCTTACCTTTATTTTCTTTCACTTTTTTTCCTCACCTTTCCTTTTCCTACCTTTCCTTTCCTAACGTTTCCTTACTTTCTTTTTTTCCTTTCCGTAACTCCTTTAGTTTTCTTTCTTTTCCATTCATTTCCTTTACTTATTTTTTTTTAGATTTTCATTACCCTTCTTTCCTTTATTTTTCATTCTTTTTATTTTCATTTATTTTCCGTGCCTTCCTCCTCGCTACCTTTTCTTTCCTTTCTTTTTCTCTTCTTTCCTTTCTTTATCTTTCTCTATTTGGCTCTCTTTTCCACTCCTTTACCTACATTACATTTCCTTTCTTCCCTTC
>CAXKVI010000002.1:16550068-16570068 GCA_964058755.1 Campiglossa producta | reverse complement strand
TTGCACAAATGCACAGCTTAAATACAGTTATTATTTTACAATTTTAATATAAGTTAAAAATTAATAAAATTTCCTCACTGTTTAATTGTAAATATGTATGTATGTATCTACCACAAAACGTAGGGTGACCCGAAAAATCTGACTTCAGTTTTGGATTCAGCACGCAAACTCAAAAGCTTCAGAAACCGTTGAGAAACCCCGGTGGGATTTTCAAAAACTTCAATTTTGTTGTGCAATGTTATTTTTCAGAGTTATTATTAGTAACTACTTTTTTTATTGACTTCACCGAAAATCAAAGTCAGGTGTCTTGAAAACTCAACCCAGTAGTCTACCGTCGTATACTTTTGCTTGCCAGCGTCCAATAACAGATCTAAATAACACCACACATGGGAATGCTTTGTTGCCTTCACCGAGAATCGAGCTTGTTGTTGTTGTTGTAACGAGGTGTAGTCCTGCCCAATGCGTATTTTTTCTTAACCCTAAATTGTCATCAATATCTTCTAAAGGGAGTCCAAGGAAACTAGCAGTTTCAATAGGGTTGGACCAAAGAGAGATGGGTGTTAGAAGAGTGGGCTCAGAAGAGCAAGAAAATAAGTGATTGGTATTATGGGGGGACGAGCCGCATGCTCGACATACATTCGGCACATCAGGGTTCAGTCTGGATATGTAGGAGTTTAATCTGCTAAAATATACAGAGCGTAATTGAGCCAGAGTGACCCTTGTCTCTCGAGGAAGATGACGCTCCTCTTCAGAAATGCCTGGTGTTGCGGCATGTAAGATATTGTTTAGCGGTCAGAGCGCAGAGTAATGGCCAACAGACGTTGTATGGATATGCCCCAAGGCCTGTTTATGCACCTGTAGATCATACGACGTTGTTATATAATGCCGGACGCTCATCAAAAAGTTTATGTAAATGCGACCTTATGGTCCTAGGAGGCGGAATGAGTTCAAGCAGTTGTCTACTGGGATGCTGTGGTTTACAGCAATTCAGTAGGTTCACGACCATTGAGATTATTGGCGGTCCAACGCTTGAGACAGGGGGGGGGGGGGAGTGACGAGTCTTCCAAATCGGATACAAGCTGCCCATGATTTACTGTGCTAAAAGCTTGACTCAAATCGAGGGCAACTAGAACCGTCCTGTCATTAGGTCTATTTTGATTTAGACCGTCAGTTATCTGAGTGTTTATGACATTTAGAGCAGATGTTGTGCTCCTACCTTTCCTGAAACCATGTTGGTGCTCGGCTAACATCAAGTGTGATGTGTAGAGCGGGAGTAAGACCGCCTCAAGTGTCTTTACTACTGGCGAGAGGAGTGATATCGGACGATATGACTCCCCAACGTTGGCTGGCTTGCCAGGCTTTAGTAGTGGGATCACAGTTGCCTGCTTCCATTTGTCGGGTATGACAGCTGTGATCAAAGACAGATTGAAGACGGCAGTTAGGTATTTAACTCCTACTGCGTCGATGTGTTTGAGGTGCACCATGGCTATGCAATCAGGACCGATGGCTTTGGAATTTTTGGCCTTCCGGATGGCCTCTTGAACCTCTGTAGCGGTGATGGGAACGGGGGCATAGTTTTTGTGTTTATGCGCGCGCCTGAAGATTCCACGTCTTGTCCTGTCTTGCGCAGGATGTGGGACGTACTGTCGACAGAAAGGCTGCGCACATTTCCTGGGGTCATTTAATGTCTTCACACCAAAAGTGATGTAGACATTTTTTGGTGGACCCGAAGGATTCGACAAGGTCTTGACGGTGGACCATAATTTCCCAACACCGGTAGAGAGGTTACAAGACCTAAGGTGTTCCTCCCAATTGGGTTTGTTTGTGTACGTTAACCAGCCGTCTGATTTCCACGTTGAGATCACCGATCTGTGGGTCTGAGGGATCGATGTTGCGTATGAGGTCACGTTCGTTGCCCAAGACTGCGGCCTCAGCTGGGAGAATCGAGCTCACAATATTTGGCTGTTGAACGCCGGTGTTCACCATGATGCCATCGTGTACTTATGTTTATTGGTGTCTAATTACAACTTTGTTCTATAACAGTAATATCAGGATTTTGTTCTTTCAACACAAAATTTTGTTTGATCAACAAAAACCTCTCTGAGTTCTACTAAATTTAATTGGATGATGCAATAAATTTAAAATGCCAATACTTACGCTGTTGAATTAACTAGAGGAAGTTGTTGTTTTAAGACAAAAGTACCTAGATGACCGAACTTGCTCGGTGCTATCAACTTAGCGCTAACTTTACTTCCGCAATATGATCTCAAAATGACCCTAAAATAATCCCAAAATAATCCTAAAATAATCCTAAAACGACACCAAAAAGACCCTTAAGTGAACCCAAAACGACCCAAAAAATATTCGAAAATGATCTTAAATGAACGCAAAACTATCTCAAATTATCTTAAAGTGACCTCTAAATGATCCCACAATGGCTCCAAAATTTTCGCAAAATTATCCAAAATTGAACGCAAAACTATCTCAAATTAGCCCCAAAATTATCTCAAAGTGACCTCTAAATGATCTCAAAAAGATCCTAAAATAATCCAAAAATGACCCCAACATATACAAATACAATACGGTAAAATGGTAACTCTGGGCGGCAACCCTACTTAAAAATATGTTAGTTGGTATGTCGACGAAAATACCTTTCATTTGATACCCATATTGGCATATCTTGCTCCATAATTAAAAGAAATTGAGATAGGTGGCAACCCTGTAAACCGGCTAAGTGGCAAACCCGCGTCGCATAGAACTGAAGTGTGTTAGTCTTCGACGCAGAGAATGAACCGTGTCAGTCTTCCACGCTAACTGAACCGTATTAGTCTTCGTTGAGAGTGACGTGATATTGAACTCAATTCTAAAATAGGTGTTGTTGAAAAAAATTTCTATCTCAAAATTTCTTAATCTAATTCTGAAATATAGAGTTATGGACCTTCTACTCAGGCGTGGATATGAAATGGCTCATGTCATGTTATGTTGATGAACAAAAATCTCCATATCAGAAAGTTTTCTTATGGGGAACATACGGTAACAAAGCAGATCATGAGAAATGAGTTGGAAAAAAATCTAGGATAACTGCGTCTCTTTTTTTTTTTTGTTTGAGCACGCATAGCAATTAGCATTTTTGTATATTTTTGCAATATTTGTTGTAAGTTATTTATGTAAGCCATTGTCAGTAAATATTTTTATTTAATTACAATTTCGTTTAAAAATAAAAATGCAAATGAGTAGGTTTTGTAATTTTTTTCGCCACAATATTTGTCAGCTGCATTTCAAGTAATTTGCGTTGTTAAAAATTCATTTATTTACGAAAAATGCATTAGAATAAATGAATAAATGGACGAATGAATGAATGAATGAATGAATAGATAAATTGCCTATTAATTTGACCTGTCATGGGTTAAAATGTGAAATAAAATAAAATTGGAAATATTATGGCGTAATGGGTAAAAGAGTACTGTTGTTTGTCAGATTAAAAGTAATGGACAAAAATCACAGTTATAAAATTCAGGTGCAGAATGGATTGAACTTAATGAATATGGCCAAAATCGCGTACTGTTACGTTACATTGAGACGAACTTTCCAACACAAACTACTGCAAAAAGTTATCGATTTGGAAACTTTCTATATTTTTCGCATATGCATCTAAAAGTGCTCTCCTGAAGTAACATTTTCTATTGATAAAAACATTTTTGTATGCCTTCTAATTTAGGAGTTATGGACGACTTTGTATGCACCGTTACGTTACACATTTTGGAAGTAGGTTTCGAAGTTCCTTTACAAGTTTAAAAAAAGTCTGCTCTTCTGTAAGATTTTTAGACACATAACTGCTCGGATTGTTACGTTACAAAAAAAAGACTGATACGTTACACGTGCGATTTGGGTTTAGATAAGAGCGCATTTAGAATTAATTATAGCTTGGCTTTGAATTTGATTGTATATAACATAAATTTTGTTGTATAAGGAATAGACATCCAAATCAGAGATCGGCTTTAGTCCAAAATTGCATGGTTGAACTTAGTAATGAAGCATAAAAATTGGTGAAAATTTTTCGAGATTTTGTATAGGAAATGTATAAAAAAATGGAAGTTTTTCAAAATAATTGTTTTCATGATTTTTGCAATTTTTTTTTCAAAAAAGTTGAAATGGCTATAACTATTTTAATGGTTTAGATAAGCGCAAACGGCTTACCGTTTTGGAAACTTCAAAGCCTCCACTTTAATATTATATAAAATAGCCACGCCTAAAGTTTAAGTTACAGCGCTTATTTTTTGCAAGGTTTTTTTGTTTCATCAATACCTTACTTTTCAGGGGTGAGACCGAAAAAAAAAACACATTTTTTTTAGTCGCCATAATGTACATTGTACATACATAAATACTTCAAAAATCTATAATAAAAACTTTTTATATGTATTTACAATTAATTCATTTTAATATACGAATAAACCTGAGTTTTGAATAAAAAAATATATATACATACATGTTAGGGTGATTCAAATAAAAAACGTGGTTTTTTTTCAGTCTTACCCCTGAAACTTTAGGTATTGATAAGAAAATAAGCCTTGCAAAAAATTTGAGCTCTAACTTAACCCTTAGGGGTGGCTATTTTTTTACGCCCTTTCCCATACATTTTGTATGGGGAAAAACGGCATTTTTTTTTTTCAAAGTGAATTTTCTTTTAATTTTTGAAACTTTTTTCAAAATATTTTTAAACACTCTTAACGTTGAAGCTTTGAAGCTTCCAAAATGCTATGCTATGTGCGCTTATCTCTACTACTAAATTAATTACAGCCATTCAAAATTTACTAGTTTTTATACGTGTTACTGTGTATGTGTGTGCAATAGAAGAAAACTCTGTCATTATTAAATGGCTGTAATTATTTTAATAGTTAAGATAATCGCACATGGCTTAGCATTTGGAAAGCTTCAAAGCTTCATCTTTAAGAGTGTGTAAAAATATTTGAAAAAAGTTTAAAAAATTAAAAGAAAATTCCCTTTGCAAAAAAAGTCCATTTTTCCCCATACAAAATATATGGGAAAGGGCGAATAAGAAACCCCACCCCTAAGGGTTAAGGTAGAGCGCTAATTTTTTGCAAGGCTTATTTTCTCATCAGTAAAAGGTTGCGCGTTGTCTTCAAGCATAGGACTCTTTGGCATGTGTGTAACCCCAAAACAATCAAAAAAAAAAAAAAAAAAAAAAAAATTGTAGCTTCGCTTTTGGCGAACTTGGCCATAAAATGATTAAATTTCAAATTTTACTGCATATGCACATATTTCATTATCCTTGAGTGTACTTTGGCATTTAGAAATGAATTTGCAAATATTTGTGGATAAACATTCAAAGTCAGTGAAAACATACAATTTTGCTAATTATTTATTTAAACTTCTGTAAATAAATACTAATATGTCTACTATCAAAATTAGTATAACCTTTGAAGCTTATTTACCTTATTTCCAAATACTAAGGAACTTCGAAAATTTTTCGAATTAAGGATATTATAATCATTTTATACATACAAGAGGAAGTTGTATAATTAAATGCAAAAACAATTAAATGAAATCTAATAAGTCAATAGATGAATTTTGTAAAAACATACACACCTCAAACCTTATTCAATAAGCCACAATGCTTGAAATTAGGAAACCAAAAGATATCTTAAAACGCATTGTTATGTTTTCGATATGGCTACACACTGAGGTTTAGAAATTCCTAAATTCCTCAATAATAATATGCTGACAAGTGTTAGTCACTTTGATAAATAGGTATATGCACTTTCAGACACTTAACGGTTTACATATATACACTTATAATCTATCAATAATGAAGCCTAGTGCATTAAATGCTTTAGGCAGAATTTCAGTGAGTGCACCATGGCGTATGAGTGATATTTTCCTTTGGAATGACATGGAAACCCAAATTAAACAATAAATGCTTGATGAATACCTTGAAGTTGTTTAATTATTTAGGTCAATATCATTCATTAAATATTCGACTAGTTATTTAAATGAATGGATTCTATAGAACATACACAAAGAGTTTAAATTCTATCAAGAAGACGAATTCTAATTAATTAAAGTGTTATCTAGAATTGAAGCATCATCGCGAATAACGTTCTAAGTGTCAGTTTTTTCAAAACCGGTTTTATTGCATATAACATTTTGTATTGCTCCCTTGCATTGTTCAGATTGCAAATTTTCTAAAATTTGACACACCAAAACTGCAAAAATGCATTAAAAAATAGTAGATTAATTTAAAGTGAGATACATTATTTTGCATAGAAGCGTCGAAAGTGATACCTAACGGCACTGGAAGATCATAAGGGAGGTGTAAAACTGATAATATGAAAGATATAGAAGAAAAAGTTAAGGAGACAGATGGGAGAAATAAATTTAAAAAATATGACTTTAGCGTTTTTTCGCTGTCCTGACAAGTTCTGATTTTGTAACTTAGAACGTTATTCGCGATGATGCTTCAATTGTTGATGCCCTAGCGGATAACTCACTCCAATTTGAATAAATATGTACACAATTAGATGGCCTGCGTTATTTTGGGCGCTGTGGAAATGGATATGCAGAGATATCCAGTTACTTACTTGAATTGCGAACTGCATCAAATTCCAATTAATTAAATAAACAAGCCTTAAGATATAGTGAATACCATGAATTTTATATTTTCGGTGTTTATAATATATTCATACATGCTTACTTATATATGTATTTATATACTTAAAAGTATTGCATTACATTGTGCTTATCTTACAAGCTTAATTAGTTAAGCTATTCTATACAACTTACGTATTTAAATTTTATTAACTGTTATTATTTAGTTATCTGAAATCTAAACTAACACTTTATCTATGTATGTATTTACCTAGTTGAATTATATTACATTAGGCTTTATCTTTTGTCGAGAGGTTGCAAAAGGTTATGGGATAGAATGCTAACAAAAAATCAAATAACATAGAATAAAATAAAATAAAATAAAGTAAAATAAAGTAAATTAAAATAAAATAAAATAAACTAAAATAAAATAAAATAAAATGAAATAAAATAAAATAAATTAAAATAAAATAAAATAAAATAAAATAAAATAAAATAAAATAAAATAAAATAAAAGAAAATAAAATAAAATAAAATAAAATAAAATAAAATAAAATAAAAAAAAATAAAATAAAGTAAAAGAAAATAAAATAAAATAAAATAAAATAAAATAAAATAAAATAAAATAAAAAAAAATAAAATAAAATAGAATAAAATAAAATAAAATAAAATAAAATAAAATAAAATAGAATAGAATAAAATAAAATAAATTAAAATAAAATAAAATAAAATAAAATAAAATAAAATAAAATAAAATAAAATAAAATAAAATAAAATAAAATAAAATAAAATAAAATAAAATAAAATAGAATAGAATAAAATAAAATAAAATATAATAAAATAAAATAAAACAAAATAAAATAAAATAAAATAAAATAAAATAAAATAAAATAAAATAAAATAAAATAAAATAAAATAAAATAAAATAAAATAAAATAAAATAAAATAAAATAAAATAAAATAAAATAAAATAAAATAAAATAAAATAAAATAAAATAAAATAAAATAAAATAAAATAAAATAAAATAAAATAAAATAAAATAAAATAAAATAAAATAAAATAAAATAAAACAAGTAAGGAAAGCTGTCTTCGGCTGTGCCGAAGGCTATATACCTTTCATGAATAAGCGTCACGATTTTCAATGTTCGATCCCCAGTACAGCCTGTTTCAATTTAACTATATTTACTATACACATTACACATCTTTGTTATAATTTAAAAAAAACTTACAAAATAATAGGATCCGAGTTATCGGAACAATCGGTTGTATGGAGGCTATATATTATACGTGTTCAATTGTACTGACTTACACTATACACATTACATATGTAGAAAGTACTAAAGGTGAAATATTTTACGTTCCTAACTTTTTAAATGCGGAAGTATTGGCCAAAAAACCTTATATCGGAACAACCGGTTGTATGGGGCTAAATATATGTTATATTTACCCGATCTTCTTGATTTTCCTCTACACACTACATAAATTGAAAGTACTCAAGTTGCTAAATTTTATGTTCCTAACTTTTTAATTGCAGAAGTTTTGGCCAAAAAAACCTTATATCTGAACAATCGGTTGTATGGGGGCTATATGTTACATTTGCCCGATCTGGTTGATTTTCACTATATCATCATCATTTATTGGCGCTTAACCGCCTAAGCGATTTTGGCCGTTTCGTATCAAAGCACGCCAGTCATTCCTTTTTAGCGATAACCGACGCCAGTTGGAAACCCCAAGGGAGTTCAAGTCATCCTCCACCTGTTGTTTCCATCTCAGTCAGGGCCTGCCCCTTCCTCTGCTGCCGAATTCAGGCGACGATAGGAAAACCTTCTGTGCTGGAGCTTCTTTGTCCATTCGCATAACATGGCCCAGCCAGCGGAGTCTTTGGGCTTTAATTCGCTGGACTATGGTCAGATCTGCGTAGAGCTCGTACAGCTCATCGTTAAATTTCCTTCGATACTCGCCGTTGGCATCACGGGAAGGACCATAAATCTTCCGGAGAACTTTTCTCTCAAATACTCCAAGGACCATCTCATCTTCTCTTGACATTGTCCATGAATCTGAGCCATACATCAGGACAGGTATGATGAGAGACTTATAGAGCGTGATCTTTGTTCTTCGAGAGAGGACTTTACTTCTCAATTGCCTACTCAGTCCAAAGTAGCACTTGTTGGCAAGAGTGATTCTCCGCTGGATTTCTAGACTGATATTATTTTCGGTGTTGACACTGGTTCCCAAATAGACGAAGTCCCTCACAGTTTCAAATTTGTAACTATCAACAGTGACACTATATACACTACATAAATAGAAAGTACTCGAGTTGCAAAATTTTACGTTCCTAACTTAATTGCAGAAGTTTTGGCCAAAAAACCTTATATCTGAACAATCGGTTATATGGGGGCTATATGCTACATTTGCCCGATCTTGTTGATTTTCACTATATACACTACATAAATAGAAAGTACTCGAGTTGCAAAATTTTACGTTCCTAACTTTTTAATTGCAGAAGTTTTGGCCAAAAAACCTTATATCTGAACAATCGGTTGTATGGGGGCTATATGTTATACTGGTCCGATCTTGTCAGTTCCGACAAATGATTCCTATATTACAAAATGGTGGCCACATACAAAATTTCAGCCAGATATCTCAAAAATTGAGGGACTAGTTTGCGTTCAAACAGACAGACGGACAGACGGACAGACGGACATGGCTAAATCAACTCATCTCGTCATCCTGATCATTTCGGTATACTTATTGATGGGTCTATCTCTTCTTCTTCTCATATTTACAAACATCGGACCAAAGTTATAATACCATTTCATGTTCATGAAAGGTATAATAAAATAAAATAAAATAAAATAAAATAAATTTAATTTAAAAAAATGGGATAAAACATAATAAAATAAAAGTGAATAAAAAATAAAAGCAAATAGAATATATAGAAATTTGTTAATATAATTGAAGACTAAGATGGTTTAAGCGTGTCGCAGGGGGGGTCAAATTCAGATTTCTCTATGGACACTCAAAAATTAAAAGTGATTTTTCTTTTTATCTAATACTCAAAATCGACAGCACTGTAGTCCGAGAAATCACATACAAAATTTGGGTCTGATTGAAAACACCTAATGCGTGTCGCAGGGGGTGATATGAACTTTAACCCCCCTGCGACACGCCTTAGGCGTTTCCGATTTAGAGCATTAGATAAGAAGAAACATCACTTTATTTTTTGAATCTCCGATTTTTCCGGTACCATAACTTTTGAACTAAAGGCCATAGAAATACGCTTTACGCATAGCAAAGTAGAAAATCCCTTGCAATCAATATCTAAAAAATGTCCTATCTCGAGATAAGTTGCTTTGCCCAATCTCCACAGAGATGTATTTCAAGATTTAAATTCTTTTGGAGCTCCATTAAAAAAAATTAATTCATAAAAAAAAAATTAATCATAGAACAAACTCATCCGCCAGTTATTTATGGTTGTTATAAAATGCTGGAAAAACGAAATTTTGAATTACATCTGTTTGCAAGGTTAGGTTCAAGTGGCTGCCGCAGAGGCACACCTAGGCCAGTATTAAAAGGCCCGTTGTGTTTGCAATAAAACGTGAGATATAATGGAGTTTTTGTTAAACATTTGTATAGGAACAAGTTGTTGTTAGTGGATCTTTTGCAACTCGTTTGATCAAAAGAATTCGCCCATTATTTGCTATCTTTCACTTACTCGCTAACAGTTCACTCCATGTCCAATCGAACGTGCTATGAAACAGTAATATACAAAATTTATTAACTTTTTTTTTTGTTTTCTTTACATATTTTCTATTATTTCATATCATCTATACTTTATTTTTTACATTGCAAGTTTTCATTTGAAACGAAATTGTTATTTAATAAATTTTTGTTATCAAAAAACAATTGAAGCGTTAGTGTAAATAGCATCATTGCCTTTAGGCGCTTGCTTTGTCGAAGCTATCTTAGTTATTTATTTACATTTGTTGTTATTTCTGTAAAGAAGAGAAAACAACTGAAAATAGTTCAATCTTGCTTTTTTTTGAATACCCAGTTGGGCTATATGGAAGTTGCCTACTTATTTATAAAATTTTAAAAGTTGTGACGCCTTTATAGTTTGACTTGCTCACAACTCCGTTGGATTATTCCACAGAGCAAGATTTTTTTAGCTAATAGCCAATGTCGATTTTCAGAATATTTCAATTTGGATTTCCAAACAAAGTTCAAAATTTAAGAGAAATCTTTCCTTATATTTTTTCTGCTTCAGCTGTTATTGCAGTATTATTCATTATTCCAGGATCAAAGCTACATTTTCAAACAAAAATTAAATGAAAGAACCGCGAAACAAGCACTTAAGGAATAAATAAATTGCCGTTAGGTGGCAACCCTGCCAGAAAATATCTTCGTTGTTATATGGTCGAATACACGTTTGATACCCAATTGGCATATTTTTCTGAATATTTAAAACAAATTAGGACACTTGGCAACCCTGTAAGCCGCCCGAAGTGGCAACACCCAAGTAAAAAAGTTAAGAATGAAGCGTACTATCTAAAGGCCCAATTTGATACCAATGGCTTCGGCAGCTTCCGGGATATTGGAAGGAATTAATAAAATGGGCTTGGGTGGCAACCCTGCTGAAAATATCTTCGTTGGTGTATGAACGAAAATACTTTCCATTTGATACGCATATTGGAATATTTTGCTGAATATTTTAAAAATTGAGATAGGTGGCAACCTTGGAAACTGGCCAAAGTGGTTGCCACCCAATTAAAAAGTCTTGGAATAAAGCGTACTATCTGTATGCCCAATTTGATAAAAATTGCTTCAGCAGTTCCCGGGATATTGGTCGATATACAAAGGAATAAATAAAATGGGGCTAAGTGGCAAACCTGGATGTCAACACTGACTAAAAACATTTAAGTTGGAATATGACCAAAAATAAACGTTAATTTGATGCCCATATTGGCGTATCTTGCCAAATATTAAAAAAGATTTGAGATGGGTGGCAAACCTGTTAGCCGTCCGAAGTAGCAACATCCAAGTAGAAAGTCTAAAGCTGCCATTACCGATACTTAGCATAGACTTGACTTGACTTGAGAACTGTCACTTAGCACTTAGAAATATAACAAGAGAGCACACTAGTCAGTTTCAAATAAGCGTAAAATTTTCACCTCTCGAATTGCTTTTTAAAATTATGTATGTGATTTTTTACATATAACTCTGTAAAAGGTACCAACACGCATTTACGTGGCATTAGGTTTCGATGCTTTGAGCTTATCTATAATCAGTATATACTCAATGCCCAAACAAAACTATAAAGAAAATGTTAATGTTAAAAAAGTTGGTAACGGACTTTTTTCAATGATAAAAGGTTCGGCGTTAGCAACATAATTTGACAAAAATAAATATAAGTGTTGCCTTCATTTAGGCGTATGACGCTGTACTGATGTTAGCAGCAGGCCAACTACGTAAAATTGGAGCTGTACATTACATTACATTAAAATTGGATCTGTAAGCATTGCCTACATTTAAGATATACTACTAACAGTGTGACGTTTTATTGATGTTAGCAGCAGGCCGATTACATAAAATTGGAGCTGTACATTACAATTGGTTCTGTAAGCGTTGCCTACATTTAGGCTATACTACTAACAGTATGACGGTTTTTTGATGTTAGCAGCAGGTCGATTACATAAAATTGGAGCTGCGTTGCCTATATACTTATATGCTATACAACTAACAGTGTGACGTTGTACTGATGTTAGCAGGAGGCCGATTACATAAAATTGGAGCTGTGCATTACATTACATTGAAATTGGATCTGTAAGCGTTGTCTACATTTAGGCTATACTACTAACAGTATGACGTTGTACTGAGGTTACCAGCAGTCCGATTACATAAAATTGGGGCTGTACACTACATAAAATAGGTTGTTGACTATTTTTAGGCTATACGATTAACAGGTTAAGGCTGTACTGCTCTAAAGTCATAGATATGATCATTGAGTTTTCATAATTATTATAATTGCATAAGTTGATAAAAAGTGATATGCAATAGCTTTACCGCGGCAGTCCCCGAGTGCCACACGTCCTATTTTTTGGTTGGCCTAATTTGAATTTAATTTATTTGCCAGCTAGTTTTGCCGCTGCCATATGAATAATATACATCCAAAAATTCTTATCACTATGGAATATTTGGAGGATTTTATTCAAACTGTCACGCAGTTCTCTCACGGCGCTCAGTAAACTCAGAACGTACGTAGAAAATCAAAACTCATCAGATTTCTAAGTCAAGTCAAGTAGGGCAATCGATTACATGCAAACTATATATAACAGAACGCTAAGTGCAGGTTCCCAAGTCAAGTCAAGTCTATGCTAAGTATAGCTAATGGTTGCTTAAGAATGAAGCATTCTCTCTATAGGTATGCCAAATTTGATCCTAATCGATTTAGTTGTTCCCGAAATATGTATGTATAAAGTCCGTTGCCAAAATAGTGGCATTCAAATTTCACACTGCAAGAAAACTTTGCATCGCCGCCTAAGAAGTTAATATCAAAAAACAATTGTAAAAAATAAAAGAAAATAAACTGCAATTAAAAAAATTAAAAAAAAAAAATGTGACAGAAAAATCTGCACTTTCTAAGCCAAATCCCTAATAATTAGCAGATGCAAATACTGTCAATAACCAAGTTTTGCTTTAACTCGACTTTGGCTGTTACATCACCTCTCATGTACTAAAAAAACAGCTCTTTCTTGCATTTTACAGTTTCAACAAAAACAATTGCTTCCCTATCGAATACTTACTTAGCTTAATAACAAGTTGAATAAAAAACTATAACCTATGTATGTAAATTTTTTAGTTATTGCATCTACCGATTCTCGTGAGCGCATCATCTAATGCCGATGCAGTGGTTAGCTTGCATGTTATGCTCGTTGTTTTTGTTGCTTATACTCGATATATCATGGCTGTAGCTAACATCATTGCCTGTGGTGAGTATTGGTGGTACGTTGTTGCTGTTGTAACTTTTGTTAACGTAAAAGCCAAAGCATTTTGTACTGCTTTTATTGTTGTTGTTGTTCATGCTATATGTTTGGATATAGTGGTTATTGTTGAGCGCATTTTTACAACAACAACCTTTGTTATCAGCATCAACCAAATCTGCGCTATAGTAGCTACAAGCGGTTCTATAAATGGTGGGCATATTCGTTGTTTGACAGCAGCAAGTCTTTCTTGTAGTTTTAATTGTAGCTTTTGTTGTCAATGTATTCGTTGTTTTATTCTTATTATTGAAAGCATTAATGGTCAAAGATTTTTTATTTTTGGGAACTTTTATTGTGGTTATTATTGGAAATGCAGTGATTATTGTTGTTGTTGCTTGTGTAGCTACTTTTCCGAGAATTCTCTTTTTGTTACACGTCTGCTTCGATAACAATTTTCGTTCCAGTGTATAACTTTCATATAGATTTGCTGTTAAACTTGGATTTGTTGTTAATTTGTTTATGTTGTTCATGTTGTTGTTGTTGTTGTTGTTGTTGTATGACGATATATTTGTAGGAAGCCTTGGTTCTGTTGTAGGTGGCAAACGATTATCGATTAGTTGCTCTGTATCATATGTTATAATTGTTGCTTTTGTGCTGTTATAAGCGAAAGTTTTAGTTTTAGTTGTTGTTGTTACGGCACTGCCTGTTACATATGCCTTTGTTTCTTTAACATTTCCTGCTGTTGGATTAACTGTTGCATCACCACTACCACCATCATGAGCCATCACCAAAGCCATTGCACCAGTTGCATTCATTGCCAAATTTTGTTGTTGTTGATAGCATAATAATACCAATGCGACGAGCAGGAAAATTGTTAACCAACTAAACTGACAGCCGGATGAACCAGTTTGCATTGCCTCCGGATGTTCACCTGAAATAATGGGACGAACTAATTTCAACAATTTTGCTTTGTTCTTATGCTAAAGTATGCTAGATACGATAATAACTATACGTAGATGTAATAATGTAATAATGAAATTAATAACTATCTAAATAGTAATAAATAAATATCTAAACATACGTATGTTTCTAAAATATATTTGGACGCATGGATATAAACGTAGGCAGATGGATGTACATATGTGTGTGAAACTATTTATGAGCTATTATAACTTTTGATCCCATCATTATGCTTTGTAAGCATAGCATTACCGATGTAATAGAGGCATAACGTTAGCGATATAATTAAATTCACTTAGTCTACTCGTCCATATGCACCATAAATTGTTCCACACAGATTTGGTATAAAAATTGCTAAGCAAATATTCCTCTCAGATCATCATCATCATTTATTGGCGCTTAACCGCCTAAGCGATTTTGGCCGTTGCCTCCTCTCAGATAGATGAGTTTAATATTGGAAACAGTTTTGTGAAGATTAAATATGAAGTGCTTGCATTAATTGTGTACTTACCAGCGAAATAAAATATCTTATGACCTTAAACGAACTAAGTATACTTGTGTATTTGTATATTTGTATATCGGGTCTATATCGGGTACCGCATGACCGATTTCGATGAAATTTCGCATAGAGATGGTATGCTTGATTCTAAGACTATCCACTTGGGTGTTGCCACTTGGGGGGTTTGAACCTGTTGCCACCTATCTATTTTTTTTTTAAATAAGTAAGATATGCCAATATGGGTATCAAATGAAAGATATTTTTGTCGGCATGCCAACTAAAATTTTTTCAATCAGGGTTATCACCTAAGGTTGGCACCTTATCGCGGTATATTTGTATATCCGGTACTATCTCGAGAACCGATTGACGGATTTCGATGAACTTTGGCATATAGATAGTATTATTGTTTCTACGACTATCCACTTGCGTGTTCCCATTTGGGGCGCTTTACAGGGTTGCCAGCTATCTAAATTTTTATATACCCAGCATACTAGTACTAGTACAAGTTTAATATAATTTTGTTCACATAACGGTACTGCGTAACGACACAAAATAATCAAGATAGATATAGAATTCCAAATATGAAAGTTCTTAGGTTGGAAAAAAGAGTACATTAAGGCATGGCCGCCCATTTGTCCGTGTACCAAGATGCTATTGAAAATGGGGGCAATCGGATGATACCACGCCCCCTTTTTCGATATAATTGTATAGGTGAATCCCCCTGGACATTCTCTTATGATTTTTTCATAAATTTTTTATGGTGGGTGTGGCACCGCCCACTTTTAAGGGAGGTAATTTTGAAAATTTGACTGGACGTAACTTTTAAACTGATTACGATAGAACGATGGAATTTGGCACAAAGCATACTAGTATCGTTGGGAGTATACCTGAGGATATTGGATAAAATCGCCCTCCAACCATGCCCAATTTCGGTAACGAAAATTTCTAAAATCACCCAAATTGACATAATTCAGTAGCTGAAATGGTCTTATTATGATTTTTTGATACATTTTTAAAAGTAGGCGTGGCACCGCTCACCTTTCAGGAAGGAATATTTGAAAATTTCACGGGCCATAACTCTTAAATTGATTACGGTAGAACGATGAAATTGGCACAAGGTATACTAGCATAATAGGGAGTATACCTGATGTACATAATTGGACGAAATCGCAAATTGTATAGGCATTGTAGGTAGTGCAGGCGGTGTAGGCAGGGTGTTTTTTATTGTATAGGCATTGAAGGCAGTGTAGGCAGTGTAGGCGGTGTAGGCAGTGTAGGCGGTGTATGCAGTGTAGGCAGGGTGTATTGTATTGTATAGACATTGTAAGCAGGGTCGACTGTATTGTATAGGTATTGTAGGTGGTGTAGGCAGTGTAGGATGGGTATATTGTAGTAGTAGTCATAAATGACTCGTAGAAGAGTTATAAAGGACTCGTGACTCATTGATGAGTCCAAAATGACTCATTGATGAGTCAAAAATTACATATTTATGAGTCAAAAATCACTCATTGATGAGTCAAAAATGACTCATTGATGAGTCAAAAATGACTCATACGCTAGCCATTTATGAAATGAAGTTTTATGCAGAATACACATATTTACACACCAAACCTCACGAGTACTTGGTACTCACGGCCTTTTTTGGTTAAAAGAACTTGTATGTTTATTTTTGTTGTTTACGTCTAATTGGCGATTGTGGTTCGATATGTGGAAAAATTACATGTTTATTTTCTTAAAAAATATTTCTTGATTATGAATACGAAAACTAATTTGATTATTTTTTCCTAGCATACACCAAAACCAAAATGTTTCTTTAATAATTTTGGAATGCGTAGTTGAAATGTGCATGAATATGGCTTCAGAGCAAACATTATGTAATTACAATTATTTATGAGTAAGCTGAACCTATTTGCATTCATTTATAAAAATTCATATCAATAGCCTTGCTATGTATATTAGTGGCCATTCAAGTTCCCATTTAATTAACACACAAAAAACTAAATTTTTTAAAATTTTTCTTCGCTACTGTTGCAATTATCCCTCTCGCTGTAGTTAAATTTAATTTATTCTTATTTGCATGCGTAAATAAATGTCATTGCTGCACGTTTATTATAGTCAAATTAATGAATCCATGTTAATGTCATGAAAAAATTGTGTTGCGAAATTTTTTTTTATACATATCCGGAATGCAAACAAAAAAAATTCCATTCAAGAAATTGTGTGATATTTCCATTTATGACTCGCTATAAAATGAAATATTCAACTGCCAAATATGAAATGTCCATGTTGTTAAAGTAATTTACTACCAAATGCCTGCCAGTGTTGTTGTTTTTGGCATAAAATGATATGACTGTAAATGTTTTTTATTGCCTTCATTTACTGGATGATCACTTATTTGTGGATGCTATATAAATGCATTCAAAGCGACTAGTTGAGAACTACTTTGCACCTGTGACATACTAGAGATGTTTTTTCGTGTTTGGGATTTTTCTGGTTAGTATGATTTTAACCAGAAATTTTGGTTTAAAATTAAAAGCTTTCGGTTTAAAATTAAAACTTTTCGGTTTAAAATTAAAACCTTTTCGGTCAACAGTTTTTGTTTTGTTTTCATTTATTTTTGAAAGCTTATTTAAGATTGAATTTTTCGCACAACATTTATGCATGCGCTGTAGCTCAGTGGTAGAGCAGACGGGCATGATGCGGAGAGTCTTGGTTCAAGTCCCAGCCAACCGGAAAAAAGATTATTTTTTCTTTAAAAAATTGTTAAAACATTTTGTCGCTCCCAACGAAGACTAATACGGTTCAGTTTTCTGCGTCGAAGACTGACACACTTCGTTCTCTGCGTCAAAAAATAACACAGTTCGAATCCCAGCTAACATTTTCTATCGCGCTTGTGCCCATAAGGTTCCTTCAAGAAGTTGAATTTGAACGCGGAAGTTATCGCTGTTTCATCTTTTTCTCATCTTCCTTCGGGAAAAACATGTATAAAGTAAAGTGCCGTCTGAGGGATAGCAAAAATGATGAAAAAAATTTGATAATTATTAAAAGAATCCACTTTACCGGGACTCGAACCTTGACCATTAGGTATGCCAGGCGATTACGCTAGCTCTAGGCCAAGGCGTTGCCTGATATTAACATAAAAATTCAACAATATGTATTCAAAACACAAGTTTCCGGCACTTATGCTACACTGAGTAACTAAGTAACGGAGTAACTCCCAAGTGACGCCAAGAAGTCAAATACGCGATATTTATGTTTCATGTTGTTGTACAATGTAAAGCACCTTCTAGAAGTGATATAAGCGTTACTTATGCGGTATCGAAGAGAAAACGCTCTTCAAAATGCTAGCAGGAATAGAACTGAACTATGTTAGTCTTCGACGCAGAGAACGAACCCTTTTAGTCTTCCACGCTAACTGAAACGTCTTAGTCTTCGTTCGGAGCGACGATATGTAGTGCAAAAAAGTTTAAAATTTAGGCTCAAATTTTTAACCGTGTACTAGTATAGAATTGATATTTTATGACTAGTATTATACGAAATCAAACATAGCATTATGGTGACAAAAAAATTTGAGAATTTCTAAACATTCAGTTATATATAAAATTGTTTCGAGCATCTGCTGTCACAGTATTTGCTAGCGATGAAATTTGTAAAGTTCTGTTGACAAGCGAACAAGTTTTTCTGACACTTATATTCATCAAATCTATTCATGGTCTTTGGTGAATTAATCAGAACAAGAAATTTTAATAAAACTAAATTTTCATAAAAATTTGCTTCACACATTTTTTTCCTACTGATTGTGATATCAATTTAGACAGAATTATATTGTCTAATATGCACGTACATATATTTGTCTCTTTTATTTTTATGTGAGTAAAAATTTCATATTTCTGTTGTTAGTTTCATACATTTTTACAAGATACTTCAAAAAATATAATATATTGTCATATCTAATATCATTCATGTCATTTGGATATGTTCAAAAGTTTTTACACCTCTCATAAATCTGTTGGTCTAGTGGTCCAGCGTAACACACACACACATGCACACTTATGTAGGTACAGTCAACGCATATATAACACAAGCATGCTTGGTATGTCAACTAATTGTGTGCAGTTGCTTGATTTATGAATTATTTTTGTTTTGTGTACTTGCTTTTTGTATTAAAAATTTTGTGAAATAAGCAATTTAAATTAGACTAGTTGTAGGTGATTTGTAGATTGTTTGTCATACGACAAAACTTTGTCTAGCCAAAGGGGCCCTACAGTGAAACATCAAACTAGTCAGAAGACATACTAGTATGCAACTATGATTTGCTGTTCGAAATCGCACAAGTCAAACAAAAAATCCGGTCCATAGTAAAAAATTTCAAACCAAATCGATCCATTCGTTTAGAAGATTTAAGCTGTGATACACCGTGACACGATATTCTTATATATTAGATTTTACTTTATTCTGTTTGATTTTACTTTATTCTGTTTGATTTTATTTTATTTTACGTTTTCATTTATTTATTTAAAAATGATTTATTTTATTTTGTTTTATTTAATTGAATTTCATTTTAATCCATCTTATTTAATTTAATTCAAAATTAAAACTTTTTGTTTTGAAAATTTAAACTTTTCGTTCTAAAATTAAAACTTTTTGGTTTGAAAATTCAAATATATTTTTTGAAAGCTTATTCAATATTGAATTTTGCCAACAACATTTATGTGTGCAATGCAGCTCAGTGGTAGAGCAGACGGGCATGATGTGGGGAGTCTTGGTTCGAATTCCCGCCAGCAGACAAAAAATTTTTTTTATCTTTAAAAATTGTTAAAACATTTCTGGTTTAAAATTGAAACCCGATTCATTTAGCCACTTTCTTAGAAAACTAGTCTAGATTGAATTTGAAACCAAATTTGGTTTGGTCATATATGTAGTCCAAAAAAGTTTAAAAATTTAGGTTCAAATT
>CAXKVI010000002.1:16535068-16540068 GCA_964058755.1 Campiglossa producta | reverse complement strand
ATAAAAAACAAGAATCAAACACTGCTAGTGTTTGTGGGTGTAAATTGTAAACAAAAGAATTTTGCTGATAAATCTTGCTATAACTTGCATATCCGATCGAAATTGACAGTCTTCTACGACAAGATTGGGACAGTCGACGACACTACCTCTTTAAAACAAAAAGTTGTATGAATTAAAAAAATATAACAAACAGAAAAAAAATAAAATAAAATAATATTGCCTAAAAAATAATATAAAAAAACAAAATAAAATATAAGAAAGAAAAAAAAAAATACTTTAATTAAAAAAAAAGTTAAAAATAAAATTATATGAAAAAAATAACATAAAAAAAGGAATAAAAAATAAATCAAAATAAAATAAAATAAAATAAATTAAAATAAATAAATAAAATAAAATAAAATAAAATAAAATAAAATAAAATAAAATAAAATAAAATAAAATAAAATAAAATAAAATAAAATAAAATAAAATAAAATAAAATAAAATAAAATAAAATAAAATAAAATAAAATAAAATAAAATAAAATAAAATAAAATAAAATAAAATAAAATAAAATAAAATAAAATAAAATAAAATAAAATAAAATAAAATAAAATAAAATAAAATAAAATAAAATAAAATAAAATAAAATAAAATAAAATAAAATAAAATAAAATAAAATAAAATAAAATAAAATAAAATAAAATAAAATAAAATAAAATAAAATAAAATAAAATAAAATAAAATAAAATAAAATAAAATAAAATAAAATAAAATAAAATAAAATAAAATAAAATAAAATAAAATAAAATAAAATAAAATAAAATAAAATAAAATAAAATAAAATAAAATAAAATAAAATAAAATAAAATAAAATAAAATAAAATAAAATAAAATAAAATAAAATAAAATAAAATAAAATAAAATAAAATAAAATAAAATAAAATAAAATAAAATAAAATAAAATAAAATAAAACAAAATAAAATAAAATAAAATAAAATAAATTTAATTAAATAAATAAATAAAAAAAAATTTATGAAAAAATTAATAAATTTAATGAAATAAGAAAAATTAAATAAAAGAAAACAAAGCAAACAGACTTTGAATTAATTAATATAAAAAAAAAAATAAAATGAAAAAAAAAATAAATAAAATAAATAATAGAATGTAATAAAATAAAATAACATAAAATAAAATGAAATTAAACAATATAAAATAATATAAAATAGAAATAAAATAAAAATAAAATAAAAACACAAATACAAAAATGAAATAAAAAAAATAAAATAAATTTAACGAAATAAAAAAAATTACAAAAAAAAATTAATAAATTCCATTAAAAAATAAAGTAAAAGAAATCAAAGTAAAAAGAATTTAAAGCAATTAAAATAAAAGAAAGCAAAATAAAATAAAAGAAAATAAAATAAAAACTAAAAAAAATTAAAAAATAAAATAAAATAAAATAAATTTAATGAAATAAAAAAAACAGAAATTAAAAAGTAAATAAAAAATAAAATTAAAAATAAATATGTAATATAGGAAAGAAAGTAAAAAGAATTGAAATTAGTAAAATTCAATAAAAATAAAATTAAAAATAAAATAACTTAAATTAAATTAAACACATTAAATAAAGTTTAATAAATTAAAGTGAAATAAAATGAATTAACAGAAAATTTATAAAATAAATAAAACAAAATAAAATAAAAAAATTGTTTTTTTTATATCTTCAAAAATTTAAACATTTTTAAATAATTAAAATTATTTTCTCAAACTCGATTTTAGGAATTTTACCCTGAATTTTGATGTTTTTTTTTTCAAATTAATATACACAAAATTTTAGTGTAAAATTTTCCATTTAGCTTTTGAGTATTTCTTTTTAAATTCAATTATATTTTTTTTCTTATTATACTCTCTTAAAATTACTTTGTGTCAAACTGTTTGAGATGTATTTTTTTTACAATTTCTGTTAATATTATGTAAAACTACACTTTTCCGTTCGGCTCTCCTTTTTTCATTTATTTCTATTAAATCTTTTGGTAGAACGCATTTTGTGAAAACTGAAATACGTCAGCAAACTATTAAGTTTGCATTTTATCTTCAATTTCCATCTTTTTTGCAATTTTACACCAACAAATTTTTTTTTAAGTGTGTACAAGTGCAACATATCTTCATACATAATGCATTCACAGCGATTGTGATAGTTCACGCTTAGCTTACAAAATACCTATTGTTATTATGCGCCTGCACTTTTGAATTTAAGTCCATAGGTGTGCTGTGTATTTGTATGGTTGTTCGTGTATGTGCGCGACTACAATGCCTTAAAATATTTGCAGATATGTATGTGTGCAGCTGTAACAATTTCCATTGTTTGTCTCTGTAATTTTCCACTTCAATTGTCGGCCGACAAGACATAAACAATGAAGGAATGATTGTGTGACATACGACTACATACATACATACATATGTATGTTCTTTGCTTTATAGCGCATTTTGTATTGTGTTGCACATGTTTTCATTTGATGCTTCGGTTGCTACTTACATATGTATGTAGTTGTTGCAAGTGTTGTCATTATAACACGTTTTTGTGTATTATTTTTTGTTTGTTTTCATTGAACAAGTTTTTTGTTGAAAAATTAAATAGATACATTAAAGAAAAAAATAAGGTTTGCCAATAGTCATACAATGATATACGTATGTACGTTTTTGAAAGCTCTTGTATTTTCATGATGCATCCAGCATTGGTTCACAGAAAAAAATGACACTGGTAAAATCAACCATCTCGAATTCTCCCGTGACACAACAAAACCAAGTAGTTAGTTTTTTCAAAATGTTGGGAAATTAAGGATTTGCGTAGCAGCCCATATCTCTGTCAAATATCAATTTTTGTATACAACTTTTTTAATTATGAAAAGATAAGACCCCAAAGTTTTTTTATGCACATGTGCAGGAAATTTTTTTTGATGTAGTTATGGATTTATTGATCACTATAAACAGTTACAGAGTTTTTAAAAATTTGTGTAAGAACAATACCAAGCAACTTCCAAGTAGCTTTGATTTTATTTTGATACGATTTTTGCCTTTCCTACAAGAAAAATTTTTGTGTAACGAAAAAACAAAGCAACTTGATAGTTAGTAGGGTTTGTTGTGCATTTTCATATAAATATGAAATTGCATGCCGGAAGCAAATCCTTTTTCCTTTTTTGGGTCTCACACTAAATTTTCCTTGTTTATCTCCTCGATAGTCGAACTTCAAAGGAGAATCACTCTTGCCAACAAGTGCTACTTCGGGGTAATTAGGCAAGTGAGAAGTAAAGTGCCCTCTCCTTATAATGTACGGCTCGGAATCATGGACAGTGTCAAGAGAAGATGAGATGGCCCTTGGGGTATTTGAGAGAAAAGATTTACGGAAGATTTATGGTCCTTCCCGTGATGCCAACGATGAGTATCGAAGGAAATTTAACGATGAGCTGTACGAGATCCACGCAGAACTGACCATAGTGTAGCGTATTAAATCCCAAATGGTCCGATGTACAAGGAAGCTCTAGCACAGAAAGTTTTCCTATCGACACGCAAATTGGGCAGCAGAGGAAGGGGTAGACTGAGATGGAATAACGGCTGAGATGGAATCAACAAGTGGAGGATGACTTGAACTCCCTTGGCGTTTTGAATTGGCGTCAGTTGTCGCTAAAAAGGAAAGATTGGCGTGGTTTGATATGAAGCGACCAAAATCGCCTAGGCTTTTAAGCGCCAATAAATAATGATGAAACCTGGTTGAATATACTTTCTAGATGGTCGGCGAAAATCCTCAGGCTGAACCATCCAAGAGGGTGCCGACTCGTAATGGATACCACAGTTGTTGTGGTCAGGTTGGTACACTAGTACCCCCCTGTACGAAGGTATCCAGCTAAGGTCAGGAGTCACAGCTATAGGTCTTAGCTCTCTCAATAGCTCCAGGCGATGCCGGAGTCCGTAGCGGAAGGCAGTAGGTGAGGGAGAGGCGACGAAGGGAGCTGCGTCCTCCGGTGGAGACGTACCTAGTAAGCGGCTCGATACTGGGGCTAACGTCGAAGCGGGTGCGCGTTCCCAAGGAATCCCTTTCCTACGCCCACGGCCTTCAGTAAGGCATATGATAGGCCGTCGGCAGAGAACGTGCGTGCTAGGCATAGACGTACAGCGCTGAGGATCTTGAGAAGATCCTGGCATACGCCAGATTTACTAACCAAGGCGCTGCCTGGTGATCTGGCAGAAATAATGGCCGAGATAGAGTGGGCCAAGGGTGTTGTTCCGGACTTCGACGGTAGTCGTCCGGCTGAGGAAAAAGGGACCGAGAAGTTCAACAGGTCCATGAGGGTGGGAGGTGGCTCGAATCCTAAAAGGGTGGGGGTCCAAGGCCCTACGTTTGCGGAAGTTGCTAAAGGTGGCATACTTCTGGGGTCTTCGACTTTAATCCCTTAGGGGAGAGGTGCCTCTGGCCTAATTGGGACTGGGCCGAGTTTCCTGGACCTATCCCCTCCTGGAAAGAAGTGGGGTGGTACCAGGGCACGGTCAAGGTAGTGGCCTGTGGGGACTCGAGGTACGTTGCCATGTTTAAAAGGGCAGTGGAGAAGATGGAGGCGGTCTACCGCTCGATTTGAGAATCATGTCCCATTTTGTTGGAGAACGCTATGTTCCTCCAGTGTTTCTCGAGTGGTCGTCAAGCGTTAGAGACTGGATAATGGGGCTAGTTCTCTAACGAACATACCTCCAAATCAAATGTAACTTCATGATTTGTTGGAGTGTTGCACTCACAAACAGACACCATGGCGTATACGTAACAATTTTACTACACATTCGTGTTTCTGGCGCAACGAAAACTTGCATAAGTTGACTTAGAAAATTTTTTAAAGATGAATGTGCCGTATCTCGATGAATTTCGGAATATTATACTAAACCTCATATCGGCGGAAAGAAGAATAAAACTTGCAAAAACATATTTATGTGAAAAACTAAAATTTCACTTTTTGCGAGAACAATAAACTTT
>CAXKVI010000002.1:16507034-16522034 GCA_964058755.1 Campiglossa producta | reverse complement strand
CGATTCAATTACGAAAATTTTAAGCACTCCAGTATAATATTGTGATGTAACCCTGACTTTATAAGCCACTTTTTTAAGAAGGTCCTCATGAAAAATTTTCTAATTTTATCCGGAAAATTTCCAAAATTTTCTATATCCTCGACATTTAATAGAAGATTCCTATGTAGAATTTTTTGCTAATTCCGAATATGTAATCATTGAGTTTAAAAGTAGTTAGTTTACGAGATATCTTGAAATTTCAGGTTTCGAGATAAGAAAAAAATAGTATAACTAATCTGTCAATATCTCCGCTATTACCTTCTCGATTTTAATGACATTTGATTTCGTTTTGAGAAGATGGAATACCCTTTTAACCAATGCAAAAATAATTTAACGTTAGGTTATTACGAATACATATTTTATTTTTTTTGTAACCAAATTTTCAAATATTTTTCGACTAACTGCTATATACTAAGGATATTGGAATTACGCTATTTTTGTTGGTTCCTTCTTCGAGAAGCACAAAATGTAGCAAAAAGATGAAAACTATCAACTATTTAACACTTTTAATATACATAAGTTTAACTTATCTCAAAAACAAAACCAAAATTGACAAGGGATGACGAAAAATCGTTCCAATATACAACTATTCTACTTTTAAACCAAATGTTCCATATTCGAAATCGGCAGAAAATTCTACATAGAAATCATGTATCCCATGTCAAAAACTATTAAACGGATTTTTTTTTGCCAAATTTTGACAGTTTATTTGTCTTTATTTTTCCCGCTTGAGTCACATATCGTCGCTCGCATGCCAAAAGCAAATTTTTAGCAATGGTACTTGAAAGTTTATTGCTCTCCCAAAATTTGAAATTTCAGTTTTTGGCATAAATATATTTTTACAAGTTATATTCTCGTTATACTCTTTCCATTCACTGATATAGGGTTTACATAGGTTAGGTTAGGTTCAAGTGGCTGCCGCAGAGGCACACTTAGGCCAGTTTTGAAAGCCCGCTGTGATACCACCAACATTAGAAAGTCATTCCCGGGACCCGGCCATATGGAGAATCCCATAGTTGTAGGGATTCTTCACATAGCAGAATCCAGGATCTGATACTCATCAACCGCCACCGATACTCCTCCTCGAACCACTTAGATGACTTTATTAAGACCATCAAGTCCTTTAAGTCTAGCTCCACGATCTGGCTTAGGCTATACAGGAAGTGAACTCCCAAAAAGCGCGTTCTCGCGCCGCTTAAAGTCGGGCAGTTGCAGATGAGGTGCTCCACCGTTTCCTTCTCATCGTCTTTGCAACTCCTACAGCATCGTCGGTAGGGCACACCTAACCTTTCTGCGTGCCTATCAATCAGGCAGTGCCCGGTTAAAACACCTATTAATATAGAGATTTCTCTCCTTCTTAGGGCGTGGATGTCTCTAGATCTTTTATGATCCCATTTTGGCCAGGTTTGTTTCGATATCCGGCACCCTGGGGATTGTTGCCATCCTTGTTCGTCTGCCTTACAGTTTTCTTCAATGTCTCTGTGTCCGGGGACCCATGTGAGGTTCACGTGGTTCTGTTGGCGATATCCTCGCCGATAGCGCGTTTACTTAACCAGGCCGCGGCTTCCCAGATCGCTGGGACTTCAGCCTGGAAGATGCTGCAATTATAAGGTAGTCTGAAGGAGAGCTCAAGTTCCAGATCCCTTGAATAAACCCCTCCCGCAACTCTGCTGTCTAAATTCGAGCCGTCAGTGTAAACAGAAATGCCGCCATTAGTAGCGTTACACCGATCCGTTCTCTCACATTCCTCCCTACTAGGAATATCTCCAAAGCACACCGATCTGTACTCAGAGGGAGAAAACTGTAAGATCCTAGAATACTGAAGTGTGCTTGCACCCCTAGACGCAGAGCCGCTGCCGCTGCTGTCCGGTACGCTTTCAGAGTAAATTTTTAAAAACTTTCGTTTTGCCAGAAACATGAATGTGTTGAACTCAACAACCGGCACCATGGCGTATACGTAACAATTTTGCTACGCAGTCGTATTTCTGGCACAACGAAAATTTTGAAAAATTTAGAAAAACAATTTTTAAACATTTTCGTTTCGCCAGAAACAGGAATTTGTAGCACAATCGTTTTTCTGGCACAATTTTCAGAGATTGAACGACACATTCATGAAAATGACATTGCAAATTTTTTGGGGGTTGTACTTTGTAAACCCAGCATTTTCGTGAGTCGTCGAGAAACGAGAGGTTCATCACGTGAATCTATTAACTCAAATCTGAAAACTTGGTACATGCATGCCACTGAAAAGCGTGCGACGAAAACTCTGTTACAAAAAATAGACCCTCTAGGTGGTTCCTTAGTCGAGTTATAAAAAAAAGTATTCATAGCTCGTTTTTGTAAGTTTCGCAAACAAAGTGGCGAGTATATGCTAGTTCTTATATAAACATGTAATGACGTAAACATAATTACTTGTCGTCTGAAGTGCAGCTACTTGAAAGAAAAGCAGTGTGGGGGGCGAAAGCAGCGGGTGACCAAAATAAAACGAATATATTTGTATACAACTATGTAATTGATAAAAAAGTCATAAAACAGCAGCTCATAAGGGTACAATGAAATGAACAACAAACAGAAAAAGCTATTTATATAGGGGGAATAAAATCAAGATGATAAAAAAAAAACTTAAAAAATGCACTCAAGCTGAAATTTCATTAAAAAGATAACAATTGAGAAAAGTAGAAACAGCAACATAGCAACATAGCAATTCTCCTATATGTATGTATGTATGAGTGTAAAGAACAACGAGAAGTGGGATAATGCAGACATTACAAGATATAAATGCCGTTATAAAGTAGTTATAGTTACATTACAAAAAGATTAAGAAAGATATAAACAACAACCAGATTGCCATGAGCAGCACTAAGAGGGTTGCCACTACAGCGAACTTAAATATTGTTACAAATTTTAACGAAAATATAAAAGCACATCAAATAAAATACAAAGAAATAAAAGTAACGAGCAAATGCGTAACAAAAGAAATTATGTTGCCCTCTGGCTTTTGTGTGTGTGCAATTTCAAGAAGAAAAAAAAGCAATGCTCATTGCACTTGACAACATTTTATGAGTAAAAACTTATGAGGGCATTGTAGCTAAGAAAGAGAGAAGTGAAATAAGAAAAATTGTGAAATTACAAACCAACCATACAAGCAATAAAACATAAATACTCTACCATCATTTTGTGTGATTTGAGCGTCAGAATACTCATACAAAGCAATCACTTGAATTATGTGAGGATGTATGTATGTACGTTACAAATAAAAATATGGTAGGTTACTAAGAATACCTTTACCAAGATCCGCAAGAGCGAAGAGCGATAAGTTTTTCTTGAACAGAGTGATTAGCTTAGCGGAGTGATTTCTATTGAAAACTTATCCAAAAAAAAATTCGACATTTTGAAAATAAATATGGATGACAAACTAGAAAGCGACTTGATATAAATGTAGCAAAAATAATATAGGTTTCTCTTAGCACTTCAAATAAATCACTACTTGATATCAATAACTCATCCTGTTGCAACTAACATGCACAATAGATACGTACAAACATATCAGAGACCAATCATAACCAATCATGAACAGCATGCAATGTTCTGCTATATTACTACACTCACACATGTTTATTAGAGTGGGTCAAACTATTTTTTTTATTGTATTCCACTGCGTTTTGCTAATTTAATGATTGTGTTACTCATATTGCGGTGTCCTTACCGTTTAAGGACTTCACAATTAGTAAATCGGTAATTTTTTCTAGACCAGATGTTCAGCATATTTCGGAAATATCAACCAAAACATAAATAAAATTTATCAGAGTTGTTTTTACTTAAATAACTAAATGTTACTCATACGCCGTGTATGACGACGAAAAACTGCATTATAATTGCTTAGTTTCAAGATAAACAAAATTATTTTTGCTAGAAAACATATCGTTTCGTAATCTGATAAAATACGTTTTAAATTCCAATGTCATTTTCTCGTGAATACGTTTTTTCAGTATCTTTGGAAAGGATCCTGTTGTCCCTATAAAAATTCCAAAGTGTAGATTCGGTACGCAGTCCTTTATGTATGGACAAAAAATTAATTTTCGACCGGTTTGAATTAGAATTTTCGGCAGGAGGACCGTTACCGTTGAGTATGTAAAGTTAAAAAAATATATAAAAAATAAAAATATCGGCAAATAGAGCAAGCTTAATGAGGCATGAATAATAAATAACATATTTGTTTTAATTTTTATTACAAAACCAAACCGAAAGCTATTATTAAACCAATTGGTCCCCCGAAAAAAAAAATCTGTTCAATGCAAATTGAGCCACCCTTATGAGCACTTATCATTCACAATATACGAGTATATGCCACAAGATAAACCACTAATATGTTACTTTTCTAGTGTACTCGGTTTGATTGATGCTGCTTGTTGATTGTTGTCAGGGACAGCTTAAAAATATTTGTTCGCAAAAATGGAATGGAAATAAAGCAGAAATCGTACAGAAACGTTTTCGAATTTGTTGGAGTAGGAACTTGTTTAGTAGGGAATTGGTTTTAAGATTGAAAAATAAATTAGTATTAAAAGTGAAAAGTAAATCGGGACATTTTCTTATATCGACCCGGCCAAGAGCAATACACTCGGGGTGACCCTGTCTGGCATTTGGGCAGGACTACACCTCGTTACAATAAGTGAATCTACATTATGTCGGACAGTCAGACCGCCCTAGGTGCCTTGCAGTCGTACACAATAACTTTGAAGCTTGTTGATGAGTGCGTCATAGTCCAAAATGATCTGGGGGCCAAAAACAACGTTTTGGGTCCCAGGGTATGAAGGACATGACGGCAACGAAAAAGCGGGTCATCTTGCAAAACACGGTATTCTAACAGAATTTTGTGGTCCGGAACCCTTCTGCGGGCTCACCAAGGGCCACGTAAGGGAGACCATAAGCAACTGGGAAGACAAACAGTTTAGGCAGCATTGGCTTAATAGCCTAGGACAGAGGCAGGCCAAACTCTTTATAGAACCATCGCAAAGAGCTTCGGCCAGGCTCATAAATCTAAGAAGGGTGGATCTACGAACTCTCACTGGGTATTATACGGGACATTGTAGTCTACGTAAATTGAATCTGTCAGATACGACAATGGTCGAACGGAAAATACGCGGACAGAAACGACGAAAGCGACCTAATAAAAACATTTTTAAAAGGGGATGAAGAGAAAGGTGGAGCATAAGAATAGGAAAAGTTGGAAGATTTATTTAGATGAAGGAGTTAATTTTTAGGCAAGGAAATGATTCGGCATAGCTTAAGGATCATTTAGGGACTGTTTCGGGATCATTTTGGGATCATTTCAGGATTATTTTGGGGTAATTTTGGAATCATTTTGGGGTAATTTTAGGACCATTTTGAAGTAATTTTGTGGTCATTTTGCCATCATTTTGGTATCAATTTTGGCTAATTTCGGAGGTCATTTTTTAATCTTTTTAGGGCCATTTTGGGTCTTTTTGGGATCAATTTGGGATCACTTAGGTCATTGTGGGATTACTTTCGAGTCATTGAGAGGTTAGGTTAGGTTCAAGTGGCTGCCGCAGAGGCACACCTATGCCAGTATTAAAAGGCCCGTTGTGATACTACCAACACTAGGAAAGTCAGTCCCGGGACCCTGCCATATGGAAAATCCCGGTATTATCGGAATTCTCCACATAGCAGAATCCCGGGACCGACGTCATTGAGACATTTGCATGAAATTTTCTATACAGGTTACTTTCTGGCCAAGGTAGGTTGCTATTGAAAATTGACGAAATCCGATGTTAACCAAGCCCCTTTTTTCGATATCGAAAATTTCGAAAATCACATAAATTGACATAACTTGAGTAAAAATTGAGAAATTTGCATGAAACTTGATATGCGGGTGACTTGCTGGGCAAAGTAGGTTCCTTTTGAAAATGAGCGAAATCCGATGTTAACCACGCCCCATTTTTCGATATCGAAAATTTCGAAAATCACATAAATTGACATAACTTGAGTAAAAATTGAGTAATTTGCATGAAATTTGGTGCACAGGTTACTTTCTGGTCAAGGTAGGTTGCTATTGAAAATGGGCGAAATCGGGCGATAACCACGCTCCCACGAATAAGAAGTTTACTTGGAAATCGAGAAAACACCACAGTTTAGTTCTTATAGGTAAATCCTATATTTTTATCCGCCACATCACTTTCTAATGTCGACTTTCACCAAGATTGAAGATTGAATCTTCAACTAGATAGTTCATACGCATGTTGACCCATTGCTTGTACTTAATCCACCCAATCGAACGATAATAATTATTTCCGATTGTATCAGTGAAGTCGAGGTGATAGTGAATAAAAGAAATTATACAAAAATTTTGTTTGCCAATATTATTTAATTTCATACATTCCAAAGCTTAAAAAATACATACGTACATATACATACTCGTATACATATGAGAGCACAAGCAACTGTTGTCCAAATAAACGTGAGCGTGTGTGTGTTCCCGAATGCTCAAGTGCAGTTCTATCTTGAGAGTACTAAGAGGATGATGGTATATTTTAGGCCGAAATTTCATGAATTTTTTAATATACTATTTGAATTTTCACGTGGCCGGACCTTGCACATGAACTCAATACTCTTCAAGCAGGAGTCCAGATTTGTATTCTCCCTGCAGTTGTGGAAAAATTTCAAACAAAAATTGTTGCTGAAATTGAGTTTTCAATTTAATTTCCGCCCAAAATTTCAATTAATTGCCAATGAACATGCAACACCAGACGTAAATACAAATGCTTGCATCGTAGATGTGTCTGTATGTATGTATGTATGTGTATATACCCCTACACACGAAGACGTATGATTTATTGCATTGTACATTTTGAAATGAAATTGAAATAAATGAAAGAAAGCAATAAAAAAGTAAGTATTTAAGACAACAAATTGAATTGAAATCGAATGGAAAAAAATAAGATGAATATAAAATAACACGTAAGTTGAACTCTCGCTGATCTGTAGCAGGTTTAACGATATAAAATATTTTGGAAAAAGGAAGCTAACTTTTGCTAATGAACGGCATGTGCTAAGGCAAATTCATTTAGCTAGAAAGCTTCTCTTAGCTCTACAGCTCTACTTAACGGTTTTGCAGATATTATTCTCATTATACTCTTTCTACTGATATAGTTTTACGTTAATATTCGTTCCTTTTAAAAATTTGCAAAGAAAATTTTTTAAAAATTTTCGTTGCGCCAGAAACATATATGTGCTACACATGGCAAAACGAACATGTTTAAAAACTGAAATTTAAAATGAAAAAAAAAAAAACATTTTTTTGCCAGAAACATGAATGTGTTGCACTCAACGACACACACTATTGGCGTATACGTAACAATTTTGCTGCTTTAATTTGAAGTAGCTGTACATATTTTCAAAATTCTCTCGCGTAATGTCTTACGACGATTATATCGCACGCTAAATCAAAAACCGTCACAACTCAAAATTTTTTTACGTCGCTTTCTTGGCTTCGATTGCCTAATACAAAGTAGTACAGTCAGTATATATTTTTTAAGCTATTGCATAGATTTTATCGCAGGCCTTGGCGGTGGGAGTGAAATGAAAAAAAAAATGTTAATGTTAAAAAAGTTCGTAACGGACTTTTTTCAATGTTAAAAGATTCGGCGTTAGCAACATAACTTGACAAAAATAAATATAAGCGCTGCCTACATTTAGGCGTATGACGTTGTACTAATGTTAGCAACAGGCCGATTACATACAATTGGAGCTGTATAGACTATACTGTTAACAGGTTAAGGCTGTACTGCTCTAACGTCATAAATATGCTCATTGAGATTTCATAAATATTACAATTGCATAAGTTGATAAAAAGTGATATGCAATAGCTTTACCGCTGCAGTCCCCAAGTGCCACACGTCCCTTTTTTCTTTTTGACTATTATCGTTACTCTTTAAAGAGCTACTCCTTAGTGATGCCAAGTTTTTTAAAAATGAAATTACTTTTGTGCGATCCAGAAGCAAAGACCTGAAAGTAACTATGATTTCTTACATCTTACCTACCCAAACACAACCTGAAAAATGTGTAAAGCGTAAAAATCAAAGATTTTCATACCATTAGAAAGGTATTGAAATTAGCTTTAAAAAAAAATACACTGTAAAAATTTTTTAGTACACTGATATCACGCGCAAACTAATCAACCGATTTCAAAAATTTGTATACCATTAGAAACGTATTAAAACACCATTACAAACGTATTTTGAAAAAATACACTGTAAAAATTCTATATTACACTGAAAAAAAAAAAAAATTTTGTAATCACGCGTGAACTAATCAACCGATTTCAAAAATTTGTATACTGTTAGAAAGGTATTAAAATCACATTTTAAAAAAATACACTATAAAAATTCTATATTATACTAAAAAAAAAAAATTTAAACGTGATATCAAAATATAAGAAAGTAACTAAGAGATGCATTTATTTAAACTAGAGTTCGCCCAGTGGTTGAAATTCAACCACAAAACCTTATTTTATCTTCCTACCTTTTTGCTATTTCTTAAATTTTCCTTTCTTTTCCATATTGTGTATATTTTTGGTTTCTATACATTCCTATTCATTTTGCCTTTTCCTCCCTCTTTACACCATTCAGTAATATAGTTTCAATGTTGATAATTATTTATTCTTCTTAGGTCGTCTTCATACGTATTTCTTTCCTTTCCTTTCCTTAGCATTCATTTGCTTTTATTTCCTTTCCTTTCCTCTCCTTTTCCTTTCCTTTTCTTTCCTTTTCTCTTCTTTCATTTTATTTCCCTTCTTTCTTTCTTTCTTTTCTGTTTTTTTCTTTTATTTTTCTTTCTTTTCGTTTCTTTTATATTCTTACCTGATCCTTCTATCCATTTCCATTACATTCCTTTTTCCTTTTATTTTCTTTTTCTTTCCTTTCCTTTCGTTTCCGTTGCTTTAGTTTCCTTTCATTTTATTCATTTTTTTTTTTCATTTCATTTCTTTTATTTTTTTCTTACCTTTATTTTCTTACACTTTTTTTATTAAATTTCCTTTCCTGTCATTCCGTTTCCTTACCTTTCCTTTTCTTACCTTTCCTTTCCTACCGTTTCCTTATTTTCTTTTGTTCCTTTCCGCAACTCCTTTGCTTTTATTTTTCTTTCATTCATTTCCTTAACTTATTTTTTTTAGCTTTTCATTACCTTTCTTTCCTTTATTTTTCTTTCTTTTTATTTTCATTTATTTTCCATACCTTCTTCCTCGCTACCTTTTCTTTCCCTTCTTCTTTTCTTCTTTCCTTTCTTTGTCTTTCTCCTTTTGCTTTTCTTTTCCACTGCTTTACCTACATTACTTTTCCTTTCTTCCCTTCCTTTCTTCCCTTCCTTTTTTCTTTTCCATTCCTTTCCTTTCCCTTTGATTTTTCTGTCATATTTTCCTTTCCTTTTATCCATCCCTTTCCTTTTCTATTATTTTCTTAATTTAATATTTTATTTATTTCATTTTGTTTCATTTTTATTTATTTTATATTATTCCCTTTCCTTTCATTTCCAACAAATTTTTTTTTTACTTTCAATCACTTTTCTATTTCTGATTTTACTTTTTTTTAATTTTATCAATTTTCCATTTTATTTTATTTCACTAAGTCTAGCCACGAAGGGCCTTGTGCATGATCTAGCTTATTTGTGCTTTTTTTTCAAAAGCATTTGCTTCTCTGAATCCCCACGCACAGATTTTGTTTTTGTAAACACTGTTTGTACCTAAGCTCAATAAAGTTGACGCGCTGGCTCATGTTATCTTATTGCTGCCAACAAAACAACTCACCCTACTGCAATGAATGCAAACACAACAAATGCATACCTACATACATACACCCATAGCAGCGGCTCTATAAAGCGAATGCGTGTATATCACATGTAGTGGTGTGATTTTCAAATTATAATATAATTAATTTTTTTTAATTTTTGGTTTGTTGTCGGCCACCCTGCTCGGCGAGACATATCGATACATACCAAATTGTATATACCTTAGAATTGTGGTTATTGCAAAAAAGGGAGGAACCAGTTATGTTTGCGCATTTATATATAATAGATAAATAAAAAAAAATGCCATTTTAGTTTTTAGATATGTTATATATATTAAATATACCTTCCTGAAAAAAAATTCTTATTTTTCAAAATCGCTTGATCTTTGAAGTGTTTTTTTTAGTTTTTTTTTGAAAAACTTTTTTTTCAGTGTACTAAAAAATTTTTAGAGTGTATTTTTTTGATAGCTAAATTCAATAGCTTTCTAATGGTATGAAGATCTTTGAAATCGGTAAAGCCATTCCGTAGTAATCACACTTTAAAAGAGTACCTAGCGTCATTTTTCGAATATTTTCGAATATTTCGATACCTTGCCCACAATTTTAGGAAAATGCTATTTCTAAGAATGGGGTTGTGTTTGGGTATGCAAAATTTCATAAAATTCTGAGGGGATCGGGTTCAATGCATATAGGTTTTGATATGAAATTCATCATATATGAAAGTGGTTCCTAAAATACACTTTATTGTTAGTAGTAGCACGTACCTCCCGTCCAAATATTAAATTCAATTCGCGTTCATGTGAAAGCGAACATTGTTTAAACATATAAACCAATTAACAAAATGAGTAACAAAAAAAAAACAAACTAAACTCAAATACAAAAGCATTTAGAGCAGACAACGCAATCGTATTAGCCCTCAACAAAAACATAGCAAAATATGACGAGCACCGTACAAAAATACATACATATGTATGTGTAAGAACATTAGCAATTACAATTACAGTTACAATTGCATAACACCCGCAGTGACAATTACATGTGTAAAACGTAACATAACAAACTTAATACTTAGTTAGTTTGCTCTTCGCAACAAAAACAAAATGGGAACTCATGTTGAACATAAGTGGACAAACGAAGCAAACTAAGCCATCCAATGAAGAGAATGAAATTACTTTTGTAGTATTTTTGGTTATGACTGAAGCGAATGTTGACAGCTGTTAGTGCGTTAACTATGTTGCGAGGGGAAGAATATTTAATAAACGGCGGGTACTGTAGCATAGTCACATAAATGACAAGGGGCAAAAAAAATTAAACAAAAACAAAAATTCAGACACAGACATCTGAAGTTAGAGCTTGCATTTCAAGCTTTGTTTCCTTTCAAAGTTTCGTCATGTGACTTTGGGAGCACTTTTATTAAAATGCTAATTTCGAGTGCTTGGTAACTTGGAAACTTGGTAACTTTTTCTCCAATTACCAGGATTAGTCACATCACATGACTCGTCATAATATTATGTCATATTTGTAGACCTCCAGCCACATATTAAATGGCATTTTATATTTAAAATCCAAAATAGGGGACTTAACCCGGTTAAAACAATAAATAGTTAGTAACTTTATAAGCGGCATCAAGTGGCGAATCCAAGTAGAAAATCTTAGAATGAAGTATACTATACGCAAACAAAATTTCATCCAAATCCCTCAATGAACAAAAATATAAATAAAAGGCAGTAAAGTGGCAACCCTAGGTGCCAACTCATTTTTAAGACATCATGATTGCTATGCGGCTGAAAGTACTTTTTGATTTCATACCCTTATTGGCATACTTTCATCAATATTTAAGAATAAATTTGAAAGGTGGCAACCTTGTAAACCACAAAATCCCAAATCCCAATCCCTAAGACGATCCCAAACTGACCCTAAAACGATCCCAAAACGAT
Source organism: Campiglossa producta (assembly GCA_964058755.1). Classification (NCBI taxonomy): domain Eukaryota; kingdom Metazoa; phylum Arthropoda; class Insecta; order Diptera; family Tephritidae; genus Campiglossa; species Campiglossa producta. The sequence goes on along the minus strand of CAXKVI010000002.1, from coordinate 16,510,258 downwards.
ATAAAAATGACCCAAAAATGATCCCAAAATTACCCTACGATGATCCCAAAATGGCCTAAAAATGGTCCCAACACGATCCCAAAATGAACCCTAAATGAACCCAAAATGACGGCAAAATTATCCAAAGTTGAACCCAAAATGATCCAAAAATTAGCTTTAAATAATGCCAAAATTTCCCAAAATGATTCCAAAATGATCGCAAAATGATCCAAAATTTACCGCAAAATTGTTCTAAAATGTTCCAAAGTTCAACCCAAAATTATCCCAAAATAACCCGCAAATTATCCCAAAATTATCCCTAAATGACCGCAAAATATACAAATGCAATACGGTACTATGGTAACCCTGGTGGGCAACTCTATTTGAAAATATTTTAGTTGGTATGTCGCCGAAAATAAATTTCATTTGATACCTATATTGGGATATCTTACTCAATATTAAAAAAAATTCAGATAGGTGGCAAAGCTGTAAAACTCCCCAAATGGTAACACCCAAGTGGATAGTCTTAGGTCAAGCACATCAATATATGGAGGGGAAAATGTTAAATATTTAAAAATTCATATCTCGAAAACAACGAATTTTGACTAATAGGCATTTAGCCAAGTTAAATATCAACTGTTCACTCAATATGGAAAAAGTTTAAACAAACAAAAAATTACAGTTTCCGAGATATTAATTTTTGAAAAAATTGCTAAAAAAGTACTAAATACTAAAAAAATTTTCTTTTTTAACTATATGCTATTGTTTATGAATTTCTATTCTAGTAAAAGTAAAAACGAACATTTCAAAGAAAAATCATGAGAATCGGTTAATTTTTAACAAATTTCATCAATATTTATAAATGTTTAATATTCAAAAATTCATATCTCGAAAACGAACGAATTTTGACTAATAGGCATTTAGCCAAGTTGAAATATAAACTGTGGACTCAACATAGAAAAAATTTCAAAACAAAAAAAATAACGAATTTTGATACTTAGAGAAAATTGAATTGAAAAATAACCTTTTTTGAGATATTAATTTTTGAAAAAAGTCATAAATTTTTACTAAATACTGACAAAAAAAAAATGTTTAACTATATAATATTTTTTATAAATTTATATAAAAGTAATAGTAATAACGAACATTAACAAAAAATTTAGGAAAATCGGTTAATTTTTGACAAAGTTATTGCGAGTTGAAAAAATGGGCGAAAAAAGTGGTCATTGCATTTTAACGATTTCAACGGCCCATAAATCCAAAAAAAAATTTTTTTTCAGGAAAAAAGTAACGTAACATATTAAAATTTCATCGAAATCAAAAATCATGTCCCGCGCGGACCGGTTGTCTTGAAATGGAATGAGCCACAGTAAATTCTCATTTCTGAAGTTACTAACGACTAAATCGTATATTTTCGAACGATCGTGTAGTGTATTAGCTCAGTGAGAAGATGCTACCTTGACTTGACTGTGATTGACTGTACAATATATAATGCAATAAATATACTAAACAAAGATATGAATACTCTTCTTAGCTAAGGAGCTTTTTGTATTACAAAACATTGTTTAAACTATCAACCCTATAAGCTAAAGGAAATGTTCATATTATTTAGATATGTAGGTGATAGGAGTTTAACATAAGGAAGTCACTTATAAACTCACCGATAGTGTAAGTAGATGCAAACAGCTAAGTATATACATACATATTATCCACCTACATATATATGTACTTAACTTCAGTACTTCAAAGCGCTACGAGCTACTAACATCACCCACCTACTATTTGCTTTAAGTGCAGTGAAACAGCAGCTTTTGTAGAAGGTTGTTGTTGTTGTTTGATTATTTCATTGTTGTTACTCTTGGTTAAGTTATTTATTCATAAATGGTCACAACTACTTACATATGTATATGCTTATGTATGAAGCTACATACAGAGTGTGCATTTGGTAGATATACATATGTGACTATATTTGCACTTGCATCTTCTTTATATTATGGTAGGTAGCTTTCCCCTTTTTGTGTATTTTAGTCTTGTCATTGCACTTTGTACGTGCTGCAAGCCACATTGACCGCATCATTTTGGATTACTTTGTAAATTGCAAAATGATAAGCAACCACTCAACTTTTGCAAATACATACATGCATACATACTTTGCACTTGCATTTACTTTATCGAAATACTCTCTCTTGATTATACCGATAAGGGGAGATAGCGGTGAAAAACAGCAAAATTGTTGAATAATTTAGTAATGTTATTTGGGTTAATATTTGTGCGTAACCATTAGTTTACGCAATACATTGAGGGTGATGGTGAAGGAGGGGAAGAGGAAGATTTCATCTTTTAGTGATGTGCGTAAGTGAGTGAGGACTTAAAATTGGAGTTAGGTGGATGGTAGAAGGTTTAAGGATTTTTAAGTTTGTACTTGTGGCCTTTTATATACTAAGCAAGCCTCTTAAACCAATTAGTAGTTACCAACTAAGCCACTTAAGCTTTTAATATTGAAAAATTCAATCAAGCTCTGCAGCTCACTAGCACAAAAACTTACTGATACAAAAGTCAGTTTAAACAAACCGAACATTATATAACTACCTTTTTTTCTTTTTCGAACTTTAAAAAAACAGCCACATCACTGATTTTTTCAAGAAAAGGGCCAAAAATGCTAATTTTTTCAAATGTTTGTATGGGGAACCCCCCAGGTGTGGTTTAAGGGTCTGTGCCACTGGCATGGTTGGGTCGGAACTTCAAAGTTAGTGGGGGTCGACCATACTTTCGGATACGATTGGGGCACTCTAAATGAGTCAACTTAGGTTTTTTCAGACTTTGGCGCTCAAAATCAAAAGTAAAAAGTCGGGACATGAGAATTGGTTTTAGAGGTATGCTGCCTTCGGCAAAGTATCTTACTTTGATCTCTAAAATACGATTTTTCTTGTCACTTGGGCGATTTTGAAATCGATCCGCCTAATTATACACAGTACTCCTGCAGGGCGCTTGAGGCTAAAATTGTAGATTTTGGTTTATGCCGCATATCTTGAAAACTTGAAGTCCTCTCCAAAAAAAAGGACGTGTGGCACTCGTCATATCACTTTTTATCAACTTATAATATTTATGAAAACCCAATGAGTACAACGTCATACTGTTAGTAGTAGATATAGCCTAAATGTAGGCAACGCTTACAGCTCCAATTTTATACAATCGGCCAGCTGCTAACATCAACGCCTAAATGTAGGTAACGATTATATTTATTT
>CAXKVI010000002.1:16505271-16506834 GCA_964058755.1 Campiglossa producta | reverse complement strand
ATAGAAGAAGAGGGTGGACTCTCACACCGGCAACATGGCTTTCGGAGAGGGCACTCCACAATAGACGCCATAGCCGAAGTCGTAGATGCGGTCCGGAAGGCTGAGACGGCAAGCCATCTAGCAAGGCCGGTAGTACTATTGGTGACGTTAGATGTTAAAAATGCTTTTAACTCTGTCAGGTGGGAGGACATGCTTGACGCATTAGAACGCTCCTTCAAGGTCCCAATATACCTGTTAGATATATTGAGGGACTACTTAAGAAACCGCTGGCTAATTTATGAAACGACGCAGGGTCAAAGAAAGGTGAAGCTAACAGGTGGGGCAGCACAAGGGTCGGTGCTCGGCCCTGACCTGTGGAATGCTACATATGACAGCCTTCTTCGAATGCAGATGCCAGAAAGCACTTTTTTAGTTGCTTTTGCAGACGACGTGGCTGCCGTAATAACAGCACGAAGCTGCGACCTGGCACAGCTTAAACTAAACCAAGTGATGCGTAGTGTAGACAAGTGGATGAATGATCACGGCCTCCAACTGGCTACAGCCAAGACAGAGATCGTGATCCTAACGAAAAGAAGGATCCCCACACTCATTAACATGACTGTTGGGGATCAACAGATAGAAACGCGTCGCTCTACAAAATATTTAGGGGTGAAATTGGACAACAAGCTGACCTTCTCGGAGCATTTAAAAAGCTCCTGCGAGAAGGCTGTGAAAACCATTGCAAGTCTGAGTCGGCTAATGGCCAACACAGGTGGACCAAAGCCATGCATAAGAAAGTTGCTGGCGTCCGCCTCAGATTCTATACTATTGTACGGTGCAGAAGTCTGGGCGGATGCAATGAAAATCCAGAAGTACCAGGCAGCTATTACCGCGGTTCAACGCAGGGGGGCCCTGAGAATCGCCTCAGCATACCGCACGGTCTCCGCAGACGCTGTTCTGGTCATTGCGGGGACCATACCGATATACCTCCTCGCTGAGGAAAGAAAAATTATGTACGACACTCGTGCAGAGATACGTAGAGACGTTGCTGCAACGCAGGCGCGAGGTGAATCGATCCGGCGGTGGCAACTACAATGGAGCAACAGTACTGCTGGAAGGTGGACCAGGGTTTTAATCCCCGAAGTGGAACCATGGCTGAATCGGCCGCATGGAGACGTCGACTTTTACCTGACCCAATTCTTAAGCGGGCACGGTTATTTCCGTGAGTACCTGCACAGAATGGGCAAGGTTCAAACCCCGAACTGCACCTACTGTGGAGCCATAGACGATGTACGCCACACCTTTTTCGAATGCGAGCAATTCACTGAAGAAAGAAGGCGGGTGGAAGAGACAATTGGCGAGCTTTCCCCAGGCAGTGTCATTCGAAAGATGACCTCTGAAAATGCAAGATGGGATATAGTGAGGCGATACGCGAGGAACGTTCTCCTTGCGAAACGGGAAGACGGTTGTCTAGCCAGTTAGCGTGAAGTAGCCACAGGGCTCACGTAACGCGCTTCCTTACCTGAAGTAATGCTAAGCGCGGTCCCAGGTAAGGAAGAATGCGCGGGCCGTGGGAGGTTAGGT
>CAXKVI010000002.1:16485271-16502771 GCA_964058755.1 Campiglossa producta | reverse complement strand
AGTTGCAAAATTTTACGTTCCTAACTTTTTAATTGCAGAAGTTGTGGTCAAAAAACCTTATATCTGAACAATCGGTTGTATGGGGGCTATATGTTACATTTGCCCGATTTCGTTGATTTTCACTATATACACTACATAAATAGAAAGTACTCGAGTTGCAAAATTTTACGTTCCTTACTTTTTAATTGCGGAAGTTTTGGCCAAAAAACCTTATATCTGAACAATCGGTTGTATGGGGGCTATATGTTATACTGGTCCGATCTTGTCAGTTCCGACAAATGATTCCTATATTACAAAATGGTGGCCACATACAAAATTTCAGCCAGATATCTCAAAAATTGAGGGACTAGTTTGCGTTCAAACAGACAGACGGACAGACGGACATGGCTAAATCAACTCAGCTCGTCATCCTGATCATTTCGGTATACTTATTGATGGGTCCATCTCTTCTTCTTCTCATATTTACAAACATCGGACCAAAGTTATAATACCATTTCATGTTCATGAAAGGTATAATAAAATAAATCCTTTTTTTTTAAATTATTGTTACTGATCAGCACTAACTAATTATACTAATTGCTAAAAGGCATTTTGTTTTTTATATAATTGAGCTTACAATAATCTAGCAATATGTCAATATTTTTTAAGCTCACAACTCTATGCTGACAACAAACAAATCAAAAGAATTTTTCCAAGTCCTTACAAAACTGTCAAACTTTTATGTTGTCAAAATTATCAGAAGTTTTTAATTTTCACACAAAGGACAAAATCGTAACTTTATCTTTGTACTATTCAAAAACATTTCACAAATCTCGCAAAGGCTTCGAGTTATTTGAAATGACGAGGGAAAATTTTCTTGAAAAATCAATCGTGCAAATTGTGTTTACCAAAATTGTTAGTGCATTTAGGGCAAATACACTTTTATACATACATACATTATGAGTTTGTAATTCGTAATGCCAAACTAACTCGTTACTTTGGTTAGAACGTATTTAGTCAAAAAAGCAAGAAAACAATAATAAACCTACAGCTACCAAACAAACCGGAGTAACCGAAACTATAAAAACACAAAATTGCAGCACTCGAGGGTAACCCTTTGTAAGTATTTTCAATGCACTAACGAATCGTCAGTTAAACTTAGTAGGTAGCCGGGCCAACAGCAATGAGCCAAAAGTTGTTTGCATACACACTTTGGCACAATGAAGCCCTCAAATCAAGTGAAATCCCATCGTCTAAACTACTCAAATAACTTGCAACCAAAATAAGTTTATTTCTAAAGCTAGTGGTTTTGAAAGATTGATGTTATATGTATATGTAATTGGTTGCGGGGAATGTGTATTGGGTGTATTGGGGTTAGCTGATTTTATGTGTTTCTTATAATTCAATGTAAATAGGAACAGAGTTATTGTTTTTTGAAATATATTTTTCATTTATAAAATAGTGTGACATTTTTTTTTTTTTTGACAACCCTAATGTATAAGTAAAATTTTACATATTTAAATAGCGTGAGTTCAATAAGTTTCCAATAAATCTTAACCTCTTTCGAGAGCTTTACAAGTAATCGGAATGGCTACAATGTTGCAAGTCCATGGTGGGTGGGGTGTGCTAAAAAAACTAAGTTTTAATAATCTCTCAAAAATAAAGTTTATATATGCAGCTCAAAAAAATAAGTGCATTGAATTTACACATGAATTGAAAGAAAACATGAAATCATTCAAAGTTTTGCAAGAGTTCTTCAAAATAAACTGCAAAAGTTTTAAGCCAAATCGATTGAAGTTACATGGCGCCAATGTCAATATGCATGTACATATGTATGTGCAGTTGAGAGAAAATGTGAATGCGCACTTATGTACATATTTGTATGTACTCTTGTAACTGCTAAAGACTTGTTATGCATTAAAACTAAGAAAAATTTTACATAAAATTTTGAGTTCATAATCGCTATCATTCCTGCAAGTTTTCATATAAGATTTTTTAGGTAATACGATATAAGATTGTTCAGATACCATATTAACAATACTGATTGCGTTATCATCACCAAACCAGTAATTATTAATTATTAAGTAAAAGTTTAGTGAAAGTTGTGATACAAGCAACCAAACAAACCAAAAAGCAAAAACGACAACCCAAGTGATTCGCAAACACCTAACTAAGATATTTTATATAACTAATTTTTCGCTTGATACTACTTTTCTTGCAATGTGATCTCAACGAAGAAACCAAAAAAAAAAAACTGCAAAAATCGAGTGAGGGAATTTTTTTAATGCAACATGAGATAGAAATAATAAAATATATCTTTTTCAATCGCACACATTGCCGTGACCATCATTTGAGGCATCACTTGACACTCATTGATGAAGCAGTGGATCAAGTTTGACACAGGCAAACATCAAGTTTGATGAAGAAACCAGAAGAGTACAGCTATATTAGTTATTGAATGCAGAAATACGTAAGTGGGAAGGAGATGGAGTCCCTCAAGTTCTTCACTTTGCCCTTAAAAACGTGATGGAGGATCGTGAGGAACATTAAACTCAAGTTTGAACTTCAAATGATGGACCAAAAGATGGTCACGGTGTTTGCAGGGTCAGTAATTTTTTTTTTGGCGCTTATGAAAGACTAGCAGTCATGCCTTTTCACCGATAACTGAGTATCCCTATCTTTGCTGCCGAGAGCGGGTGTCGGTAGGAGAACCTTCCAGGCTGAAGCTTTTATGTCTATTTGGATTTCATGACCCTGTCAGGAAAGCGTTGAGCTTCATCATGATAGGTAAGATCAGAGATTTATGGAGCGTGATAAGATAAGTTCGTTGAGATTGATTTTATTTCTTTCTTTGCCCACTCAGTCCAAAGTAACAGTTATTACTCTTGAATTTCTCCTTAAAAAAATCTAAGAGACTTTAAGAAAAGTCATAACGTTTGCTTTGATATGGGTAAAAAATAGGGCACGTGTATGAAAAGTTACTTTTCTCACCAGTTTATTGTGATGTCTTTATTACTAAATGCTCCTTCAACGACATCCGAACACGGTCTTGATTTCTATTATAGAGGAATGCACATCATACATTTTTATTATTATTTATTATAAATGTACATAAGTATATCAATTACGCGCTTTCTTTCTCATTAGTTACTTGGTCTGAAGCAGTGTAAAATTTATGAGAGAACATTTCCACCATGAGAATGCTTATTATAACTCAAGAACCGGAAAGGAGTTGCTCATATATGTACATATGTTTGTGCATGAGTGCAGCAATAAATCAGTATCAACTTACTTGCAATTACTTCGCATGAAGTTTTTCGCTGACTTCTTTGTTCTCTTCTGCTTCCAACTTTGAACCACTGAATTTTGACTAATGTATAGGAACTTTCTGTTTTCTCTTTTTTTTTTACCAGAATTAGCTTAGAACGTCACAGTAGGTGATATCAATCACAATTACTAGCGAGCAATATAGATATGATTCATTTTATTTAAGATACACATTTATTATACTTTAGTTGAGTCATGTAGCCAATTTACAAGTTGATAAACATACATAAAAACATATTTTGATTGGGTAAAGATATCGCATCGCAATTAAATTTGTTTTTATCGCATGCTATGTACATATTTGATAATCATGTGATGCCTAATAATATCACTTGTAAAGCTTAATTGTAACGACCCATTAACTGTGATATCACCAGATAAGTAAATAGTGGTGCAATTTGCTGCAGCAGCATACTTCAATATTGGCAATGTTATTTTCTAAAAAGACTATTAAAGTGTTTTGCTTATTGCTTATAAAAATATCACATCCCCACCTGGTGATGTCACAGCATAGCTGGGACGACAAAAATTTATCACAGCAAATAACATCATAATTATATATCACATCATACCATTTTTAAATATTTACTAGCACTCCATATCAATGCATATCGAAAAGTACAAAAAATAGAAAAGATTCAAATACAAGCGGAAGGAAAAAAGGGGAAGAAGGGGAATTACAAGAAGCGGATATATATATAGAATGTAGTAACAGTAAAACAAAAAAAAAGCTGAAAAAGAATATAGGAAGTTAAATGAAAAGATAGTAAGCGTAATTGTTGATAAATCATTTAAAAACGTTGCAATCACTCCCACCTTCGTCAAAAATATTTTTGTTGCTCATTACAATTTGCTCGTGTCAAATTATTTTTTACAACCATTTCCCAAACTCTGCAAGCCACAGTAATGCAATCAACATCTTGACAGGCGTGGTGATTGCAGCAATATTCAGCGGAGATGAGCTCGATCTGTTGTAGTAAAACTATTTGTAAATTAACACGCAACAATAAAGCCAACATCATAATCATCATCATTATAAAGATGCGCTTGTAGTTGCTAAATACTGTCTGTAACATCTTCAAGGAAACATTTAATGGCTTGGCGGTAGACTTTAGACGAGTTTTGCCAACAGTAACCGAGCACAAACCACCAAATGAGAGGAGAACGACATCAAGCTATGCAGTCTACTTGCAGTGTAGCTGCCGCGTGAACAAACCCTACACCACGTAATGGAGTGAAAAATGTCCTTAAGCGACAATTTTCTCACATTGAGATTAAATGTAGACACATTTTTGTTGCTGTTATTTTCGTAGCTCACACCATTATGCAACATAGCTTCTAACCATCTTGGCTGCGGCATAGACTTGACAGCATACAATACCTTTTTCTGTCATACGTCACTGATGTCGTTATAACAACCTTCCCGCTGGCTTAAGCGACCGCGAATGTTTTTTTTGTTCGGCCATCTTGACTTTGCACTGCAAGCCATGTAAACGCTTTATGGAAAGACCTGTAGGAAAAACGTTCATCTACTAAATAAATTATTATCTTTAGCCTCGTGCTAATTTTGCAGTCATGAATTGTTAAAAATAAAATTATATATTTCCTTTAGAATGCCAAGCATCCTCTGTAAGAGATAACAAACTCTCACGGAAGCAGTATGAAATAAATATTTTATTTTATTTTTTTGTTTGTTTTTTTTTCATATTATTTTATTTCATTTTATTTTATTTTTTTTTTGTAAATCTTTTTTATTTTTTTACTTATTTTATTATTATACTTTATTTTTATTAGCATTTCTTTTTTATTTTTATTTTTTGTTATTTGTTTTGAAATAAAATAAAATATAATAAAATAATTTAAAAATAAAGTAAAATAAAAAAAATTAAATGAAATAAAACAATATAAAAAGAGAAAAAAATAAAAACAAAAAAGAAATAAAAAGTAAAATGAAATAAAATAAAATAAAATAAAATAAAATAAAATAAAACAAAATAAAATAAAATAAAATAAAATAAAATAAAGTAAAATAAAATAAAAGAAAATAAAATAAAATAAAATAAAAAATAATAAAATAAAATAAAATAAAATAAAATAAAACAAAATAAAATAAAATAAAATAAAATAAAATAAAATAAAATAAAATAAAATAAAACAAAATAAAATAAAATAAAATAAAATAAAATAAAATAAAGTTAAATAAAATAAAATAAAATAAAATAAAATAAAATAAAATAAAATAAAATAAAATAAAATAAAATAAAATAAAATAAAATAAAATAAAATAAAATAAAATAAAATAAAATAAAATAAAATAAAATAAAATAAAATAAAATAAAATAAAATAAAATAAAATAAAATAAAATAAAATAAAATAAAATAAAATAAAATAAAATAAAATAAAATAAAATAAAATAAAATAAAATAAAATAAAATAAAATAAAATAAAATAAAATAAAATAAAATAAAATAAAATAAAATAAAATAAAATAAAATAAAATAAAATAAAATAAAATAAAATAAAATAAAATAAAATAAAATAAAATAAAATAAAATAAAATAAAATAAAATAAAATAAAATAAAATAAAATAAAATAAAATAAAATAAAATAAAATAAAATAAAATAAAATAAAATAAAATAAAATAAAATAAAATAAAGTAAAATAAAATAAAATAAAATAAACCGGCAAAACTAAATAATTGTTCAAATACAACAGGTCGCCAAAAAACCCATTGTCAAAATAAAATAAAATAAAATAAAATAAAAAAACCAAATAAAATAAAAAAACAAATAAAATAAAAAAAAATAAAATAAAATAAAATAAAGGAAAAAAAAAAAATAAAATAAAATAAAAAAAAAATAAAGTAAAAAAAAAAATAAAATAAAATAAAATAAAAAAAAATAATAAAATAAAAAAAATGAAATGAAAAAAAAAAAAAAAAAATAATAAAAAAAAATAAAAAAAAAAATAAAAAAAAATAATTATTTCATGCTGCTTCCGTGGGCGTGGGTTATCTCTTAGATAAGATGCCTGGCCTTCTAAAGTAAATTTTCCAGCAGACTTCGTGTATCACATGTTAAGGATAAATACTTATATGATGACATTTCGTACTGTCTGCTTGCAAATTGAAAACATATATAAGTATGTTTAAAAAGCAACAACAACAACAACAACACAGAAACTTTGTACTTAACGAAATTGAGTACAAAAATGAAGATTGCATTTTGGCACTGTCGTCCTCCAAACACATCACATCTTCTTCGTGTACTTGAGTGCAATTTTATAATTTGTTACTCATTGATGCGACAAAAATAATTTGTAGCAAGTCATGCGAATTAACTGTATTGCTCACCATTACTCTAACACCATCTTAATCTACTATGACATCAATTTACATTAGCACACGTTGCTGCTTGAGCGGGTGCAAGCGCACTTCCCTCTACTTACGGAAGGATAGCGTGGCATCGATGGAAAAAGTAAACGGAAGCGACATCACTGAAAAGGAGTATAGTACAGCAAGAAGTGAGCATATCTAAGATAATCGACAACTAATAATCTTGTCTACTTATATATGTACATATATATATTTCTTTCAAGAGAAATTTTGCTAAAATAATTAAAACTTTTAAGTTTTTTTTTTTGTTCGTTGCCTTAATTAGTTGCGATAGTGAAACAAGCAAAAAAAAAATATGGAAAAAGTTGTCATCAGCAATATTTTTGTAAAGTAATTTATTAAAACGAAATTTTCCAGCCAATCGCTGTGCATTTTATTGCAACGGGATGTAGATAAAAGAAGCAATAGTTCAATTTTACTTTGGTAAAACCAATTAGCTGATTAGCTCTTGGGATTTTAGTACTCTAATTAGTTTTTAGATTCGATCAGATCGCTCTATTGACGCTGGAATTTAATAGGGAGCTGAAAGTAGTCAAAATACCGCGCTTAAACTGCCAGGGGACCTCATTTATTATGTCCTGAACATCACATTCAGTGACGTCTATGTACTCCTAATAAGAAAGCATTATTCAAGCTTGACTTTGTAATTAAACCAAAGAAACAAAAATTATCCACTAATCTTGTTGAAATGCGAAAAAATATAAAAAAAGAAAACGAGACATAAATAAATGGAATAAATATTAATAGAATAAAATGAAAAATAAGGAAAATAAAGTGGAATAAAAAAACAACATAAAATAAAAATAAAATAAAAACCAAATAAAAACGAAAAAAATTAACAAAAATATATAAAAAAATAAATTAAATAAAAAAAAATTTTTAAATAATATAATGTTATATTATTATTAATAAATAGTATTAATAAATAAAAAAAAATATAATTTATATATATATTTAAAAATAAAAATGAAAAAAAAATAAAACAAAAAAATAAAAAAAATTAAATAAAATAAAATAAAAATGAAAAAAAAAATAAAACAAAAAAAAATAAAATAAAATAAAATAAAATAAAATAAAATAAAATAAAATAAAATAAAATAAAATAAAATAAAATAAAATAAAATAAAATAAAATAAAATAAAATAAAATAAAATAAAATAAAATAAAATAAAATAAAATAAAATAAAATAAAATAAAATAAAATAAAATAAAATAAAATAAAATAAAATAAAATAAAATAAAATAAAATAAAATAAAATAAAATAAAATAAAATAAAATAAAATAAAATAAAATAAAATAAAATAAAATAAAATAAAATAAAATAAAATAAAATAAAATAAAATTAAAAAAAATAAAATAAAATAAAATAAAAAAAAATAAAATAAAATAAAATAAAATAAAATAAAATAAAATAAAATAAAATAAAATAAAATAAAATAAAATAAAATAAAATAAAATAAAATAAAATAAAATAAAATAAAATAAAATAAAATAAAATAAAATAAAATAAAATAAAATAAAATAAAATAAAATAAAATAAAATAAAATAGAATAAAATAAAATAAAATAAAATAAAATAAAATAAAAAGATAAAAAATAAAAAAAAATGAAAGATAAGAATCAAGATTAAAAATTAAGTAAAAATAATAAGTTGAGATTGTATAAATTTATTATTAGCCATGTATTTTTTATTTTATTCAGTCAGGTAACTAAAATCTTTCATGACTATACATCTCCACAAAAGTCAAGTAAAGTCAAGAGTGAAATAGCATCAATATTTAAAGACATAAGTATAACCCCTTCCTAACAAAAAATGCATACTTTTCAAACTCAATGACATCTCTAAATGTCTCTTGAGTGCACCATCATTGTAATCATCACATCCGCTTCAGCGTAGCGTTTCCTTTTTTTTAATATTTTAAGCTCAGACGCACACTTTGCACTTAAAAAGTAAATAAAAACCATTCGAACGCCATCGGCTTTATTGTTAAACGATTTTTGACGTTATGTCGTTATGCGACAATCACCTGAGTGCGCGCGGCTATATTTATGAACGACTCCACTGGCAATGCACTAGCTACCATGGTTGTTATATAATACATACATACATAATTTTGAGTAAAATGGGGAGCTATGCAGCACTTCCAGTCTGATGCTTAAAAAAGTAGGTATGCTAAGGGTTGGAGATCTATTAATGGCAGGCTGTCGCATACAAACGCTTTTACATACATACATACATGTGTAATAAGGATAAATATTTTCCAGCAAAACTTCAGGGGGGGGGCGTCCATTCACAGTGTGATCAATGGTGATAAACACCAAGGGAGGCCAAGTCATCCTTCATCTGTTGTTTTTTGAAGTTATCTTCTTAGGCGGCGATATTAAGTTTTGATCGATGATTCAACGGAAATTATTCAACGGAAATAGAAATGGTAGCCGACTTTCAGGCGTATGTTGCAGACTTTCAGGCGTAGGCGATAGATATACCAATATGGGAATCAAATGAAAGGTATTTTCGGCCGTTTTCCAAATATGACAATTTTACGCAGGGTTTTCTCTTACTGTTTTTATATTTCCTTTTTCGGAGAGTTTTACCTTGAATATTCCAATGACCATTTCATTATTTTTCAGCACTGTCCACTCACTGTTTGTGACGTAAGGAGCTTCTTAATTGCATGTTGAGTACAAAGCACTGCTTCCCCCCAAGAGGTCTGCTCCGTTGAAGGAAAAGTTTGAGCCAAACTGTAAATTTACTATTTAACTTCCTTGCTAAAAAAAACCAATTTATTTATTTCACTTAAAAAGACTAAGCTTTTTTTTGCTATAAATATTCCACTTTATCTACTTAAAATTACTTCATGCTCTCCATTAAGCCTCTCTATTGTTTAATATTTACGACTACACATTTATTCATCCACTTTGTCCAATCTTTAAATTTAACATAATTATATGTGTGTACTTCTGGTTGCGCGTACGCACGTCCAACGACCTCCCGAGTTGCTCATCTGCTTATCTAAAAGTTATCCTGCTGCTAGCAGTCTACGACCCAAACATCCCGCCAGCCAACCATTCAACCAGCTGTTTAAAACAACGACACCAGGTAAGCGTACGTACGTGACACAAGTAACAAGTCTTTCCGGATTTGACGTGCTTCGCTTGTTAGCCGCCATCGGTTCGTTGCTAGAATAGTTGCCGGATTTATTGGAAAGCAACATTTTATGGTAGCGCTGTATGCAAGGGAGTGTATTCGTTGAGGTGTGTTGTTATGTTTATGGTAATCGTATAGACTCGCTGGTTGATAGGCAAGACAAGGTTCTTGTTTCCTTTGGCACTCATCCCACGCCTGTACATATTAATATCCGCCTACCTATATTTATATCGCTCATTAATATTAGCTCTGCATATATCAAGTTAAATGTGGAGCGGTAATAACGCCAATTCACTTTAAGGCTAAATTAATTTAAGACAGCATTTTAAGTTCATCATTGGACGGCCAAAATTGCGTAGGCGGTGAAGGGTAGTTCATGTAAGTTAGTTTTGAATACATCACTAATGAATTGCTTATGTTTATGTGTAAAGGTCTGGTGTGAGACTCTGTGTGTGCGATAAGCTTTGAAACTGTAAAATCGATTTTGATAAACTTTCGCAAATATCTGTAATTTGGCCCAATGCAATTAAGAAATACCTTTAATTCATTCGAACAAGTAAAATTTGGGGAGGAGGTATCGATATGTAGTAGAACTGCCCTTAGCTTATACGCTACAAAAGTTCACTGGGGTCAAAAAGGATTTGAAAGATTTGTCATAACGGTAACACTTAACTGGAACTTTTGGAAGAGTTTCGCCATTACAAACAACAAATACCATGCATTAGTAATAGTCCCTGGGAGACCGAGCTTGCTCGCTGCTATCAATTTAGCGCTAACCCTACCAAAATTACCCTAAAATAATCCCAAAAGAATCCTAAAATGATCGCAAAACGACCCCCAAAAAGACTCTTAAATGTTCCCAAAATGATCCGAAATTGAACCCAAAACGACCCACAGATGATTCCTAAATGATCCCAAAATGACTCTAAAATTATCACAAAATTACCCCAAAAATACCCTTAAATGATCCGAAAATGACACAAAAATTATCCAAAAATGATTCGAAAATGACCCTAAAATATGAAAAATGATAACCCTGGGCGGCAACCCTACTTTAAAATATTTTAGTTGGTATGTTGGCGAAAATACTTTTCATTTGGTACCCATATTGGCATATCTTGTTCCATAATTTAAATTTTTGTAGATAGGTGGTAACCCTGTAAACCCCCTAAGTGGCAACCCCAAGGGTATAGCTCTAGAATCAATAATACTATCTCTATGCTTAATTTCATCCCAATCGGTCAAGCGGTTCTCGAGAGAGCACCGGATATATAAATATACTGCGGTAAGGTGGCAACTCTAAGTGGCAACTCTGCTTCAAAATAATTTAGTTGACATGCCACTGCAAATACCTTTCATTTGATAACCATATGACATATCTTGCTACAAAATTAAAAAAATAAAAATGAGATAGGGTTGCCACCCTGTAAATCGCCCCAGGTGGCAACCCCAAGTGGATAGTTTTAGAATCAACCATACTATCTATATTCAAAATTTCATCCTAATCGGTCAAATATTCAAGTTTAGCTCGTTTAGAGCGGATTTCTCAACTAGCCGTCAACTTAATGTTCACTTAAATTTTGTCGGGCAATTCATCTCCCTGTTGAATAAAGGGCAAATGACAGTGATCTTTGACGTTAACAGGCAGTCGAGAAGTCCGCTCTTAAAGTTATAAGATTTATATCCGCTACATCGTCATGTTCTCATACCTGAAAGTGAAGCCTGTCAGCAATCTGACTAATTGCAAGTTAGGCTGGGTTAGGTTCAAGTAGCTGCCGCAGAGACACACTTAGGCCAGTTTTGATAGGCGCGTTGTGATACAACCAACACTACGAAAAGTCAGTCCTGGGACGCGCCTCTATGGAAATTCCTGTGTTTTCGGGATTCTTCACATAGCAGAATCCTTGGACTGATACTGCTAAACAGACATAGTTACTCCTCCTCGAACCATTTAGATGACTTAATGAAGGCCATCAATTCCTTTATGTCCAGCTCAGCGACCTGGCGTAGGCTATCCAGGTAGGAAGCTATCAAAAAGCTCGTTGTCGCGCCAATCAAGGCCGGGCACTTGCAAATGAACTGCTCCACCGTTTCCTCCTCCTCATCATATTTGCAACCTATACAGCATCGTCGGTAGGACATACCTTTCTGGGTGCCTACCAATAAGGTAGTCCCTGGTTGCAGCCCCTATTAATATGGAGATTCCTCTATTTCTTGGGGCGTAAATGTTTCTCGATCCTTTATGATCCCATTTGGCCAAGTTTGTTTGGATATCCGTCATCCTGGAGATTGTAGCCATCTTTCGTTGGTTTGGTGGAGTGTATGAGCACATACACGAAAGCTTTGGTTTGCATGTGGCAAACGTCGTTCCCCGCCTAGCAAGTTCGTCTACCCTACAGTTTCCCTCAATGTGCCATGTGCCATGTGGGGTTCCGTTGGGCCATCTCTTGAAGGAGTAAGGGCCAAAGGATTTGATGGCCGCTTGGCTGTCGCTGAAAATAACTATATCCTGTCCGAAAGTACGTTCACCTAATTCTAAGTAGTCTCGTCTGATTCAAGAAATGTGTGATCTAGTTGAACCTTTTCAGATTGATTGATTTGGCCCCCTTTTTTTCAATCCATGGCTTCAATTGTCGAAGGATGTATTATTAGAAGGAGAGAGTTGCTGAAGAGGTAGCTAGTCTAGGACTTGAGTTTTAATGTCTACCTCAGAGGACTACCATCTCATTCGTGAGAGCTTTCGTGTGACCCGGAACTCAGAGTAAAATACACTCCGCAATATTATTTAGATGCCACAGATTTTTAAAAGGCCCTGGAAGAATTTTGTGCAGTAAGCAAAACACAAAGTGATGCAGAATCATATAGTCGCCATATTGAAGTAGTATACGACGAACGACTAGAAGATCAAGTGGTCCCATATCATAAGTTAGCATTAGTTGCCGTCTATCTATTAATAAGCAAGAATATTAGGATATGGTTATTTATGTTACAACTTTAAGTTAAAAGCACTTTCTTAGCACATTTCCTCTCCCACGCTAAATTTACTTTCATTTCAGCACTAAAATTTCTAATTGTCTTGTTGAGCACGTTGACCCACGTGTATCAGCTTTAAACTTTTTTTTAATCTATTTTATATGTATTAGTCCTAATCCGAAGCATTTATATTGTTTGGGTATATTTAAGTAACACCTCTGCCCTCATTCAACCTACATTGTTATTCTGTGATATAATATATATATTTGTATAGTTCATTAGTTCATTAGGGTGATTAATTTGCGAAGTATTTTTATATACCGATATACCGAATGAAAAGTGAACCAAAAAAAATGCTTACCGGGACTTTTTGCTTTTTTAGGGAACATGCAGGAAATTTTCCAGATCAATTCAACAATTTGTGGCCCCTTTCGGAATTGTTTTTGGGATTATTTTAGAATTTTCTGGGATTGCTTTCGTGATAGCTGAACAATTTCGTTTGTTCATTTTACACTAGGCTGTGGTAATCATAGTTCTATGCTTAAGTGAAGAACAAATTCTGGAGAACACCACAGGTAGTTTTAGGTAAAAAAGGCAATTATACACTTGGACCAGGGTGGGACTACTTCGAATAAAAAACTAGACAAATAGAAAATTATTTATCATTTAAAAATTTCGAGTGATGAGCGACCGGCCGTCAAATGATTCAGAAAATCGTCCAGAAGTAATCCCAAAATAGTCCCGAAATTTTTTTGAAACAGTCCCGAAATTGTCCTGTAACAGTACCGAATTGATCCCGAAACAGTTTCAAAATGATCCTGAAAATGGTACTTTGATTTTTTTCACACTCACATTTTTTTGAATAATGATTATTCATTATTTAATTTTTAATTTTATCGTCACACAAATTTCATAATGATGCCCATCCCTGACTTGGACTACTTCTCCAAAGAGCGCAACGAATAAAAAAGGATACAGTTTTTCTGCTTAGGAAAGATCAAAGGAACATAAAATATTTTTAACTAAGAAGATTTTAAAGTCCCGAATTTTTCGACACATCAGCTATTATCTATATTCGGCCCATCCCCAGTGCTCCCATTTATAGGTATGATAGATTTATTTATCTTTTGTTTAGCTTCAGCTTTTGTTTGCACAAAAGTTTGTTACGTTAATTGCTCTGCTATGTGACGAAGTTTTTAATAAACTACATAATTTGTTCACACTTTTATGGTGCGAGTATGACAAAGATGTGTGTGTGTGTGTGTGTGTGTGTGTGTGTATTATCACCTGTACAGTACAAATGGGAGCAGTTTGTGACATTTTATTTGGGAGAATGTCATTGTTCATTTCACACAAAAGTATAGTTGTCAGTGTATGAAAGGGAAGTGACATTGATGGTGTTACAACTACCAAATTCACAGGATAATATAGCAAAAACAACAATAAGCAAGGAAGGAACATTAAAACTTTTTCGCACGCACGTATGACGACAACAAATTGTAGTCTCTTCTAGGAACTGTACTCCTAAGCTTTTGAGTATGTTTACTCTGTGTATATATTTAGTTGCAATGGACTTTATTTAGTTTGGTGGTTTATGCTAAGTTTTACAAATCTAGGTAATTTGTTTGGTCTTTTTTTTTTTTTTTTTCTCGTATGCAAATTACTTCATGCTTGTATAAGAGAGATAATTCGAAGCGAACTTTTGAGGATTTATAAAAAAGTTGAAAAATGACAGCTTTATAAATTATGGGAAGTGTGTGAGCTTATGCCAACTAATATCAGCTACCGTTGATTTAAAATAAAAATAAAGAAGTAAAACGCCTCCAGACACCTTTTAAAAGAATGCCCAGAGGACCTTAACAACTCGATGAGTTCGTTAAATATTCACCTTAGATTTTCGCCTCCGCCGCTTGTTAAGAAGCTCTTTTATAGTGTCTTCTTAAGGCAAATGCTTAAACTAATTATTTATCATATCGTAAATCGTATTTGAAAGTTCACTCCTCTCGCCAAATTTTAAATTTTAGTTTTTGACATAAATATGTTTTTGCAGGTTCTCATTATACTTTTTCCACTGATATAGTTAATATTCCTTCAGTTCCTCGAGATTCGGCACATTCATCTCTTAAAAATTTCTAGAGAAATTTTTTTAAAATTTTCATTGAGCCAGAAACATGAAAGAAAGTGTTGCACTAAACGACAGACACCATGGCGTATACGTAACAATTTTGCTACATATTCATATTTCTGGCAAAACGAAAATTTTTAAAAATTTAAAAATTCAGTTTTTAAACATTTTTGTTGCGTCAGAAACATTCGCTTTTCTGGCACAATTTTCAGAGATTGAACTACACATTCATGAAAATGGCATGGCAAATTTGCGGGGGTTCCTTGTACTTTGGAAACCCAGCATTTTCGTGAATCGTAGAGAAGCCTATTAACTCATGAGCCTATTAATTCATAGTACCTGGCTGACCGAGCTTGCTTGGTGCTATCAATTAAGCGCTAACTTTACTTAACCAAAAATGATCCGAAAATGATCCAACACCAAAAAAACAACCTTAAATGTACCCAAAATGGTTTCAAAACAGCCCCACAATTATTCCAAAGTGACCCCTAAATGATCTCAAAATGATCCTTAAATAATGCAAATATGATCCCAAAAATATACATTACAATACGGTAAAATGGTAACCCTGAGCGGCTACCCTACTTGAAAATATTTTAGTTAGTAATTCGGCGAAAATACCTTTATAATTTAAAAAAATTGAGATATTTGGCAACCCTGTACACTCCCCAAGTGGCAACCCCGAAGTAGCAACCCCCAAGTGGATAGTCTTAAAATGAATCATGCTATCTATATTCAAAATTTCATCCAAATCGGTCAAGCATTTCCCGAGATAGTCTGGCAACTCTAGGGGGTTACCCTGCTTGAAATTGTCATATTTGGAATACGATTGAAAATACCTTTCATTTGATACCCATATTGGCACATGATAAATGATGATGATGAGGATAGATGGCAACCCTGTAACCCGCCCCAAGTGGCAGCCCCCAACTGGATAGTCTTAGAATCAACCATACTATCTACATATATTCAAAATTTGATTCAAATCGGTCAAGCGGTTCCCGAGATAGTGTGGATATACAAATATACAGCGGTAAGGTGGCAACCCTAAGTGGCAACCCTACTTGAAAATATTTTAGTAGGCATGTCGCTGAAAATACCTTTCATTTATACCCATAAGTATTGGCATATTTTTATACACAATTAAAAAATAAATTGAGATAGGTGGAATCCTGTAACCCGCCCCAAGTGGCAACCCCCAAATGGATAGTCTTAGAATTAGCTACATATTCAAATTTTGATCCAAATAGGTGAAGCGGTTTCCTAGATCAAGGCCGTGGGTAGGATTTTCTTTTGGGGGGCGGGGGGCTCATGACAACTTTTATGAAAAAGTCTTCAAGCTACATATACCACGACTTTACTCGGAATCTCAGATATTTTTATAACGGTTAAACGCTGTTTTGCTTAGAGCCCTGTTACACTTAATATCCATATTGAACATCCATATTGACGATCCATATTGACCACTACTTGGATCGCAAATTGACGCTACACGTTCCATATGGATCGCGCGAGCCGCGATAATGATTTCACTATTTTGTTTATCCATTTATTTACATTATTTATCCAAAAATTTATATATTATTATCTTCTTCATTAAAAAATAAGTTAAGCGAAGTCAATGGAGTAGAAAATGATATATCCGCTCTGCCGAAAACACAAATCGCACTGATGGGTCGTAAATTGACGCTACACCCTGTATTATTCCGCCGACGATATACCTACATACATACTTATACTGCAATGAAGAAAATACCTGTATTTTACGTTAAAAATGCTTTGCGGTCTACCTTTTACATAAGAGCACAAATTTGTATCGAATTTCTTACAAATTGTGCAATTAATTTCTCAATTACTTTGAGCGCTTTTTCACACAAAAATTTATTTAATTGGAAAAGAGAATGCAGCAATGAAATGAAATTGCAAAGAATAATTTCTTCATATCGAAAGTGAATAAACCCATGAGGAATATCTTTTGAATACAGTAGGTAACATCTAGATACAATCAAAGCAGTGAAAAACGTGCTAGCTCCAAAAAATTAAAAATGGTGGCCTTATTTACATGACGATGTCCTAGGAGAGGAGAACTATCAGTACCCTATATCTTGCCTTCTGTGCACTACGTGGACCACCTACACGGGAGTACTTTTCCAAAAATCCCCGAAAGAGTATTTCCATAAAGTAAGTCGTCCTTTGATGGTCTCGTAATACATGAGGCTGCAAAAAAAAATCTTCGGACCTCAGTAAGCAGGGGATCTCATTACTTTCATCCCTAATAAGTGCGTCCTTACACCATTTTTTTAATATATGTATTCATAAATCCCTTTACAAGTTCAAGTGTTAACGCTTGCGGCAAAGCAACTTAATGACAGAAAAAGATAAATACGAAAGTAAAGTGAAAACAGAAAAAAAGTGTAAAAAGTGTAGCAATGAACAACTTCCTACGTAGACAAAAAAATAAAAAATTAAATAAAAAGAAAATTTACATTATCTAAATGAGCGAGAACGACAAAGAAAGCGACGATTGCATATTGAAGTATTGCACAAACA
>CAXKVI010000002.1:16452771-16480271 GCA_964058755.1 Campiglossa producta | reverse complement strand
AAAATGTATTCACTAAGGGAGTAGTTCTTATTGGTCACTTTATATCTAGTTCTGAACCTGAAATTTGTTCACTAATGTCTGAGCTCCCTGCAGGGTTTTTTGATATTATGCATAGAGAAAAGGTGTTGCTAGCTCGAGAACTATAGGCTTTACAAAACTAACAATTTTCACTGTAGATGGGGAACTTCGTGTCAAATTAACGGTAAAATAAAATTTTTCAACACATATTGAAGTTTGGCACAAAGCATACTAGTTTCGTTGGGCGTATACCTGATGAAATTGGACGATATCGCTTGCCGAACACGCCCTTTTTCGAAAATCACATAAATTGGCATACTAATAAATTTTACTAAATTACCGTTTTTTTTGTTTGCAAGTTAGAGTGGCTCCCGTTATGAATTTTATTCAAGATTTTGATATAGCATACATTCGTACTTTCAATGGTCAATCCAGTGGACTCATTAACTCAAAATCGAAAAAAAGTGCCATATTCAGCTTCTGGAAAACGAGCGACGATATGATGTCATATCATTATCATATGATACTCTATTATATTTAAAAATTCAATGTAGCCATTCACCATTGAAACACATTTTACTGTAAGATTGCGAATGACTTAGACAAAGGATTTTTTTTAGTTTGAAGTGCATTGCTATTAAAAATCAAGCCTACTCTCAATGAAGATTATTCATAAACACCATCCCTTGGGTACATAAGCCACGAATCAGTTTGTAACGTAGAGAGTAATGAGACACTATCTACATATATTATACTGAGTGTACATATATTATACTGAGTGTCTTCAATAAACTGACCTCTAGTTGATCAACATTAATTTAGTATTGAAACATTTCCCTTGCTACTTTATTCGACTTTCATTTGAAAGCAATCTGAGAAACAAGAAAGTAGGGCATGAATATTAATGTTCCCCAACCAATGTCACCAGCATTTTTATTAAATAAAAATGTAAGAAAAGATCAAAATAGAATACAAATGAAATTGTAAAATATTTAAAAATTGAAAAGCATGCAAAGAAGTTGAAAAGTTTTACCGAATAAGCCATACAAGTCCAGTCAAAGAGTGTTCATATTGGTTAATATACAATCCAATATACTTGTGTCTTCAATTTGCGCGAAATTCAATTCAAATTCTCTTCGCTACGTGCACTTACATATTTTATTTGTTTCGATATTCATGTCCGTTCCTTTGGCACTATTGGTGTGCAAACAAAAAAAAAATCTGGACTTCTATTCAAATATTGAATTCATTGTTCAGATACAAATTTGAAATTACATTTGTTTCTCGCAAATTCGTTTTGATTTGCTTTTTTTCATAAGTATTTGTATACCTAGTTGTGCTGAGCGGATAAAATATAATAATGTAATGTAATCTCATAAATCAAATGGACCATTTTAAAATTGTCACTAACACTTCACATTTTTAAGTTAATCTAAAGCGTTTTTACAATAGCTGATATCTAAGAGGTCAGCAACGAGATAAAATTGTGAAAGCACTTTTAGTTGAGTGACCCTAATCAAAGATCCAATAACCTTTGTTTGCTAAAAGGAAAAAAAAACAGCACAGCAAGAAGTAAAAAAAAAAAAACATGGGTCTCGCTTAGTAACTGAATTAAGAAAAATGACATATTAAACTGTCCATGTGTACACATACCACACGTACTTTTACATCTATAAACATTAGATTGTCCCAAAAAAATTAAAGTTTGTTTATTGAAATGCATAGCCACCAATTTTAAACATTATGCATCAAAAACTATCCTGACAAAGTTTTATGCGATTCGGACCACGCCAACTTGCAGTTGAAGCTCTCAGAAAAATCTTACTACATTCCACTGCGTTTTGCTAATTTAATAATTTATGTAATCGTTTTTCGAGAGATGGACAGAAGCTATCCTAGAAATTGATTTTACAAAATGGGTATGAAATGAAAGGTTTTCATGAGCGCCTAAACGTTTCGTTATCCCAATCCGTTTCGGAGATATAAAACAAAATATGAATTAAATTTATCTTAACTTGTATTACTTGAATGACTAATAGCGTTTTCTTTTCTCCGCGAAATTGTTGCTATTTCGTAGAGGAACATATTTATAATTTTAACTTCGCCCTGTGAAATTGCTGCACAATAAAAATTATCAGTGTCACCCTGTCTTCAGAAGAAGAAAACACTGCCGCCATATGAAATGTCAAAATTGTGTATGCCTATCGGTACTGCTTTATCGTGCCTGATGTGTTAGAAAGTGACAGATAGTATACTGTTTTTTTTTTTGTTATTGCCATTTATTTGAGCAAATAATCGCACCGTCTACGACAGCTAGGGCAAGAAATGTTGCCTTTTTGCAATTTTATAGGCGAGCGTGGTTGAGAAAAGATAATGATGCCCTATTTGAAGGTAATGCTCATTTTACAATAGAACATGACTTTTAGCGGGCATGCGGCGAGGGCGACATTTTTGTGCAGAAAAGAAAATGCTATAAATGTTACTCATACGCCGTGTATGACCTATAAAAAGTGCACAATAATTGAAAAATTCTATGATATACATAATTTTTTTGATAGAACATATATTTTTATGCAATTTGCTAAATTACTTTTGAAACTGCAATGTCCTTTTCTCGTGAATAGGGGTTTTCAACATCCTTGCAAAGAATCCTGTTGTCCTTATAAAAAAATTCAAAGGTGGAGATTTGTTGCACATCCCATTATGTAGGAGCATAAAATCAAAACTATCTAATTTTTAAAGCCTTAATGGTCTTTTTTGCGTACCTTGTATAGGCTGCTAGCAAAAACTTTAACTAACAATCGGCACGGGTGCGCTTTTATCCTAGAATAATAAAACTTCGTACACAAGTTGTTTAGGCTAAAAGATGCATATCAAATTTGCGTACCTCAATTTTATTCCATACATTTTTGGGATGCTCTAAGGAACATATATTACAGCACTACATTAATCACAGGGGAAATTAAAATCAGTTTTTTCTTTCAGCTTACGTAAAATCTAAGATCATAAGGGGAGCACTCTTTTATTTATCTAAAAAAATCGACTTACGGAAATCAGTTTGGATGCATTCCCTTACCAAAGGAAAACTATATGTAATAGCAAGTTACCTACAAAGTTGGAAATGCCAGCATATGAAACCTTTCAATGGTATGATAGAAAATGAAATTTTAATCTAGGTATAAAAGTATGTACGTAATTTGATTTAATTAGATAGGAAAACTTGAAGAACTATCGTATAAATGGCTTGATTTACTTGAAATGTGGTATGTAGGTAGCGTTATGCTTAGGTTAAAGTATGGGATAATTTTTCTTCCAGGAAGTTTACCAGAGCCCGATAAACTCTAAACAATCATATTTATGACTCGATGTGCTTGATGTTTGGCGTTTAGCTAGCGTTTCACCTTGATAAAATATTCATGCCAGAGGCATGAATGCGAGGGTTTTCCAGATTTGAGTTAATAGGCGCATGTGACTAATTTCTCGTTTCTCTACGATTCACGAAAATCCTAGGATTCCAAAGTACAAGGAACCCCCGGGAATGTGCAATGCCATTTTCATGAATGTGTAGTTCAATCGTTGAAAATTGTGCCACAAAAATGAATGTGCTACACATTCATGTTTCTGGCAGAACGAAAATGTTTAAAATTGCATTTCTATATTTTAAAAATTTTCGTTAAGCCAGATACAAGAATGTTTTGCACTGAACCACAGACACCATGGCGTATAAGTAACAGTTTTGCTACACATTCATGGTTTTGGCTCAACGAAAATTTAAAAAAAATTTACTTTTCATATTTCAAAAGAGTTATTGAAGGGAAATTAACCTAAAACCTATGTATATCAGTGGAAAGAGTATAATGAGAATATAACTAGCAAAAATATACTTATGTCAAAAACTAAAATTTCAAATTTTGCGAGAGCAATAAAATTCCAAAAATGCATCTCACCTTTCATATAAATTGACTGCTTGTTTGCCTTACACAAAGCTCTACTTACTTTTCGGAAACCCGCCTGAAATAACATAATCTTTAAGCATTTCGCAAACTCGAATACCCTGTGAATGCCAAAGCAAACATAAAAACTAAACAAGTAAACAGTTTCCTTTATAAAGTCTATTGATTATAATTAATTGAATATTTTCGTTATCCCAACTGAGCACTACCTAAGTAACCCATCTGCAGTTGCCAAAATGTTGGATTACACAAGCACATAAAACATCCAAATACTTATGAGGTCTACATATAACAACTTGAATACATATTTTCTATATACAAAAACAATTTTGTGTGTCCTTAATACCACCGCCTGATGTCCGTTTAGTATTTATGCTCGGCCATCTGAGGCAATGTGTTTATCCCTTTTCCAGTACATTAAGTAGGCGCACAGGTAAATAAGTTCTGGCATGTTACTGGCGTCGTAATTGTATGGTAGATTTCATTACAATATCACCTTAGCCTCTTAGTTCTAGCTATTTAGTGAAGAGTAATGTTGGCTAAAAGGTATGTATGTATGTAGGTATTTTTATATGCAGAGATGAAGATTTGTATTAACTTTTGGTTTATCCACCTGTTCATTAGGCTTGATTAAGAAAAATTACCAAAACAAAAAATATATTGAACAATATAGGGCATTATGATACTCCTTCTACTCTTCGTGTATCTTTTTTATACCTTTCATGAACATGAAATGGTATTATAACTCGGTTCGATGTTTGTAAGTATGAGAAGAAGAAGAGATGGACCCAACACTAAGATACCGAAATGATCAGGATAACGAGATGAGTTGATTTAGCCATGTCCGTCTGTCCGTCTGTCTGTCTGCATGTCTGTCTGTCTGTTTGAAAGCAAACTAGTCCCTCAGTTTTTGAGTTATTTGGCTGAAATTTTGTTACGGTTTTGAAAATCGTTACGCTTATTCATGAAAGGTATTTAGCCTTCGGCACAGCCGAAGACAGCTTTCCTTACTTGTTTTTAATTAATACAGGGAACGAGAGAGTTATTCAAAAGTTACAATTTCGAAATTTGATCTTAATAAATTACTTTGACTTATCAAAAACAAAGGTTTGAGTCTTAGATAATCTTGATCTTAACAAATAAAAGTAAAAAAAAAATATTTTAATCTCACCGGTGGTACCGTCGCAGCCAACGTGTAAATTTGCATTAAAAAAAAAATTAAGTCAAATGTTAATTGTAAAAATAAAAGTGAATTTTCAAATAAATAAATTCAAATTTTGATTAAGGAAATACATACAGATATATCAAATAAAATAAAAAATGGAATAAAAAAATATTTTTAATTTAAAATGTTTTTAAAATGAACTAAAAACTGCAAAATAATTTCTCCTCTGCCTACATATGTAGATTTTTCTCCACATAGAGCTTGTCCTGAACATTTATGAGTGGGAATTTTTATAGATATTACAGTACTTGGCAAGATTGAAATGAAATTTTTCAAATATCTCTACCCATGCGCCACCTATCGGAATTATTTTCTTATTATAGTGCGTTGGGGTAGAAAACTAAACGATAATGAAAGTTTCAAGATCCTACCTCAACGGGAAGTTCGTTGAAAAACGAATTAATCGACACCGAAAACAGACCTTCACATTTCTTAAATAGAGCGACTCACGCGCCACCTAGCGGGTCCATTTTTTTCAAACATTTGGAAATTGATTAAGTAATACACACGCTATCAGTCAAATCGGTCCATAATTTGGATTTTCAGTTTTTATTACCTAGCGTTTTTTTTTTTGGAAAATATTTCTTTTCATGGTAATAATACATGATCGAAATTTCTGCCAAATCGGACCATAAATGCGATTTTTGAAAATATAGCGATCCACGCGCCACCTATCGGATTTTTTCTTCATAATATTGCATTGTCATCGCGACCTGAACTGTGGTAAAAATTTCAAGATCCTAGCACAACAGGAAGTTGGTTTAAAATCGCATGCAAAAATCCGGGCACAAGAACGACGACAGCGACCTAATAAAAACATTTTAAAAATACAAGTGGCTGGAAATTCGTGAAGTGGGCACGCGATTTTTCACAATGACGAGAAACCCATTTTTTTATTTGCAATTAGTAATACTAAGCATCCCTAAAAAAAACTTGAAAAGTCGTTTTTGTTAAAAAAAAATTTATTTTTTTTTGCTATTTAAAAAAACCATAAGTTTTTTTTCTTTATGAATATCTCAAAAACTGGTAGGTCAAATGAAATGAATTTTGATGGTATGTTAAGATGAATTTGAACTTTATAGAAATACAATTTTCATTAAAAACATTTATTTTTAACTATTTTTTTTTTCAGTGTTCTCAATCGTGTAAAAACATGTTTCCTTACAAATTTTATTGCCTATATATATTTAATTCAGATTGGGAAAAAAAATGTTTGGGATCGCACTTAACTTCGGAAATATATGACTTTTTGCATGTCGCGACAGCCCGAATCCCTAGCAATCGACATAATTTTTTGGCGGTTGTCACTTATGCAGCAGCGCATGTAGGTATGTATCCGACTCGTTTCTTTCAACGTCAATAGTCAGGAGTGTAACCATTGACTGCAGGGTATGTACAGCTTAGACCTCATTCTGTTGAAATAATACCATTAAAATCATAAAATCTCAGACATTGTTACTCAGTAAAAGTAAGCAATATGCAACAACGAGCAACAGTATAATATAGCTTCCAAGGCAAATTGAAGAGGGCAGAACAGTAGATTTGTGCTTGAGTTAGAGGAAATTAATCCAAATCGTTTGACTCCTGACATAGCACATGTTGATAAGTATGATAGAGTATGTGTATAACATAGGTGGATATGGAGCGAATGGTGAACAAAGAAAAATTGGGATTTGCACGAAAGTGGATAAAGCGAAAATAAAAATATTTAAGTTGTTTTTGTTTTTTTTGCATACGCTGTATTTCTAAGTACATACATACATGTGTTTTAAGGCAAATATTTACAAATCAAGAATAGCACACCTGTGATGAATCTGATGCGAAATATGTTGGAAAAAAGTTTAGACATATGATATGTATGAGAGCGAAATGATTAAAGGGCAACAATATTTTATATATTTTTTTTTGTTCGTTGCCTTTTGTACCCTCTAAGGGGAATGTGTGAGTGGTGTGATGACTGAAAAATTCAATAAGTAATTCTTAAATCATTCAAATAAGTAAGTCTTAAAGCACATATTCGCCACCTTCGTAGAAAGGCAAAAAGCTGCTGCTAAAAAGCTAAGCTGGCATTTGTTAGCGTTGCTCTTGAAAAGGTTTAATCAAGAGAAAGTATAACTCTTTGTTTCTTATGGGTATGGGTTTCACATATGAGCATAACACTAAAGACCTCAACAGCTGCGCCATAACTTCTGCTTACTCCAAATTAGAAAAAGAAGCGGAAAAATGGTTTTGATGGTGAACGAAGGTAAAACGAAGTACCTGCTGGCATCAGGCAAAGAGTCGGCGCTTATGCGTCTTGGCAACCACGCCACTGTTGGCAGCCATAATTTTTAAATAGTTAAGGACTTTGTTTACCGGGTAAGCCGCATTAACACCATCAACAATGTAAGCCTGGAAATTCATCGAAGGATAACTCTTGCAAACAAATGCTACTTTGGGCTGAGTAGGCAATAGAGAAGTAAAGTTCTCTCTCGACGAACAAAAACAATACTCTATAATTCATTTATCATCCCCGTCCTGCTATATGGTTCAAAAGCATGAGAGTCCATGCAGCATGTGACGAGAGAAAAATTATTCGAAAAGTTGATGGGCCTCTAGGCGGTTAAAGGCTTTTTTAAGTAAGTAAGTAATTTAAAAATAAAGGAGAAATGAGATTGATTTGATTTTGTGTTTTGACAGGGTGGATATTAGATGTATATTGGAAATTGTTCTCGGTTCTCCGAGAACGAAATCAAATGCCGAAGATAGCGGATCGCCGAAACCGGTTTGTCACAAAGCCAAAATTGACAAGAGATGACGAAAACTCGTTCCAATATACATCCAGACCAGGTCCGGGCAAAATTGTAAGTGAGGTTGTGTTAGTGAAAGAGCAGTCATCGCACCAATGAAATTATGTTATCTGTTATGCTCCCTCGCTCACTAGCATCACCAAGGCAACGGCGTATGTGTTGAGTCGTTATAGGCAAGTGAGCGACTGAGCATAACAATCGACATTCATTGATTGGTCAGTGCGCTCATAGCGCTCTCTCAAGCGCAGCAACAGTATTATTGTTCGAGAGGCGAACCAAAGAGCGTCAGGGTCTGTGTAAATTTGGTTATCAGATTTTCGGATATTTGTCCCACTAGGTGCCTACGCTTGATTTAGACAAATAAAATATTGGAAGCTCGATAGCTACTTCAAATCAGCAAGCAAATGGAAATGAAACAGATTTTCTCCTCACAATCAGTATTCTGAAACTTTCTAGGTAAAATGGTAGATAGTTCTTCGAGGTTGGCAAAATTATTCGACAAATCGCAATAATAATGAACCTTTACTGTCTAGAAAACACCCCTGTATTACTACAGCATAGGTATACTATTGGTTGTGCCTTATAGGAAGCTTAGGTTAAGTTGAAGTGGCTGCCGCAGAGGCACACTTAGGCCAGTTTTGAAAAGCCCGTTGTGATACCACGAACGCTAGGAAAGTCATTCCCGGGACCCGACCATATGGGAAATCCTTGAGTTGTTGGGATAGAAAGCTTAAGTATGCTTCAATTTGTATATGTTGGTATTTAGTAAAAAGAGAAAAATGTGACTCTAGTAAGATCCACTGTGAAGAATATGCTCATCACATAGTTTAGTTTGCTGCAACAACAACTTCAATTTCAAATTTGAACATTTAGTGTAAAGCTCTTAAGGTCAAACAATAAAATAAATGTAGATGCAATTTTTATGAAATTTGTGACCTATTTGTGTAATTCCACTACTTTGACATCAATTAAATTCCGAACACACTCTGTATGAATACTTTACATCTACGCCATATTTATCTGCAATCATTTTTATGTGAGTTTCTTTTGTTTTTTCTAGTTTTCTTTTCTATAACAGAGAGCATTTATCAGTAAATTAAGCAATTTATTTTATTTATTCAATTTCGTAAATCACACAATCTGCATCTAAGCTTTGCTCCAACTATAGCCCCCATTTAACACAATTTGCTTTTATAATATATCAACAGAGATAAAAAAGATATGTGAGTGTGAGCATGTGTCTGAATATATGCGAGTGTATGGAACATTTCTCCAATTTTATTTTATTCCATTTTTTTATACTGATCCATGTTATCAACAGAATA
Source organism: Campiglossa producta (assembly GCA_964058755.1). Taxonomy (NCBI): domain Eukaryota; kingdom Metazoa; phylum Arthropoda; class Insecta; order Diptera; family Tephritidae; genus Campiglossa; species Campiglossa producta. The sequence goes on along the minus strand of CAXKVI010000002.1, from coordinate 16,470,961 downwards.
TGCTTACCAGACAGTCAGCTTGGTTATTTGCTTTCTGCAAGTGGCTTATTTTTTATAGAGTTGTCGAACTACATACATACATAGCTGCGTATGAGTGTCGTATACATGGCTCCACATTCTCTCTCTCTCTCGGCGTTTTCAAAAAGCTTCTATTCTATTGAGAATTTTTCGAATACACGTTGGTTTAGTAAAACCAAGAAAAAATGGAATTTTTGCTAGTGTAGGGCATTTTCACTAAAAAACTGCTTGAAAATCCAATTTTTCAACTTTCAGATTTGAATAGAAGAAAATATTTACTAAGTTTGAATTATGTGATACCAAGTATACGGCACTTAGTGTATTCTCTCTCAGCGAAAGTTTAATATATGCTTCTTGCATGTGTGGTATAAACATAAGAATACGTAGACATATGGAATGTTCTTATTATGTTGCCCTCTTTTCAAGAAGTGCTTAACGCAAATCAACTGCACAGCTGTCTTAGACATTTGTATAGCATTTTCACATTTATTTATTGGCGGCTTACAAAGAGGCAATTGATTGCATGTACGGATATGTTTCTACGGATATGTCAATCAACAAAGAATATGTTGTAAGTATAGATTACTGTAGAAGTGTCATTGCTTATTTGTCAATAGCTGGATTATTGTATAATTGATTTCAGCAAGTATTTGTTTTTTTTTTTAATACTAATAAAATAATAATCTATTATATATAAATGCGCAAACATAATAGCTTTCTCCCTTTTTTGCAATAACCACAATTCTAAGCTATATAAAATTTGGTATGTATCGATATGTCTCGCCGAGCACGGTGTGCGACAACAAACCAAAAATTTAATAAAATTAATTATAATATGATTTGAAAATCACACCACTACAAGTGCTATACACGCATAATAAAATAAAATAAAATAAAACAAAATAAAATAAAATAAAATAAAATAAAATAAAATAAAATAAAACAATATAAAATAAAATAAAATAAAATAAAATAAAATAAAATAAAATAAAATAAAATAAAATAAAATAAAATAAAATAAAATAAAATAAAATAAAATAAAATAAAATAAAATAAAATAAAATAAAATAAAATAAAATAAAATAAAATAAAATAAAATAAAATAAAATAAAATAAAATAAAATAAAATAAAATAAAATAAAATAAAATAAAATAAAATAAAATAAAATAAAATAAAATAAAATAAAATAAAATAAAATAAAATAAAATAAAATAAAATAAAATAAAATAAAATAAAATAAAATAAAATAAAATAAAATAAAATAAAATAAAATAAAATAAAATAAAATAAAATAAAATAAAATAAAATAAAATAAAATAAAATAAAATAAAATAAAATAAAATAAAATAAAATAAAATAAAATAAAATAAAATAAAATAAAATAAAATAAAATAAAATAAAATAAAATAAAATAAAATAAAATAAAATAAAATAAAATAAAATAAAATAAAATAAAATAAAATAAAATAAAATAAAATAAAATAAAATAAAACAAAATAAAATAAAATAAAATAAAATAAAATAAAATAAAATAAAATAAAACAAAATAAAATAAAATAAAATAAAACACTTAAATTATATGAAATTAAAGTAAACAAAGTAAAATTGTTTTTTCATATCCTATTTTGTTTTTATTTATTGAACTATATCGTCGCTCGCTTGCCAGAAGCACGAATCTGCCAAAATTTAAATTTTGGGAAATCGTATTTGAAAGTTTAGTGCTCTCACAGAATTTGCAAATTTTGTTTTTGACATAAATATGTTTTTGCAAGCTATATTCGCGTTGTACTCTTTCCCCTGATATAGTTTTTACTTTAATATTAAATTGGCACATTCATGCCTCTGGCATGCGAGCGACGATATTATATCTCTTGCGAGAGGCATGAATGTGCAAATTTTCCAGATTTGAGTTAACAGGCTGATGTGACTAACCTCTCGTTTCTCTACGATTCAGGAAAATTCAGGATTTCCAAAGTACCAGGAACCACGGGAAATTCGCATTGACATTTTCATGGATGTGTAGTTCAATCTCGGAAAATCGTGCCAGAAAAACGAATGTGCGTTTCTGGTGGAACAAAAATGTTTAAAAATGGAATTTCAAAATTTTTAAAAATTTTCGTTGAACCAGAAACATAAATGTGTTGCACTAATCAACGGACACCATGACGTATACATAACAATTTTGCTACACATTCGTGATTTTGGCTCAACGAAAATTGAAAAATTCAACTTTTAAACATTTTCGTTGCAATAAAATAATGAATGTGAAGAACATTTAATTTTATTTTATTTTATTTTAGTTTTGTAATGTATTTTATTCAATTTAATTTTGTTTTATTTACCCTTTTTTTATTTTTTTTATTAACCATATCGAAAATCATATTAGTTGTTGTGTGTTTACAACTTATTCTTTGCTTCCATACCAAAAAATTTCACCTTCCACACACAAAAATATTACAAAAGCTAAACAACACACAATAAGATTAGAAGTTATGTTGCGGAGATAACAAAGATACAAGGAAAAATATTGTCGCAAAATTTATTTTGGCAAAATTTATTTTGGCATTATTTGCTATTAGCCAAAAAGATAAATTCAGCCAATCGGAAAACAAAAAGAGAAAATCACAAACGAAAAACGCCATTAAGAGCAATAACAACTATTTATATGTTTATTTTAGAGGGTGCGAATAAAAAAAGCTTTACTAGCTAACAAAGGTTAGTCGAATTTTTCTGCTTAGCGCTTGCTGTAGACCACCTAGATATACATTTACAAATCTCTAAGGGATATTTTATGTAAAGAATAAAACGTATTTTGTTATTGTGTGCACGTAGCAAAATCGCCTCCAACACAATTAGCACACACACCCACCTACCCACCCACATACACAAAACAAAGTATTCATGGAGTGTATCATAAATTTTATAAGTGTGTGAAAAACGCCTATAGCGCAGGCAGTCCATTACGGAAATGCGCTTGTTCCGTTGTGTCGTAAGGCTCTATTTGTAGCGCCCAAAAAATGTTTCCAGGAGCCAAAATGTAATTTCCTGCCGAAAAGCCACAATGTGAGAATAGCACACAGAGGCATGGATACTTACGCCCGTGCACCCAGTAAGCATTTTACAAATCAGATGCCTAAAACAAAAGTTAAAAATGTTTTTCATTGAAAAGAAATTAGATCAAAGTAGACTACGGTTCCTTACTAAAAAGACCTTTGTTTCCAAGAAATTTATGTTTCCTGGTTGCAGAACCCAGACGAGCGGCGAATTGTTATAGAAAAAATGTTTGATATGGTAGGTCAGCAGTAATTGTTTTCCAATTCTGAGATAAAACGGCAGCTACATATATGATTTCAGGAGGATAGCATTGCGCTTACGAATACAAATATTTTAATCGAAATTTTACATTTTTTAAATTGCCATTGGTTAAATCAATATTTAAACGTATTTGCTTATAGGGCAATTAAGAACGAATCTCACATACAAAGGCATTACACTCTCATGCCTACACTTGCTGTTCAGACGGTGGGATATGTATTGAGAATGATTATTGTTAAATAAATATGTTTAATACATTTTTTTGCATAAAAACTATCAGGCCCGCATTACTGTGTTTGAAACTGTGATTTTCTGAAATTTTTTAACCAGCGTCTAAGTACTAGTACAAGATAGATATAGAGTTCCGCGTATGAAAGTTCTTAGCTCGAAAAGAGAAGTTCATTAAGGCATGTCCGCCCGTCTGTCCGTCTGTGTACACGATAACTTGAGTAAAAATTTAGATATTTGCATGACATTTTATATACAGGTTACTTTTTGGCCAAGGTAGGTTGCTATTGAAAATGGGCGAAGTCGGATGATAACCACGTCCCCTTTTTCGATATCGAAAATTTCGAAAATCATACAAGTTGACATATCTCGGCAGCTGAAATGGCTAAAATGATATAATTTTAATTTAAAAAGTAGGCGTGGCACCGCCCACTTTTCAAAGACTCATATTTGAAAATTTCAAGGGTCATAACTTTTAAACTGATTACAGTAGAATGATGAATTTAGTACAAGGTATACTAGCATATTAGGGAGTATACCTGATGCAATTGGACGAAATCGCTTCCCAATATTTCTACAATCCTATGAAAACTACCGCTGGGTATTTAATGTTCGGTGTACCCGAACTTAGACTTCCTTACTTGTTTGTTATCTGAACTTTTATAATAAGTTAAGTCATGTTTATGATCATGGTTATGGTTTTAGTTGGGGTTAGTTATAGTTGTGGTTATGGCTAAGGTTATCCTTGGTGTTATGTTTACGGTTATGGTTATGGCCGAGGTTATGTTTATGGCTAAGTTATGATTTTGGTAATTGCTGAGGTTTTGGTAATGGATAAGTTTGTGGTTACAGTTATGGTTACGGTTATGGTTATGGATAAGGTTGTGGTTAGGGTTATGGTTATGGATAAGGTTGTGGTTACGGTTATGGTTACGGTTGTGGTAACGGTTATGGTTACGGTTATGGTTAAGGGTAGCGTTAAGGTTACGGTTACGGCTACGGTTAAAGTAACGGTTATGGATAAGGTTATATTTACGGTTACGGTTACGGTTATGTTTATGGCGATTTTTTTTAAACCAAAAACGCTCTAAATGATATATGTATGTTATATATGTGCTTCAAACACTTTTTTTTAATAATTTCTTGCCATTTTTTTCGATCTGTCCCACAGAGCGCAGATGATCTCGACGTGATCAGTTCAGCTTCTATCGATAAAATTGCAGTCTCTTTAGATAATTTTTATTCTCAGTTTTTTTCCAGTTCATTGCCCAGCGTTTCACAAAGGTGGGGGGGAGGGGGAGGGGGGAGGGGCATTTATATATTTGCTAAATAGCTATATTTTTTCTTGGGTTTTTTTGAATAATAAACATGACTGTGAAAGGTACAAATCTTTATATTAAATTCTCGAGGTATATCATTGCTAGTTTAGATTTTTTGTTGTTGTAAAAACCCATTTGCTTTAATACATTTATTTATGAAATTTAATTTTCTACAAAAGCTGCCTAGAACTTGTGCAATCGCATGAAAATATATCAATTTTTCGTTGATTTTAAAAAGAAATAAAAATTTCGAGATCTCTGGTTTCCTTTTATTTTTTACAGTGCTGTTTCATTCGCTAAGAGTCGGGCCACCCTTACGTACGCCGTTGCATTGAGCATTGCAAATTAACTGCGTACTCTTACTTTTTCAACAGACTGTAGTTGGTTGCTGAAAAAGCCCCCTCCCATCAACACACGTTTGTGCAATTATATGTGTACATATGTGTTAAATTCCAAAAAGCACTTTGACTTTGCTTGCTTAGAATTAGCGAATGTGTGAATAGGCAATAAAAGATAATACACCTAAGCAGACAAGCGCATCTACGCTGAGCGGCTCTTACACACACACACACACACACATAAAAGCAGTTACAAAATTCACATTAGTAAAAAGGATGTCCTCGTGTCATTGTTACTGCCATCATTAGCAGCGAATGTTTACGAATTTTTGGGTTGGTAGTGAAAATTTGTGTTACTTTTGTATTCTTTTGTTATTATTGCGGCAATGCCATTTGCACATACCTACCGTGCTTTCATATGTTAGCTGTATGCAGCTTAATGCTATCACAACAACAACTATAAAGAATGTCAGTGAAAAATTATGCTTAATATTGCGGCTCACATTTCCGCTTTGGCAGTTTTAATTTGCTTTCAAATCGACAACGTCTCATTGCCAACGATACATTCGTATGTTTGTAGATCTGTATGTAAACGGAAGGCTTTTAGCTCAAGCGTGTACCTAATGAGTTTTCTTTGGATTCCATTGTTCGCGTAATTACCTCACCTTGCGTCAAAATTTCTTCAAGGCTTCTTACGCTTACTTTACACAGAACACATATCACACGAATTTACTTGAAGAATCAGAATTGTAATTATGAATTTCATACATTTATGTTTAATCATTTAAATAACTGTCATGCTTATATGCACCAAGCATATGCTTAGTTGGATATATGATTACTTAGTCATTTTGTGGCTTTTCAATTTGCTGAAATTTAGCTCATTTAGACTTTCTCCAAATGAGTTGTCGGAAATTAAGAGTCGCGCGTGAAATTGTTTTCTAAATGTAGGTGATTCTGAGAAGTGAATTTGTTTTATGAGCAGAAAAGCTTTTAAGCTCTTAAAAATTGCTGAAAATAACTGCATAATAGCAGCGTTTTAATTTGTTTCACGTTTCGGTGCTGACAGCTCCGGGGAAATGTATTTATTTGGCTAAATCATATTTCCCTGAATTGGGGAGGGACCAGGGTGGTTGTTCTTAAACATGAAATACCTTCGACTTCTGGCTCTTTCGTCCTTTTTGTTTTTAAATCTTCGAAAGACAACACGTATCTCAAAAGCCGCTTACTCGGGATTGCTCTATATATCGTCGCCCGGAGAAATGATTGTCGTATGTTTTACGGGGCGTTCATATAACATACGACAATCTTTTATCCGGGCGACGATATATAAACCTGTAAATAAAGTGGAGGCATCCCTTGAATATATTGAATGGGGATGTCACTGCTATTGAGAAGTATAAGCGCCAAGCTGGGAGCATGGTTTCGTTCTCTAAACTCACTCAGTCTGTGCCAGCGAGGCCAGCATAGTAAAAAAAACTACGCTAGGAATAGCGTTCTCATATCGAGCCGTATCAGGACCATAGTATATACGTAGGTACTGCAAAGGACAGATGCATAGCTAGGCGCATCAGAGACGCAATGGTATGAAGCTCAATAAGGATTGATTAACTACAACGTTACTCAGTCGTTTCCTGAGTACTGGAGGCTGTAAACGGTGCTTCGGACTTGCTTAAAAGTTCTCAGTGGTTCCCCTACTACCTTACCCTTATTTAAAATCACACTGAACCTTTATATTTTCCAAGTGAAGTTCACCTTAATAGAGTAACTGTCACTCAATTTAATTTAACCTACTCTCATTGAAACTTGAAAATATCACTCCTTTTCTTGATTAAAAACTTTGAGTAAGAATTTACTGCCAACCTTTGACTTAAAACTTGAGGTTACCATCACTTAATTCGGGAAATGAGCATTAACCACACCTAATAGGAGCAATGCCAACCAACACACAACCCCATCAAAATGTTTTAGTGTATGTCGGTGGTTGCATATACTTACATAGCTACTGATGCAGTCACGCACAAAATTGTTTATGATGCCAGTCACTAGCTCTTTGCATAATCCAGCCAGTCTATGTATGCGTGTTTACACATTAGGGTGCACCTTATTTATAGGAGGAATAATAAATTGTTAAAGGAAAAGGTATATCCGGTGAATCATTATTCAGATTTTTTTCTCAATAGGGGTATTCATCAAACTTTATAAAGCGTGTAAACGCATAAATATATCATGATTGAAAAAGAACTGTCAAACTTTTTTATGGAACCAAGTTTACACGAATTTGATAAACTTCCGCGTCGATTTTGGTGTGTAAAAGAGTTTTTATTTAGTTCAAAGCTGATGGCCTGAGTAGCCAGTGCTCATTCAGTTAGTGCTGATATTAATACCAGTACCTAACTATTAATAATAATAATAATATTTAGTTCAATGCACACTAGACAAAAATAGAACATTATCGTTAAAAAAAATGGTCAAAGTTATCTTTTGAATGGAAATTTCCAAAGAAAAACTTTTTATTTGACATCAAGTACACATAAATTGATCTAGGGCGTTAATCTAACTCAGCTGGTAAATTTATAAATTTACGTATTTCGTAAACTTATAAGGTTTGATGAATCCCCTTAATATTTCCCGAATTTTATAGTCTTTGTGGAATCCCTTTTTATATCTTTCATGACCACGAAATGGTATAACTTTGATCCGATGCTTGTAAGTATGAGAAGAAGAAGAGATAGATCCACTAATAAGTATACCGTTATGATCAGGACGATGAACTGATTCCATTTAGCTCTGTCCGTTTGTCCGTCCATCCGCCTGTCCGTCCGTTTGTTTGTACGCAAACTAGCCCCTCAATTTTAGTGATATCTCGATGAAATTTGGTATGGAGGCGTTATTTTATATGAGAATAATCATTTGTCAGAACCACCTAGATCGGACCAAAGCTACTCATAGCCCCCATACAATCGATTGTTCCGATAAAATGATTTTGGCCATAACTTCTTTAATAAAATAGTTAGGAACTTGAAATGTTATATCTACGATGCGATTAAAATTTCTCATAGCCCCCATACAATCGATAGTTCCGATAAACGGATTTTGGGCTATAACTAATGTTATTAAAAAGGTAGAAACGTAACTATTGCTCTTTTTGCGTGTGCAATATCGACAGTAGGGTTGATCTAATTTTCCACATAACCCCTATACAATTGATTGCATTCTTTATATATCAGCGTAAGAGCGTGACTCTTTTATAGTGTGTTCATGTTTCAAATAACGTGACTCATACTCATGAAAGGTATAAAAAAATGATTTAGTCGTCGCTGGGCAAGGGCCGAAACCACATCGCGTGGGGGTGTCGGTTGTTTGGTCAGCGAATGTTAAAAATATAGTTCGGACGATCACAGCGCGGGTATAAGCGTTTTCACTTATACACCTGCATTTACAATTCTGCCGACCCATGGTTTATGGGCATATGAATGTTGTATAAATGTACATGGATGCGTGTTGTTTGCGAACATCATTGCACTTGTAACAGTTTTTCTACGGTTGCGGTTATGCGGATGTTGGAGCTTCAAGAGCATGCTGCAAGTACATGAGTGTAATCAGTTTACATAGGCCATACCTAAATATTAGAGTCCCTCATTCGCTAAACAAAAAAATCGGTGCTGCATTTAAAACTTGTGACTTGGGCTACTTGGAAAATATTCTTCGTTTTATTGAAGACCATGCCCGGATATTTTAGTCAAGTGAATAACACTACGTCTATCATTTCCCTCAACAACAAAATATCCATAAGGTTCCCTAAAAGCGACGTATGGAAGAATTTCCCACAGTAGACCAAAGCTTCTGTTAATGAGTCTTCTCTATGAACCGACCATTGCAGTCGATCGGAAATCCATAGCCATGGCTCCAAACTCATTGATCTAGTGTACACCAGAATTTATTTGGAAAATCTTTGCTTTCAGCCATGATGGATACTATTGTATGGTTGATAGAAATTGATTTCAGACTCTCGCCTATCCTCACAGTTGATATTTGGATCCGAGGCCATAGTGGAATACCTCGGCTTTGCGCTGTCGACGAACTAGCGAGGAAGGCCACTGATCAGACAAATTTACACTCTTTGTGAAATCCAAGTAGTGGCTTCAGTTTCGTAATTTCATCGGAAAGGCATCGAAATTGTAATCTTAATCGTATCTTTCTTAGTGCCAGTCCTACCAGTCCGAATTTACGGTTCGGAAGCATGGACAATGTCAGGAGAAGATGAGATAGCCTTGAGAAAAAAGTTCTCCGCAAGATTTATGTTCCTACCCGCGATGACAGCGGCGAGTAACGAAGGAAATTTAACAATGAGCTTTACGTAGACCGGACCATAGTGCATAGAATTAAAGCGCAAAGGCTCCACTGGCTGGATCATGTTATATGAATGGACGAGGAAGTTCCAGCACAAAAGGTTTTCCTATCGACACCCGAATTCGGCAGCAGAGGAAGGGGGAAACCTCGGCTGAGATGTCAACAACAGGTGGATGATGACTTGAACTCCCTTGGTGTTTCTAATTGCCGTCAAATGTCGTGCTTTGATAAATGATGATGAGACCTGGTTAAATATAATTTCTACAATCTCTCCAACAGTTATTAGCAAGCCAAGATTGGAGGGAAACTAATTGATGTACTAAACTGGTATGGGATTCATGGTGAGCGCATGGAAAACTGTAATATCTAATTTTTTCAAAGCTTTAGCAACGATGCGCATTTGGAAATTGTAAACCACTTTGTTTGCAGTTATCCTGTGCGAAATTCTCATTTGGATCACCCTTTATATGTTAATGTCTGTACGTATATGTAAAGCGAGTTTCGGTTGTCATTGTGGTCGTGGTAGCAAAGTGATGTCATCTTCACCTCATTTACAAAATGTCGGTTAAGTGTATGCGCCTGAAATGTGCCAAGAACACAAGAACATTGACTCATACACACGCCCATACAAATATAGTATGAGCATTTGCTCATATTCACGTTTAACGTATTGTGACATCGTGGCAGTTGTAGTTGGACTAGTGTACCTGTAATGTTACGTTGGCTACACCGTGTAAAACAACCACGACCACCTTGGTACAACATTCAGCTGTCTAAATGTACATAGATATGTTTGTATGTATGTATGTATCTGTTGCGCAAAATGTGAGTGCATGTTGACGATTGTTGTCCATATGTGCAGCACCGTCGGTACATCCGTAGATAATGCAGCTTACGCACTTGCTGTGACCAACTTTGTGTAGTGCTGCTCCAATTATCTGGCATTGTGTTGGCAATAATTCCAGGTACAAATGCACTTATATATCTACTACAATACGGACCTAGTTACTTAACGCTATTAGCAGTTTAGAAAGTTAAATGCAACCCTGGAGTCATTAAAACTAGTTGTAAGTTGACTTATACTAACAGACTCATACTAGATTAAATTATATGAATAAATCCGAGTTCAATTATTAAAAGTTAGCATAATTTAAATGCTATAGGATATAATCATCAAGTACTGATCCCCCATGGAAAGGGACTTCGAGCTCTAGTCCCTGATGCAGCAGCTCAACCTGATTAAAAAAACTCAAGAACAGCACAAGTTCACCCTTTTCGAACTAGTTCGCTTACAACTGTTATATTTCTTGACAGGCTTGATGTTTACCTGTTGGGTTGCTCTTGCGCTTTTCGGTTTACTGTTCGTTTTCTTCTTAAATGTTGGTCAATTGATAGCCATTGTTGTTGGTATGTGTGTGAGTGTGCTCTCGCATATCTCACGCTAATGTCGTAAATTTTCTAATTTCCCCATTGTGCAACATCAATTGTTCTGGGCGCTTAATTTGAATGCAAATTATTTGAAGGTTTGGAAATTAGCAGTGCTTACAGACTGCACTAGTTTAAGAGATTAGAAAGATGTGAACCGATAGTTTCGAGGTAAGTTGACCATCAAACAAATAAAAGTTTGGCACTTTGTCCCTTTCTAAAAAAAAGTTGGTTAATGAAAAAAAATTAAGTTTGTATGGGAGGTGCCACGCCCCTCCTGATAACGCCCCTTTTCAGTGTGAGAAGGCTTTTGATATAATATAGGTCTATACCAATTTTGTATGGGAGGTGCCATTTCCCCCCTTTTCCGATTACTCCCACTTTTATGAACAAAAATGGTTCTGATATCTTACAGCTCTGTACCGATTTTAAACCCTTTCCGAGATATTCAGATTGAAAAATTAAGATTTCGTGGGATGTGCCACGACCCCCTTTTCCGATTATTCCCACTTTTAAGCGCGAGAATGGTTTTGATATCATATGTGGTGGCAGTAATTCCAGGACCCTGTCATTAGTCCTTTTAGAGATATTCACCTTGAAAAATTAATATTTGTATAGGAGGTACCACGCCACCTTTTTGGCTAACCCCCAATTTTATGGTTACGAATGGTGTTGTCATCCTTTAACTCTATATCAATTTTCATGTTCCTACCTTAAACACTTTTAAAGATATTCACCTTGAAAAATTAAGTTTGTACGGGAGGTGCCAAGCCCCCCTAATATTTTGTTCTTTTTATACCTTTCATGAACATGAAATGGTATTATAACTTTGGTCCGATGTTTGTAAGTATGAGAAGAAGAAGGGATAGACCCACTAATAAGTATACCGTTATGATCAGGACGATGAGTTGATTCGATTTAGCCATGTCCGTCTGTCCGTCCGTCCGTCTGTTTGTACGCAAACTAGTCCCTCAATTTTAGAGATATCTCGATGAAATTTGGTATGGAGGCGTTATTTTATATGAGAATAATCATTCGTCGGAACCAGCTAGATCGGACCAAAACTACTCATAGCTCCCATACAATCGATTCTTCCGATAAACGGATTTTGGGCTATAACTTCTGTAATTAAAGAGCTAGTAACGTGAAATTTTGTAGGTATTGATGTTTTTATATGTGAAATATCGACGTTGAAAATCATTGAGATGAGATAAATATTTCATATAGCTCCCATACAATCGATTATTCCGATAAACGGATTTCGGGCTATAACTCCTGTAATTAAAGAGCTAGTAACGTAAAATTTTGTAGGTATTGATGTTTTTATATGTGAAATATCGATGTTGAAAATCATTGAGATGGGATAAATATTTCATATAGCTCCCATACAATCGATTGTTGCGATAAACGGATTTTGGGCTATAACTCCTATAATTATAAAGGTAGGGTCGTGAAAATTCGTAACTATTGCTCTGTTGGAAAGTGGAATGTCGATGTTAAAAATCAATGAGATTGGACCAACAAAACACATCGCCCCCATATAATCGATAGTTCCCATAATTTCGGTATGAGCTAAAGTTAAATTCACACAGGCTGTACTGGGGATCGAACAGTGAAAATCGTGACGCTTATTCATGAAAGGTATATAGCCTTCGGCACAGCCGAAGACAGCTTTCCTTACTGGTTTTTTTTTTTTAAATTTATGACCTGCGCGTGGAAATAACAATTAAATCCACCTAAAGAAATATTTGATATGGTTCAGCCTTTTTCGAGTTATAGCGTTACAATTAAACACAATTTCATTTTTATATATGTATATAGATATAGATAACCTTTTTCATGTGAGCGAGCAAAGTCACAATATCACATATTCGAAGCTCCATCAATGATATTCGATTTACAAACGTATTCGAATTTCAAATCAATTGGATTCTTATTTGTCTGTGAGGCATATTTTTGTATGCATACTTACCTTTGATTTCTGCTTAACTAAATTTTGCTGACATAATTATATAAAACATACATACATACATACATAGGAGGATGTGTGTGTCCACATACTTAGCTTTGTGTTAAACATTTTGTGGCTTATACATAAACATACATAATCCTATATCCATACGTCCAAATAGGTATTAGCATTAAATTTGCATTTAAACACATAAATACAGGTACATAACTACATGTGTGTGTGTGTGTGTCAATTTATGATAAGCACTTACCATTGAGTACATGTACGCGTACGCTAGCCACATCTGCATTCGATGGTGCACATGAATATTTACCCGAATCGGCCAAGTCGGCATTTTGTATTAGTAGGAATGACGTGGTCACATCGCCCTTTTCGGTAATTACTGAAACGCCACCACGTGACGAATCATAATTGATGACCTGTTAAGAGGTAGCATATGGTTAGAAACGATTGAGGACAAAAACATTGTGCATGGTGTATCGGTGACGTGGAAATAGAGGGACATGGAGAGGCTTTATGAGAAGCTCATAAATGGAGGTAGCTCACATTTTTTTCAAGAATATGCACTCTGTTTAAATAAATTATAGAAAAACCTAAATTTATGAGTCACAAATCAAAACCAAATTTAAAGTTCCGTCAAATAAAGTCTTACATTTATTTAATTTTCATCTTTTATTTTTAATTTGATTTCCGACTAAAATACCCTTTTTACTACCTTTATATTAACGAAATTCCGGAATCTTGCTAAGTCTTTTTAGGTAACACCCCGTTGAGCTAAAGATTTGCAACTGGGAACATAGTTTAGATCTCCCCTGACAATGCAATGTCATAAGATAAAATATTAAATGCAATAGAATTTGTATTCACAAATTTCCGCTAGATGGCTTCTTTAAAAGGAGAGGCCATCTTACGATCTATTTTTAAGCAACTTCCCGTTAAGCTAGAGGCTTGAAACTTGACAAATATTTCAGAAGGCGGCGGCAATGCAATTCCTTATTAAAAAAAAAAACAAGTACCGAAGTCTAAGTTCGGGTGAACCGAATATTAAATGCCCAGCGGTAATTTTCAGAGGATAACAATGATATAGGCCCTAGGAGGATTTACCAAAAGTTTTTACTATCTTAGCTATTTACCTTACCGAATTATGTCAATTTATGTGATTTTCGAAATTTTCCATATCGAAAGTGAGCGTGGTCGGGAAGCGATCTCGTCCAATTACATCAGGTATGCTCCCTATTATGCTAGTATATCTTGTACCAATTTCATAGTCCTACCGTAATCAGTTTAAAAGTTATGACCCATGAAATTTTCAAATATGCCTCCCTAAAAAGTGGGCGATGCCACGTCTACTTTTATAAAATTATCAAAAATCATAATAGAATGACTAGGGCGTTCATCCTACCAAACTATACCATTTTAGACATTTCCGTTAACGAAGTATGTCAATTTATGTGATTTTCGAAGGTTTCGATTTCGAAAGTGGGCGTGGTTGGGGAACGATTTTTTCCAATTTTGTCAGGTATACTCCCAACGATACTAGTATGCTTTTTGCTAAATTTCATCGTTCTACCCTAATCACTTTAAAAGTTACGACCAGTCGAATTTTCAAAAATGCCTCAGTTAAAAGTGGGCGGTGCCACGGTCACTATAAAAATGTATGGAGAAATCATAAGAGAACGAACAGGGGAATTCGCTTATAAAATAATATAATTTCAGCCATTTCATATACCGAGGTATGTCAATTTGTGTGATTTTCGAAATTTTCGATATCGAAAACGTGGGCGTGGTTATCAACCGATTTCGCCCAAAAGGTAACCTGTATATAAAATTTTATGCAAATGTCTCAATTTTTACTCAAGTTATCGTGTACACAGACGGACGGACGGATGGACGGACGGGCAGACGGACGGACATGCCCTAATAAACTCCTCTTTTCAACCTAAGAACTTTCATATATGGAACTTTATATCTATATATCGATTATTTTGTGCCGTGAGACGGAAAACAGATGAGTGGGAGGTTCGCGTAGGTGTAAATTTAGGCGGGAGAACATTTCTAAATATAATCCCATTTAAGTAAAATTGTTGTTGCAGTTTTTGTGTCCACCTGCTTCTTTTCTCAGCTTATTTTTAAATAAAACTAAGATGAAACTGAGAAAACAACCCAACCTTACCATTCATTGCGCTTCATCGTTCCCCACTTGCACAAGGCTTACAAAATTAATACACTCAAAGATTTAAAAAGTTTTTAAAATTAAATTTGTTCACTTATTTACCATAATTAACTACCTACAATTGCTATTTAAATTTCAACCTAACGAACTAAACAAACATAATAAAAACAAGTAAGGAAGTCTAAATTCGGGTAAACCGCACATTAAATACCCAGCGGTAGTTTTAATATGATTTTCGAATTACTCCATCTCGGAAATGGGCGTGGTTGGGAAGCGATTTCGTCCAACTACATCAGGGAGGTGCTACGCCCACTTTAAAAAATGTATGGAAAAATCTTAAGATAAATTATAACAATTTAGCCATTTCAGCTGCCGAGATATGTCAATTTATGTGATTTTCGAAATTTTCGATATCGAAAAAGGGGGCGTGGTTATCCTCCGATTTCGCCTATTTTCAATAGCAACCTACCTTGGCAAGAAAGTAACCTGTATACCAAATTTCATGCAAATATCTCAATTTTTACTCAAGTTATCTTGTACGCGGACAGACCGGCGGACGGACAGACAGACGGACATACCTTAATGAACACCTCTTTTCAACCTAAGAACTTTCATATATGGAACTCTATATCAATCTCGATTATTTTGTGCCGCTACTTAGTACCGTTATGTGGACAAAATTATATTATCCTTGTACTAGTTTTAGTACGCTGGGTATGAAAAAGTTGGGCTAAAAGGTGAGGCCAAATATCCCGACAACTAAGAAAACTTGTAGAACGGTCAATGCTAGTTAGTAATCCTCAATTCTATTATGCAATAATATTTTTGGCTTGGCAAACACGTTCCTTAACGCTAATTGGATTTGCAAGTGAAAAAGATTATCATTTTCATTAAACTCATAAATTCGTTTTGTTAATGGAAAATACAAATTCGCAGAGTGGCGACAAACTCCATCAAGGCGAACTGCCATATTTCGTCCTGTTAATTATATGCAAATATTTGACTACTATATAGAAACGTTTTTAAAAAGTTGATGTTGATACGAAGCAGGATAGAATAACAAATATCTCAAAAGAGAGCAACAAATATAGAATGGAAGCGTATAATCGCATGACGGGGTAGAACAGCATAGATGTAGGCGACACAAGTGACAGTACTAGTAAATAATAATTAGATTTTAAAATAAACGAAAAAATGGCAAGCGAAGAGAAGGAAGCGCTTTAATGCTTGAAGTTTTATATTAGTGATGTTGCGGGGTATGTTAATCGGAGGCGAATTTTTCGATTATGTTTTTTATTGAAATCGGAACGAAGGTCGAAATTCGAGGGAGAACCCAAGAAACCTACCTAGTTAAATGTATTAAATAATGTTCAATTTTCTAGAATCAATTACTGTCACCACTAAAAGTGTAAAAAAAGGACGTGTGGCACTCGGGGACTGCCGCGTTAAAGCTATTGCATATCACTTTCTATCAAGTTATGCAATTATAATATTTATGAAAACTCGCTGAGCATATTTATGACTTTAGAGCAGTACAGCCTTAATCTGTTAATAGTATAGCCTATACAGCTCCAATTTTATGTACAACGTCACACTGTTAGTAGTATAGCCTAAATGTAGGCAACGCTTACAGATCTAATTTTAATGTAATGCAATGTACAGCTCCAATTTTATGTAATCGGCCTGCTGCTAACGTCATACGCCTAAATGTAGGCAACGCTTAGATTTAATTTTGTCAAGTTAAGTTGCTAACGCCGAACCTTTTAACATTGAAAAAAGTCCGTTACTACGAACCACCGCCAAGGCCTGCGATAAAATCTATGCAATAGCTTAAAAATCGTACTATTAGCTGTCAATATTGAGCCTTCAAACTTTTAATTTTTTCTTCTTTTGCGTGTGAAATTTTTTTTATTTTATTTTAAAAACCAGGGATAATACAGAAATGAGTTTTGCCAACCGAAATCAGAGGCTCAAGTCAAGTGAAAAATGTATTTAAGACAATATTATATTGTATTCACCTCACATCTGTCAAAAGTCTGAATCGTCGTTTTCAATGTTTTTCATAAAGAAATCGTATCCCATATCAAAAGTCTAAGCAGAGCTCAATTGGCTTTTATCTTGTTTAGTGTATGAACGATATTGAATATTTATATATAATATTTGAATCAAACATTTTCACCACGAAAAGTACTCTAAAAGACTGAAATTTTATACGAGGTCAAAAACTTTCATTGGACTGTCAAAATCTTAATTTTTTATCTATAGCATAGATGCAAAACGGTTTCAAGTTGATCCAAATAATCTTGTGGTGAAAAAAAATAGGGCGTGAAATTATATTTACCTTAACTGTCAAACAAATTTTGACATAATAAAAACTGTGGTTGTTTCAGGTATAAGTTTTGCCGAACAGAAATTGAAACCCTAATTATGTAGTTTTTAAAACATTTTTCAGCAGGATAAAATGTCACATGTAGTTTGTTAAGTACACATATTCACCTCATAACTGTCAAAACTTTGCTAACCACGGTACCTAGGCACTAATTAAAATCTGTAGTAATCCTGATTCAAAACAGTCGAAGTCGAAAACGGTATCAGTAAAATTCATACACTAGATATTACATCGTTTCATAGTTTGAAACGATGCTGCGGAACATCGCTAAATATTGATTGCAGCGGTTCTGTTTCCAAAATAAAGATTCTAACTAACTTAAAAAAAGTTAGCCGAAGACTAAATACCTTTCATGAATAAGCGTCACGATTTTCACTGTTTGATCCCAGTGTGAATTTAACTTTAGCTCATACCGAAATTATCGGAACTATCGATTATATGCGGGCGATGTGTTATATTGGTCCCATCTCATTGATTTTTAACATCGACATTCCACATTCTAAAATAGCAATAGTTACGAAATTTCACGTTCCTATCGATATAATTACATGAGTTATCTACCAAACTCCGTTTATCGGAACAATCGATTGTATGGGGGCTATGTGAAATATTCATCCCATCTCAATGATTTTCAAAGTCGATATTTTACATATAAAAAT
>CAXKVI010000002.1:16425271-16447771 GCA_964058755.1 Campiglossa producta | reverse complement strand
CCCCTTTTTCGATATCGAACCTATCGAAAATTAAATAAATCGACATATCTCGGTATCTGAAATAGCTAAACTGATATAATTTTATAGGTGAATACCCCGAGTCATTCTATTATGATTTTTTGATACATTTTTAAAATTAGGCATGGCACCGCCCACTTTTTAAAGAGGCTTATTTGAAAATTTCACGGGTCATAACTTTTAAACTGATTACGGTAGGACTATGAAATTGGTGCAAGGTATACTAGCATAATAGGGAGAACACCTGATGTAGTTGGACGAAATCGCTTCCCAACCACGCCCACTTCCGAAATGCAATATTTCGAAAATCATATGACAACTACAGCTGGGTATTTAAGGTTCGGTTTACCCGAACTTAGACTTCCTTACTAGTACTGGTATATGGTCGTATCTTATTTTTTTATATTATTTTATTTCAATTTATTTGTCTTATTTTATTTTTTCATTTTATTTTATTTTGTTTATTTTATTTTGTTTTATTGTCTTATTTTATTTTTTCATTTTATTTTATTTTATTTAAATTGAATTTGGGTTTTTAGCTTTATTCAATTTTATTTTATTTTATTTTATATTATTTTATTTTATTTTATTTTATATTATTTTATTTTATTTTATTTTATTTTATTTTATTTTATTTTATTTTATGTTATTTTATTTTGTTTTATTTTATTTTATTTTATTTTATTTTATTTATTTTATTTTATTTTATTTTATTTTATTTTATTTTATTTTATTTTATTTTATTTTATTTTTATTTTATTTTATTTTATTTTATTTTATTTTATTTTATTTTATTTTATTTTATTTTATTTTATTTTATTTTATTTTATTTTATTTTATTTTATTTTATTTTATTTTATTTATTTTATTTTATTTTATTTTATTTTATTTTATTTTATTTTATTTTATTTTATTTTATTTTATTTTATTTTATTTTATTTTATTTTATTTTATTTTATTTTATTTTATTTTATTTTATTTTATTTTATTTTATTTTATTTTATTTTATTTTATTTTATTTTATTTTATTTTATTTTATTTTATTTTATTTTATTTTATTTTATTTTATTTTATTTTATTTTATTTTATTTTATTTTATTTATTTTATTTTATTTTATTTTATTTTATTTTATTTTATTTTATTTTATTTTATTTTATTTTATTTTATTTTATTTTATTTTATTTTATTTTATTTTATTTTATTTTATTTTATTTTATTTTATTTTATTTTATTTTATTTTATTTTATTTTATTTTATTTTATTTTATTTTATTTTATTTTATTTTATTTTATTTTATTTTATTTTATTTTATTTTATTTTATTTTATTTTATTTTATTTTATTTTATTTTATTTTATTTTATTTTATTTTATTTTATTTTATTTTATTTTATTTTATTTTATTTTATTTTATTTTATATTTTACTTTATTATATTTTATTTTATTTTATTTTATTTTTTTATTTTATTTTATTTTATTTTATTTTATTTTATTTTATTTTATTTTATTTTATTTTATTTTATTTTATTTTATTTTATTTTATTTTATTTTATTTTATTTTATTTTATTTTATTTTATTTTATTTTATTTTATTTTATTTTATTTTATTTTATTTTATTTTATTTTATTTTATTTTATTTTATTTTATTTTATTTTATTTTATTTTATTTTATTTTATTTTATTTTATTTTATTTTATTTTATTTTATTTTATTTTATTTTATTTTATTTTATTTTATTTTATTTTATTTTATTTTATTTTATTTTATTTTATTTTATTTTATTTTATTTTATTTTATTTTATTTTATTTTATTTTATTTTATTTTATTTTATTTTATTTTATTTTATTTTATTTTATTTTATTTTATTTTATTTTATTTTATTTTATTTTATTTTATTTTATTTTATTTTATTTTATTTTATTTTATTTTATTTTATTTTATTTTATTTTATTTTATTTTATTTTATTTTATTTTATTTTATTTTATTTTATTTTATTTTATTTTATTTTATTTTATTTTATTTTATTTTATACATTAAATAAAAACCACAAAAATCTGTAGCATAATGAAAAATTCGCACACAATCCATAATATGTACATTTAAATTCATATTTGCAAAAGCCTCTCCACACACATATAAAATTTGGTAGTAAATTTTAATTACCTCCTCGTGATGATACCAGAAAATGTAGGCCGGCGGCTCTGGGCTGAATTTCACTGTGCATGTAAGATTTATGGTGCTGCCTTTGTCGACGTGAAGGTCAGGACCGCCAAGTATGCTCGCTGTGGGCACTGTACGATGAAAAGTATAAGCGGTGACAACAAATAAATGAATGGCGAAAATGCACGCAGCAGCAATTGTGCAAGACGTATGCAGGAAGGAAGCACACAAGTTGTGGTGGGGAATTAATGAGCAGCGTTGGTTTTTTTTATATTTTTGTTGTTTATATTTAGTTGCGGGTTGGTAAGTTGGTTGGTTGGTTGGTTGACCGCCAATGACATATATGGAAATAAAGGAGCAGAAGAATTTATATAAAAATATTGCATTTGCTCGCATTTAAAAAGATTGTTCTTATGTGTATTAGTAAATAAGTTGCGAAAAAGAATCACGCTAATGTATATCTGTAGGTATGTGAGCAGGTAGGTATATGCTAGTTTCCTTGAAAGTTTTACAAAAAAGCTTCATATAAGTGACCTAACAACTCGACTTCTTTCGTCATCTTTTCGTCGTCCTAAAAAAAAGTGATGTACATTTACGGAAATTTCATAAAATTTTGTTGTCAAACCAACAAATTTAAAATTTGCAAACAAAAATATTAAAATATTTCAAAGGAATATAATCTTAACAACGCATGATTTCGGTGCTTTGTTTGCGAACAGATTAGCGTATCATCATCGTTGTTAGGAGCCTGTATGGAGTGTTTCAGTGAAAGTAATTTTGTTTACATTCAGTTGAAAAAATTGAATAGGGCTTTTTAAGAAGACGAAAATTTAAAACAATTATCCGCAAAAAATCTGCTTTCAATTCTTATTCAGTCAATTACCTTCTTTCATAAAAGCAAGGGATTATCTATGATTACATATAGTTTAAAAAAAAATGTGTATGGCTTCCTTATCACTTTAACTCACCCACAACATTGAGCTTAACAAAATAGCTTCGCACTGGCTGTGTTGATATTTGACATTCATACATTCCTGCATCACGCTTTTGTGCCCATTTTATTTGCAACGTCCAATCGTCTGTGTCTTGATGATGTGTTGCTTGGAAGCGCTGATCTGATGTATATGTATATGCACCCACAGTGAGTATGTGTATGTCACGATGGCGTATCCATGAAACCTGTAAAAAGTTTAAAATAAACAACAAAAAAGGTTGGTTAGCTTAAATACCTCAAATTGTTGTGTGTGATTTAGTGGTTGTTTTTGTATGTGGAAGTTAACAACATTAAACCTATAATCAGATTTTTTCTTGCATTATGCGCGTAGAAAGAATATTGTGTGGGTCATGAAATCTGTAAAAATGTCTACCTACTTATGTGTACCTATATAAAAATAGTAGCTTGTTAATGGGTTGGAATATTACTTAAAGCTTAAAAAAAATGTTTTTAATGATGAATATTTAAAACAAATAAAATTATATGGCAACTTCCAAAAATGCTGAGCAAAGCTCGGTCGCTCATGTATATCAACGAGCTAAACTTGTATATTTATATATTTGTATATTTGTATACTTGTATATCCGGACTATCTCTGGAACCGCTTCACCGATTTGGATAAACTTTTGAATATAGATGGTATGATTGATTCTAAGACTATGCACTTGGGGTTTGCTACCCTAGTAAAATATGCCAATATGGTTATCAAACGAAAGGCATTTTTAGCGACATGCCAACAAAAATATTTTCAAGTAGAATCGCCACCTAGGGTTGCCACTTTATCGCAGTATATATGTATATCCGGACTATTTCGGGAACCGCTTGACCGACTTAGATGGAATTTGGCATATAAATAGTATGATTGATTCTACGACTATCCGCTTGGTGGTTGCCACTTCGAGGAGGGGGGTGGGGGGGTACAAGGTTGCCACCTTTCTCAATTTTTTTTAAATTATGGATATGATTGAAGATATGCCTATATGGATGTCGAATGAAAGGTATTTTCGCCGACATACCAACTAAAATATTTTCAAGTAGGGTTGCTGCCCAGGGTTACCATTTTACCGTATTGTATTTGTGTTGTATATTTTTGGGAACATATTTGGATTATTTTAGGATCAGTTTGAGATAATTTAGGGGTCAATTTTGGATTAATTTGGGACAATTTTGGGGTAATTTACGGATCATTTTGGAGTCATTTTGGTATCATTTTGGGATAATTTTGGGATAATTTTGAGAACATTTGAGTGTCTTTTTGGGGTCGATTTGGGATTATTTTAGAATTAATTTGGAATCATTTTTGGATAATTTTCGGATCATTTTGGGTACATTTAAGGGTGCTTTGCGGGTTATTTGGGAATCATTTTCGGATCATTTTGGGAGCATTTTAGGATCATTTTGGGATCATTTTTGGGTCGTTTGGGCTCAATTTCGGATCATTTTGCGAGCATTTGATAGCACCGAGCAAGCTCGGTCACCCAGGTACTCTAATATTACATGTGCTAAATATGGCGGAATAGACATAGGGTGAAGTGACATATCTTCTTCGAAAATAGTCACTGTCTTCTATCCTCAGAATACTTTTGCTGCAGCCTGATCAATCAATCAATAAGGCGAGTTACTTAATTCATCTATTAAATTCATACTTATTTTGTCTAATACTTTTTGGTTACCGCGAATAGAATATCATATTTTTGCAACTCGTGTAGGCTATTGTGTAATATATTCATAGCTTGCGAATGAAAGCAATCAAATGACGCGAAGTGTTGTTGGCGTACATACACAGAAAAAAATGGCACTTGTAAAATCAACAGTCTCGAACTGTTACAATGAAATTGACCAAATTTTGGTTATATCAACGCAATTTTTTGTTGAAATAACAGTCATAGAACTGTCAATTTTTAATCAACACAATTTGGTAAAACTATTAGAATTCTGGTTAATCCAACAGCGAAGGAACTGTCATTTTAAAAACAACAAACTTCTGCAGTTAATCCAACAGCGCAGATACTGTGATTAGAAAAAACCTCCATCTGCTTATGCAATTATAAACAATGTATGTATTCCGAATATTCCATAAACTATTTGCAAATTATAATAGTATATGTTATGTAGATAATATGAAATGAACGGAATATTCATAGCTTATGTCACGTAATCAACTGTCATACAACAAAGCGGCAATTAGACGTCGGCCAGCATAAGTACGCGATGGCCTGATGGTAGTCATCTCCGTTCAGCAGTCAAAGCAGTGTGAGTTCGATTCTCGGTGGAGGCAACAAAGCAACGTGTCATTTAAAACAAAGCTGGAATAATAATTATGCGGTACCTGGGTTGAGCGTTCAAGAGACCTGAGTCCGATTCTCGGTGAAGTCAATATAAGAACTCTGAAAAAAAATTTATTTCGGTGTTAAAATAAGACTTATTTAAAAAAATATTATTGACTTCAACGAGAATCGAACCCGCAACCCCTAGAAGAACAAAATAACAGCTTAACTGTTAAAACAACAGCTTAACTGTTAACTTAAGATTACCAGATTCAATGCAATTGAATCAACAGCATTGAATAATGGATAAGAATTGACAGTGATTTTGGTTGAATCAAACCATATTTTGGTTGAATCAAACCGTATTTTTCTCTGTGTAGTAAATACTTATGCTACGTCAAGGCTAGCATAATAAATTATTTTATACGACAAATGTGTAAATATTACTCATTCATTATAAGCATCTTTAGTGAAAAAAGACGCATGTCACAAATTATAATTGAAGCCTTTTATATGCATGCTTGAACATAGGTACATATGTATGTACATGTAAATCTATCAAATTTTATGTACTCACTTCAACTGTTTTTATTGCGCTTAATTTAGCACATTCATCAAAAGCATTGAATGAATATATTTTTTTGTGCGTGTCATTTTCAGTGACATTTTATTTTACTAAACGAAATTAATTCTAACAAATAAAAAATCATGTCATATGAAGATTAAGTATGTACTTTTCCGATGATCTTTTTTTGCCGATAAATGCGCGTGACATAACATAAAATAATTCGAATCATTTTCTGAGCACTGAATCCAATTTGAAGGAACAAACATTTAATTCGCTTGAATTTTTTCTTTATTCTTAACTAAAAGACAGTATATATTTATGTATGTTTATCATCAAACATCATATCGCCAGAAGCATGAATGTGCCAAAATTAAAATTTTGGGAAATCGTGTTTGAAAGTTGTTTGCTCTTGCATTTGAAATTTTAGTTTTTGAGATAAATATGTTTATGCAAGTTATATCCTCATTATACTCTTTCCTTTCATATAGCTTCATCTTTTAAAATTTCC
Source organism: Campiglossa producta (assembly GCA_964058755.1). Classification (NCBI taxonomy): domain Eukaryota; kingdom Metazoa; phylum Arthropoda; class Insecta; order Diptera; family Tephritidae; genus Campiglossa; species Campiglossa producta. Next base: position 16,441,253 of record CAXKVI010000002.1, on the reverse strand, counting down.
AAAGTAATTTTTTTTAAATTTTCGTTGTGTCAGAACTATTAATGTGCAACACAATTGTTACGTATACGCCATGGTGTCTGTGGTTCAGTGCAATACATTGTTGTTGTTTCTGACTCAACGAAAATTTTTAAAAATTTAAAAATTCAATTTTTAAACATTTTCGTTCCGCCAGAAACATGAATCGTTTTTCCGACATACTTTTCAGGTATTGAACTACACATTCATGAAACAGGCATTGCAAATTTCCGGGGGTTCCCTGTACTTTGGAAACCCAGAATTTTCGTGAATCGTAGATAAACGAGAGATTAGTCACATGAGCCTATTAACTCAAATCTGGAAAATTTACACATTCATGCTTTTGGCATTCGAGGGACGATATGTGTGTATGTTTCTACGTATAATAAATTAAAAGCTTCCTTTAAGCTGTCCGAACAATGAATTCATTCACATCTTACTACAAGTGCTTTTCCTTTTTCTTTATATCTTTTTATTTTGTTTGCTCAGCACATTTTTGGCTATTTTCAGAGTGCCATTGACAGCTAGTTCATTTAACATGGCCACTCATTTTGGCTGATTAAGTATTGTTCACTTGCAAGCACCACTACAAGGTCATAGAAAATACACGTTAAAATCTGTGTTTGTAGGGTGTCGAGCATTCGATTTAAGAAGATGTAAAAATGTGCCAAGAATTATAATTGAAAATTTCCCTTCTCTTCCCTTCCCTTCCCTTCCCTTCCCATCCCTTCCCTTCCCTTCCCTTCCCTTTCCTTTCCTTCCCTTCCCTTCCCTTCCCTTCCCTTCCCTTCCCTTCCCTTCCCTTCCCTTCCCTTCCCTTCCCTTCCCTTCCCTTCCCTTCCCTTCCCTTCCCTTCCCTTCCCTTCCCTTCCCTTCCCTTCCCTTCCCTTCCCTTTCCTTCCCTTTCCTTTCCTTTCCTTCCCTTTCCTTCCCTTTCCTTTCCTTTCCTTCCCTTCCCTTCCCTTCCCATCCCTTCCCTTCCCTTTCATTTCCTTCCCTTCCCTTCCCTGCACATTCTACTTTTTCTTTTCTTTTCTTTAAATAAAGGTTATACTTCATGTAAACTATGTTTTAATTTAACACGCGCCAACTTCTACCCCCAAAAATGTTTGGAACATACCTACTTTTGTGCATGTAAAAAAAGTTGCAAGCATTACCCTCCAGTTTCATGGACTCACCGTTTTGTTACCCAAATTGCGTACGCGACAACTTAAATACGCCGATTTGCCCATCAGTGCAGTGACATTTCGCGGCGTTGATGGATCAAAATATGGTTCCATCCATTTCGGATGCGCATAACTAATGGTGGTTGGTGGATATTGTGTTGAACTCAAGGCAAGCATATGCTCTTCCAGTGAATTGTAGCTCTCCATGGGTCCTTGCATGCCACCATTTGTCATATCTGTTGTGTCAAGAAGGCGAAAGAAAGGTAAAGAGAAAAGTTTTAAATACATATTTTCGATATCTTGTGTACATATATAGAGGTAATCAAGATAATCTTAAAAGCAAAGTTCCTTTTGTTTTATCGTTTGTTTTTTAAGGGGCCAAAGACAACCTTTTGTGTCTATCAAAAAAAAGAGAAATCAAACCTCCTAGAGTGTTGTTTTAGAATCACATATGACTCCTGCAGACCAAAAAAACGTCTTGCACATTGTTTAAAACTCGTCAACCCTTCTGTCTATACACCGAATAATATGTACATTGTACATACACACATATAATGTTTGTTTTTACCCTGTTACCATCTTGTGCGCATTGAAATAAATGTTTATGTATGCGTAGGAAATCACTTGAAAGCAAATGCTTATAATGAACCGCAGTTTGAATTGAAATATAGTCACGCCACATTGTTTGACTGCTTTGGAATCATTTCGTAAAACCACTATCATGATCGCGTCTACGTGTAATAAGTGCATACCCAGCACAATTTCATATAAGCAGTTGTAAAAAAAAAATGCTTTGATCAAGCTCTTAAAAAGGAGCCTCCAAACTTCCGAGTGTGGCTTTATTATAAAAACTGCCTCTCCCCTTTTTTATTTTATTTCATTTATCTTTATTTTATCTTTATTTTATTTTTATTGTTTTTTTATCTTATTTTATTTTACCTTTTTCCCTATTTTATTTTATTTTATTTTATTTTATTTATTTTATTTTATTTTATTTTATTTTATTTTATTTTATTTTATTTTATTTTATTTTATTTTATTTTATTTTATTTTATTTTATTTTATTTTATTTTATTTTATTTTATTTTATTTTATTTTATTTTATTTTATTTTATTTTATTTTATTTTATTTTATTTTATTTTATTTTATTTTATTTTATTTTATTTTATTTTATTTTATTTTATTTTATTTTATTTTATTTTATTTTATTTTATTTTATTTTATTTTATTTTATTTTATTTTATTTTATTTTATTTTATTTTATTTTATTTTATTTTATTTTATTTTATTTTATTTTATTTTATTTTATTTTATTTTATTTTATTTTATTTTATTTTATTTTATTTTATTTTATTTTATTTTATTTTATTTTATTTTATTTTATTTTATTTTATTTTATTTTATTTTATTTTATTTTATTTTATTTTATTTTGTTTTATTTTATTTTGTTTTATTTTATTTTATTTTATTTTATTTTATTTTATTTTATTTTATTTTATTTTATTTTATTTTATTTTATTTTATTTTATTTTATTTTATTTTATTTTATTTTATTTATTTTTTTTAGTTACAATTTTCTTGTGGGCATCTGTGTGTAGAGATATACATTTGATATGTATGATTTGAAAGTGAGGATGATGTTACGTTTTCGTGAATGTACTTCTTCTACTACACAATCCACAACGAATGTTAAATGCTGTCAGCAATTTTATTATTTTTCTCAAAAAATGCACACAAAATCCATGTATAGTTGGTACATGTATGTGTTCGTATATCTCCTCAAATATCTTTGCTTTCTGACATACTGTGAGCAGGTATTTGCCGTTCACACATTTACGATCCCCCCGAAACCGACTACTATATTTGCACTTTAAATATATTATTTTCTACATTGTTTCATACCTTAAGCTTTTTTCTAACAGAGTGATAAAATTTCAAACAATTCTATTTTTTATTTCCTTCCGTTTTGTGTTAGAATATAAACATAGATAGTGAAGATTTCATATCAAACTACCAGCCAAGAGTGCTGGCGTTTCCTTGAATATCTTCCGTAAATATACTACCGCTTGAAAACATTCATGCACACATGAGTACGCGTTTAGAATTTCTCCCAAATGCATAACTTCTTGAATGCCATGACAATGCAAGCGTAAACACAAAATATGAGCTACACACTTAACATAAGTATAAAAGGGGAGACTCTTTGCATACAAAATTCATCAGCACGCACAAAAAATTTAAATAAAAGTTCATTTTCCGTTAGAGTGTTAGGTCATGCATGAGTACAGTTATTTGTTATCATTGAAAATGCAAGTGTATGAACTCTAGAAAAAGTATAAAATTGTCTATGATTTTGTATAGTATGTTACTAAATTAATTAAAGATCATTTTAGTCTTGTGGGCAACTAAGAATATCTTTTCCGCTGAACTGTCCTGGATTTATGCCTCTATTACACTACTGCGTTAGTCCACCCGATATTCTTTACTAAAAGTTATAATACACGTATTGCACATATCTAAAAAGATATAAACTCAAAAAATCAAAATGTTCAAAAAGCTCGAAAAACTGGCTGCTTCTCCATATATGCTAAAGGCCTTTTAAGGGCCTTATTATGTATGACGAACGATAGCTGAGACGACCGATTCATCTGCTCACAATATCGCCTACCTGGCTAGGCCATTTTGTTAGCAGACGAATCGTTCGTCTGAGCTATCATTCGTCATACATAATGAGGCCCTATATTTTTAACAGCCGTTTTCTCGTTGAGTACGGCAGCTATTGGTTAATCGAGTATACATACCGGTGGGCATTGAATGGGAGAGAGCGGTAGTATTTAAAGCTCAAATTTTAAGATTTTTGAATTAGCTACCTTTAGATCTAGTTTTGCGATATGCAAGTGATCCTAAGTGTCGTAGAATTCTGCTGGTTGGTTATAGGGAGTAGATAGGATTTTAAACTTATGGTACATAGTCATAGTCTAGCTAAAGTGGATACTAAAGTTAGCGTCAGCTTTTTTGACAGTTACGCTTTTGGACTAAATGTAGTACCCACTTTATTTCGACTATCACTATGCCCCAATGATTTTTCAATTCCTATTTATTTAGAAGAACATCGATATGTTTACAAGTTGCGGACCACTTTTATAATTTAACTAAACGTCTTCTGATTTTATTGTTATGTTGTAGTATTTGATGTGGTCCTTGCTGTCTAAGTTGTTCTTATTATTGTTTTGGTTGTTCCTTCTTTTCTCTTTGTTTTGTTGTTCGTTGTCCTCATTTTTCCTGTTAGTCTTCTGTTCTGGTTTAGTTTGTTGTTATTCTATTTCTCGTTGTATTGACTTGTTGATGTTTTGTTGTTGTTTTTATTGCTCTTCCTATTGTTGTTGTTTTTATTTTGCTGTTATTTTTATCGTTATTCGTACTGGTTATTACTTTCTTGCTTTTGGGGTTTTTAGTTGTTCTTGTTACTGGTTGTTGGATTTGGCATTTTTTTTTTTTTTTGGTTTTTGATGTTGTTGTTTTTAGTTATGTTATTACTTTAATTATTGGTTTTGTATTGCTAGTTTTAATACTTTCTATATATAAGGGCCAAAAAATCCTCATAAAAATAAGAAGAACAGAATTCTGAGACGAAGCTATTTCCATAGAGATTTCTTCTTATTTTTGGGAGTTAAATCTTCTTAATTTTATTTAAAAGTATAGCTTCTTCAAATGTGCAATTAGACGGTACCATGCACAAGTACACGATAGCATTATGGTAGATATCTCCATTCAGCAGTTAATAATTCTTAGTTCGATTCCCGGTGCAGTCAATATGGCAAGTGCACATGTGGCGCGGCTAAACGAACAAAGGTGTAATTAGACGTTGGCAAGTTAAGTATACGAAGGCATGGTAGTGTAGATTAGACTAGATATCTGGGTTGAGCGTTCATTTTTTTTTTTTTAATATGAAATATAAAAAAAGAAAATCTTCTCAATATTATGTGATTTGTCTTTGAAAACATTAATAAGATTTTCTCTACAATAATATGTAAATCTCTTTGAAATCAATAATAAGATTTTCGCTACAAATATATGAAGCCCATTCTCTTAAAGAAAAACTATAGAGATATCTTCTTAATTTTGTTCTATTTTATTAAGTGGTTTTCCCTCTGTGTATCCTTGCAGTTTTTGTGATTGTAGTCTAGCTGGTTGTTCCTGATTTTGTTGGTATTGTTTTGATTTTTTCTTTGTTGTTTTTGTTATTTTTAGTGACTATGCTTTTGTAGTTTTGACCTTGTTTCTATTTTGTTGTTGTTGCTGTTGTTGTTGTTCTTGCTGTTGTTGATGTTGTTGTTGCTGTTTTTGATTTTGTTTTTTATTGCATTTGATCTTATTATCCTACTTATTTTAAGCATCATAACAATCGTCATCTAGTTACTTAATCGTCATACTAGTTCATAATGTTCATTATCACCATCATAAGTTGTATCATCGGCATCATCATCATTCACTTTATGATCGTTGTCAATATCACTATTGAGTTAAACAATATACCTTCTTTATCTTCATCATGTATATCATTACCAGCATTATCAATCTCATCATAATGATTATCATTATGATTGTCTCCTTTTTACTAGATGTTAGCCTCGAAATCAACGTAATCTTAGTTTTTCTTGTTTTTTCGATTCTTCATTCTTTCTTTTATTTTTCTTCTCGCTCTTCTGTGTGTCTCCATAGTATATGGCTTATTAGTTCAAATTTCAAACGAACCACATCAGAGCAAGTAAATACATATACATTTGTATAAAGGAAATTAAAATTTTCCATTTGCTAATTTTTGTTTTCTTTTTGCGTGCTAAATTAAATATTGACGAGGTTAAACTGAACATCATATTAAAGCTATTGACATACCGCGGCGACTGTGTGCGATGGCATGCTGCATATGTATGTATGTACTTCATTAAAGAGAACACCAAAGTTTATGAGCAGCACTTAAATAATGTATGACGGAAGCACTAAGCAATTGAGGAAATTTAAAAATAAGTGTGGTGCACCTTTTTGAAGAAAATGTTAAAAATAAGTAGACACATTTTGAAAATGAGAGCGATTCGGAAAATGTTATGATGATTTAAAACCTCATACTACTTTGCGGCGTAGCCCAGCCTAGCTTCTTTCTTTTATAAGAACCACATAACGGTAGTACGTAACGGCACAAAATAATCGAGATAGATATAGAATTGCATATATGAAAGTTCTTAGGTTGAAAAGAGAAAGGCATGTCCGTCCGTCTGTCCGTCTGTCCATCTGTGTACACGATAACTTGAGTAAAAATTGAGATATTTCCATGAAGGTAGGTTGCTATTGAAAACGGGCGAAATCGGATCGCTTTTTCGATATCGAAAATTTCGAAAATCACACAAATTGACATATCTCGGCAGCTGAAATGGCTAAAATGATATAATTTTATAAGTGAATCCCCCTGGTCATTCTCTTATGATTTTTCCATAAATTTTTTATAGTGGGCGTGGCAGTGTCGTTGGAAGTACAACTAATGAAACTGGAAAAAATCGCTCTCCACCACTCCCACTTTCTATATCGAAGATTTCGAAAATCACATAAATTGACATACCATGATGCCATGGTACACATATGGTTGCTAGCGTCTAATTATAACTTTGTTCTGAATGATGGCACCCCCTCTTTCGTGTTGCTTTGTTGCCTTCACCGAGAATCGAGCTTTGACTGCTGAACGCAGGCGGCAACCATGGTGCCATCGTTTAATTATGTTTGCCTGTATCTAGTTATAACTTTGTTCCAAATGACAACACCCTTTCTCACGTTGCTTTGTTGCCTTCACCGAGAATCGAGCTTTGACTGCTGAACGTAGGTTCCTACCGCAATGCCATCGTTTAATTATGCTTTCCGGTCTCTAATTACAGCTTTGTTCTAAATGACGCCACACTTTCTCACTTTGCTTTGTTGGCTTCAACGAGAATCGAGCTCAAAATATTTAACTCCTGAACGCAGGTGCCTACCATGATACCATCGTTTACTTATGCTTGCCAGCGTCTTATTACAGCTTTGTTCTATGGCAGTAATGACACTATCTTCGCTGTTGGATTAACTGCAGGAGTTTGTTGTTTCAACACAAAAAATTTGTTTGATCAACAAAAAATCTGTCAGTTCTTCGCTCCTTCGCTGTTGAGTTAACTAGAGGAAGTTGTTGTTTTAACACAAAATTGTGTTTGATCAACAAAACCTCTGTCAGTTTTACAAAATGTTGTTAAATAAAAATTTTCCAAAAAGTTTCCTTCAAATAACTAAAATTTGCTTAATTAACAGAATTTTTTCAACTTCAGGATAACATTACGATATTGTTGAGTTAACCAGTTTCATTTTTTATGTGGACATCTTGAAAAACTCTACTTTTTATTCTTGCGAGCTATACACTTATTAACTTCGAACCATTCAAATATTTCACAATCGGTATTACTGCACTCAAACTTGTTCCTGTCGAATAACAACCAGCTAATAAGCCCCAACTTAACTTTCAGCTGTCATATTTTATATATGAAAATATCACAGACTATGTTAAGCCTCTTTAAAAAATTGAACACATATGCATAGGTACATAGTACATATGGCTAAAGACCCAGCCAACCCAACAGGTTCAATTCCTATGGCGGCCATATTGCAGTTAATAAATTTTTTATTTATGAACCATATTTCCTAGAGAGAGAAAAAGGAAACCAATAAACAATGAAGTAACAAACACTTGGGATTTGGGTAAAAAAATGATGACAGAAAAAATATTAATACAATAAACTGTCAACTTCTACCCGAATAATCTCTCTTAAGGTGAAGCAAAAAAATGAAAGATATAAATCTTTAAATGTCGAAAATACCATGCACATAATCGCAGTTGAGCGTATTGCGGACAACAACTACTACAACAATGTAAGCAGGTAAGTAGAACGAGTAGCTAGAAAGAAAGAGTAGAAAACGAAGAAATGATGTCACACAGCAGGCAAATGGGAAATCATTGAGTGGTCGATTGGACGCTTCGTATGAAGTGCGCTCTCCACACCACTGGGGAGCTCAAAGCGCTATAGTGCAACCATCAACGAAGCTGAATGCAAAAATTAAATGAAAAATGCACATACATACATAGACACAGACAAAACTACACGGTGAAAAAAAATTTGCCTAAATTTTAAACCGGTCTAAAGTTTCAACGAATTTTTGAACTTTTTTTTGGAATATTTTAAACCTTCCAAATACCTACAAAGATTTTCAATTTTTTTTTGGTTTCGATCTAAGATCTAAATGAAAACGCAGTCTAACATTTTTTTTTTTTTTTTTTTTTTGAAAGTCATTGAATTTTGCCAACAAAAACTTCAAGTGCGGCATAGCTCAGCGGTAGAGCAATCAGCTGTGACTTCTGAGCGCTTCCGTTCGAATCCTGCAAAGAGCCACATTTATTTATTTTAATTTATTCTTAAAAGTTTTCGGTTTCAAATTAAAACTTTTCGGTTTAAAATTAAAACTTTTTCGGTCTACAATTTGTGGTTTTGTTTTCATTTATTTTTGAAAGCTTATTTAAAATTGAATTTTTCCCACAGCATTTATGTGTGCGATGTAGCTCATTGGTAGAGAAGACGGGCATGATCCGCGGAGTATTGGTTCGAATCCCAGCCAACAGATAAAAAAATAATTTTTTCTTAAAAAAATTGTTAAAACATTTCTGGTTTAAAATTGAAACCCCACATTCATTTAGCCAATTTTCTTGAAAACTGGTCTAGATTCAATTTGAAACCAAATTTACTTTGGTCATATAGTATGTTGTGGAAGTACGAAAGGAAGGAGGAAATTTCTCGAAGTGGGACACCGCAGTAGGGAAGCAAATAAACGTAGAAGTAAAGTAGCGCACGGTCAAGCGAAAAGAGACAAGTTTGTATAAATATTGAGGACGTAGGAAGCCATTATTTGAACCTGTTGTGCTAGTATAAAGCGCAAAGGAAATACACACATACAAATAAAAATTTATTGGTACCCAGCAGAGCAACTGATTGATTTTAAACAATAAGAGTTCTGGATTCAATAAAGCAGTGAACAGCGCCAGTTGGGTATGGAGACTTGAGTACCGAAAACAAGAAAGCTCGTATTTATATGAATACATGTAAGAATAAAAACCTGAATACGAATAAAACAGAAATACAAATGGGAGTTGGAATACGAAACGCGAATGAGAATAGCCGTTCCAATATGAAAAGAAATTCGGAACGGAATAAGAACAAGAACACAAATATTAATACGAATGCGAATTACGAAAGCCAATATGAACACGAACGTAAAAACACATTTCACGACAGCGTCAAACTAGTACCACTACTATGAACAAAACTTGCTGAAAGAGACCAACAGGAGGTTCTCAATCATTCTATGAAAATTGATATTGGATAAGATCTTGTTAATCATATCTGAGCATAAAAGGCCAAGAGCATGAGAGATGAGACCAGGAAAAATATCCCAGTGATGCTCAAACGCACACTACCAAACTGTGCGATTGAGTTGAAGTATGAGCAAAAAATAAACCAAAAACCGAATTAACAAAAATTTTGAAAAAAGTAAAAAAAAAAAAAAAAACATTTATAAAAAAAATGTAGAGAACAGTAAAATTCAACGAGCTACAAAACTGCGTATTCGAGAAATGTCTAAAAATTCTATGCAAGAGGTTTCAAGTTTTATTGAAAATTTTGCAAATTTTCTTGAATTTGGCACAAGCTTTTTAACTTAATTTTATTTCTGTTAGAGATCTGGTTATTTTTGAAATTAAAACGATCAAAAATACGTACATAAATAAATATATTTTAGTAATAAAACCACTTTCATGCTTGGCAGTCAACAGTCGTTGATCAAGTGATTGACAAACACACCCTAATTTTCCACAATGTATAGAGTGCGCTTGACCTATACGTGTGAGCGAATCTATGAGAGAGCAATAGAGAACGACACTGCCCTATCCCTATGATCGCACTGATGAATCAATATATATCAGTTGCTAGGTTCAGTCGCTCAATTGCATGCAACGAGGCAACAACATACGGTGTTGTCTAGGTGGCTGATCGGGAGCGACGCAGCAAAACAAAGGACATAGTAATTTCATGGGTGCGATAACTGCTCTCTCACTAACAGAACTTGAGTAATTTTATATACGATCTGTTAGATAAACTAGAACTGCAGGTTCTGCATAATTTTTGTTCTTGGTGCAACGCCTTTCATAGCCGAGTTGTGTTTTTTAAGCAGATATTGCCTCTTCGATTGAACAGAGTATTTTCATTTTAAGATGAGTCCCTGTCCCTTTCACGATATCAACCTCATACAAGTCGATTGCGTGCTTTCGCTCAAACACAATGATCCAACTACCAAAAAAATAATATCTTTTCCAAGGCGGTCCTTTTTATTCACTTAATAAATGCATACCAAAATTCAATTCTCAATTGCTTGTGAACAAACAAAGAAATGGTTGTGACCTAAGAATGAGCACAAATGTTGTAGTCGTGCCGGTGCAAGCGGCTGAAGTGCAACGACAATGGCCTTCGTAGAGAAAAATTGGAAAATTGCATAATAACCAGTGAAGAAGTCACATAAATCACCGCCTTTGTGTATTATTTGTACAGCCACACACAAGATACATATACTGCTGGCAGAACTCCAAGCACGTGCATAACTTTTGCTCTGATCTATAATTATTGTGCTTCACAAGAGTGCTGTGACTTCTTGCAAAATGCGAATTGCACGCAATCGTGATAAACGTATAGTTAAAGTATTTGTTTGTAAATTTAAGCACAAAACTGGTAATTTATTGCTCACTTCATTTATTTAGCTGCCAGCAGGGCTCCAGAATAGAAAGCTTTAGTGGTTTCTTTGTTTTATCATATAACATGGCACAGCCAGCGAAGATTTTGGATTAAAATTGTTTATTTTATTTTATTTTATTTTATTTTATTTTATTTTATTTTATTTTATTTTATTTTATTTTATTTTATTTTATTTTATTTTATTTTATTTTATTTTATTTTATTTTATTTTATTTTATTTTATTTTATTTTATTTTATTTTATTTTATTTTATTTTATTTTATTTTATTTTATTTTATTTTATTTTATTTTATTTTATTTTATTTTATTTTATTTTATCAGCACCTTTTCTTCTTTGATCGGCGCGAGAATGTGCTTTGTCGGAGTTCCGTTCCTGCCAGGTTGCGTAGTTAGACATAAAAGACTTGACGACCTTCATCAAGTCATTTAAATGGTTCGATGAGGAGTAACAGTGTCGATGTAGGAGTGTCGGTCCCGTGATTCTGATGTGTGGAGAATCCCAACCAATCAGGAATTTTCCATATGGCCTAGTCCCGGGACTAACTTTCCCGTTTTTAGTTTAATCACAACGGACCTTTTAATGCTTGCTTAAGTGTGCCTTTGCGGCAACCACTTGAAACAAATACAAAAGTAAAATAAACGAAATACAAACTGAAAATGTAAACAAATGAAATAAATTATTTTTTTTTTTTTTACATTTGACCAATTTGAGGTTATCCAAGCAGCAGCAAGTACCCAGCTCATAAATAGTTTTCACATGCTAAGTTCATAAACTTATAATTTGGGCCAATTAGCGGTATTTTTTTCAGTTTTTCTTTATTGTTTGCGTATACGCATAACATACACGATTTACATAGTAGTAGCGGAATTTAATTTGTTATGGAGAGAAATCGCATTATATTAAAGTAATTAGTGACACCTTTAGAGCCGTTCTACGTTCTACCAGGGAAATTCTCTATTACCAAGCAATAACAAAATTGCGTTTTCCGTACTCAGATGTATTTTAAGAATAATTTTTTTCTAACTTTAATTGTAAACACCTTAAATACGTATGTCAAGTAAGTAGAACATTTTCAGCTCAAATTCTCATCAGAATAATTTTAAAAGAAAACAATATTTGCAGCTGACAAGTACGAATGTGGAGCAATCATTTTTAATGAACTTAATGAATTTATGCACACATTCGTATACCATTATACATACATACATAAGTTCATATAAAGCCACATGTAAGAAACGCTATCGTATACAAAATTGTATGTACAGATATATGTACATTAGGGTGATTCAAAAAAAATGTCGACTTAGTCTTACCCCCTGAAACTTTAGCTATTGATGAGAAAAAAAGCCTTGCAAAAAATTAGCGCTCTAACTTAACCCTTAGGGGTGGCTATTTTCTTTCACCCATTCCCATACATTTTGTATGGGGAAAAATTAAATTTTTTTTTTTTCAAAGTGAATTTTCCTTTAATTTTTGAAAATTTTTTCCAAAATTTTTTACATTCTCTTAAAGTTGAAGCCTTGAAGCTTCCAAAGTTGTAAGCCATGTGCGATTATCTCAACTATTAAAATAATTACAGCCATTTAAAAATGACTGACTTTTGTACTATTGCACACACATACACAGTATAAAATCTATTATATTTTAAATGGCTGTAATTATTTCAATAGTTAAGATAATCGCACATGGCTTACCATTTTGGAAGCTTCAAAGCTTCAACTTTAAGAGTATCTAAAAATATTTTGAAAAAAAATTTCAAAAATTATGTGAAAATTCACTTTGAAAAAAAAATGCCACTTTCCCCATACAAGATGTATGGGAAAGGGCGAAAAAAAATAGCCACTTCTAAGTGCAAGGCTTATTTCCTCTCCAATACATAAAGTTTCAGGGGTAAGACCGAAAAAAAACATTTTTTTTTAATTTGAATCACCCTAATGTACATACATATGGATGTACTATATAAATTTGGTTGGAAATATTTTTTGAGCTACTAACAAAAGAATCCAAGAAACTTTTATTAGAACATGAAAACGTATTCTACGAAAAAACTTCATATTGCATAACCTATCTACAAATCGAAATAAATCTGAATCACAATATTCTTTAGTCATACACGCTTGTAAGTGGTTAATCAAGCTTTTTCATATTTAAACAGTCTTTTCTTTTATTTTATTTACAATGTTTTTTCTTTTATTTTGATTTACTGTATTTTACTTTTATTAAGTGCTCACTTATTTAGTTTTATTTCATTTTTTTATTTTATTTTATTTTATTTTATTTTATTTTATTTTATTTTATTTTATTTTATTTTATTTTATTTTATTTTATTTTATTTTATTTTATTTTATTTTATTTTATTTTATTTTATTTTATTTTATTTTATTTTATTTTATTTTATTTTATTTTATTTTATTTTATTTTATTTTATTTTATTTTATTTTATTTTATTTTATTTTATTTTATTTTATTTTATTTTATTCAAATCAGCAAATCTCAATTTTGCGCGAAGTGTATTTACGTGGTTTTGCATAATCCCCAACGATATTTATGAGATGGTAAACCATTCATTTGAAGAAACTGAGATGCCTACTTGCACATGTAAAATGTGCTGGACCTACTGAGCCAATTGATTGCAACTGAAGTGAAATTAAACCAATCAAGCGCTCAAGTATGCACATGTGTTCGTAAGTACCTATGTATGTATGCGTTTTAAACTTGAGTCCTTGTTGCTTGATGTTATTAAACATCAACGTAAAGCATTAAATCGGTGACAGAAAGAAGGTTCCTCCAGAGGGAATTATTGTTTTCCAATTAATAAACGTCAATTTCACATTGAGCACACGATTAATGAGCAAAAGTGCAGTGGGTTATGATGAAGAAAAAGTGGAATTGAAGCGAAAAATGGGTATTAAGAAGATGGTGAAATGAATTTTACTTAAAAGACGTATGTATGTATTTGTATATGTATGTAAGAACATTGCGCTAGCAAAGAAGGTAAAAACATGTGCTCCAGAGAAAATCATCCATATGCATGGTTGTAAATTTGTATGTAAGTTAAAATGATTAAGAGGGTTTGTGTATAAGTTACTGGAAATATATGCGCATATGTTTGTTTTCGCAACTGGATGCACATACGTTTGTTTGTAAGTATGCACACATGTATGTGTCTGTGTACGTATGAGTAATGCGATTGCGTAAATTGCTAGTAAGAGAAGATGAATGCATTCGTTTAACAGCTGGGAACTGCTTATTTCTTTGGGATTGCAATTGCATTTTTGCTGGCATAATGTAAGGAAAGAGTTTATCTACCCAAAACTAACTCACCCTGCAAGAAAGAAATACGAAAACATCCTGCCAAATATCTTGCGAAAAAGTTTCCTAAGGAAAGTGGCGCGCTATGAATTCCTTCCGTTTACAGCAGATCCCAACTAGTCTCTTATGAGCGTACTTGACATAAAGTGGACCTGACCGACTCGAAAAGAACATAACCTTAGCGATTTAGCAATGAGGAAATGCTATATCAAAAAACTTCCCAGAACTCAAATAGAACTTTTTTGTGCAAAACTCATTTGCTACTTTTCCTACAGGTCTCTATTAAATCCTACTTAAATCTACAGTTGCCTATTCAATCAGAAGGTAGAGCAGTTCAAGTGCACAGCCATATGTATATACTACTTACAAATGCTCTCGTTTGTAAGAGTATAATTTCTGCTGCAACAGTGACCAAATTCATGTGTCATTTAAAATTATTGTCAGCCTGGTAATGCGGTTAGTTGCTCTATGCTGGATGCACTTAATGATCAAAGACAACAGCAGCTAACTACCACTACACTCACCCTCACCTCCAAGATAGATGCAATTCATTGGATCTTGGGCCTAAATGTAATTACAGCTTGTTGAAAAGCGCATACATATAGCGTTCAAACAAATATGCTGTATAAGTACTAGCTCACATGCTCGTCCTCTAATAGGATTTGTCACTTTATGACCTATTTTTTGACCAGCTTTCAGGAAACAGCAATATTCGATAAGACAACCTTCTTTAGTAAAATCTGTTTATATTGATTTGGCGTTGTATTTCATGGAACTTAGGTTCAATGGCAGATGGTGAGATAACCTGAACGAACAGTTTTCCACCAAATTAACTTTTAACACGAGACAGTTTTTTTCTCTGAATTTCGCTGCTGTTAAATCTTTTGAGTGTTCGTAATTAAAATAATATCGCCGCTCGCTTGCCAGAAGCATGAATGTGCCCAAATTAATATTTTGGGAAATCGTATTTGAAAGTTTATTGCTCTTGCAAAATTTGACGTTTCAGTTTTTGACATAAAAATGTTTTTGCAAGTTATATTCTCCTTATACTTTTTCCACTGATATAGTTTTTACTTTGATATTCCCTAAACTCCGCATAATTAGCAAGTAAATTTTTATAAATTTTCGTTGCTCCAGAAACATACATTTGTAGCACATTCATGTTTTCGGCGCAATGAAAATGTTTAAAAATTGAATCTCTAAATTTTTTAAACTTTTACTTGCGCCAGAAACACAAATGTGTAGCGAAATTGTTACGTAGACACCATGGTGTCAGTTGTCGATTACAACACATTCATAATTATGGCACAACGAAAACTTTAAAAAATTTAGAAATTAAATTTGTAGACATTTTTGTTGTGCCAGAAACATAAATGCGTGGCACATTCGTTTCTCTGGCACAATTTTCAGAGATTGAACTACACATTCATGAAAACGGCATTGCAAATTCCGGGATGGGGGGGGGGGGGGAGTATCCTGTACTTAGGAAACCCAGGATTTTAGCGAATCGTAGAGAAACGATAGGCTAACCACGTGAGCCAATTAACTCAAATGTGCTCCTTCATGCCTCTGGCAAGCGAGCGACGATATGAAAGGTGATTTTTATCTGAAATTTGGTTCT
>CAXKVI010000002.1:16377771-16422771 GCA_964058755.1 Campiglossa producta | reverse complement strand
ATTGGAAAAATATTTGCAGCGAAAATGTTGAACTGCTCATATTTGGAATACAAACAATTTCATTTTGGTTTGTAGCGAATAACTCCGGGTTTGCATAGTTTGTAAACGTAATAGTTAGCAGAAATAATTTTTTTAAATTTACCTAGTGGACCTACGGGCTTAAAATTTCACAGCTCATAAAATGTAAACTGATTGCGGTAGAACGATGAAATTGGTACAAGGTATACTAGCATAATAGGGAGTATACATGATGCAAATGGAATATTTCGAAAATCATATGAAAACTACCGCTGGTTAGCTTACCCAAACTTAGACTTCCTTACTTGTTTAAAATTGCGATTCCAGGCTAAGGAAAAACCAAAACTACACGCATCGGTCATGAAACACAAAACTGAAAAATTTATTTGTATAACTACATAACTGTTATTTTCACAAAAGCTTTTTCTGAGCACAGAAGAGAATTCCTACTACATTTCCAATCAGCGCCACTATCTAAATAATAGATAAAAGAATGATTTTGGCAAGCCTTCCTTGTCTCTTCTTGTTGTGAACGTGCATACCAGTTAGAAACAATCTCAGTATTATAAAGCGATTGCGCGGCTTTGGTTGGGAAAGACGCGCGATGGTCGCACTCAATAGCACTCAGCACGTTTCTAATTGAAGAAGCTTAACTTTGAAACTTCGTGTCCGTGCGCATAGAAATCTAACGCAATTACAATTGCAGTTATACAAACCTATGCGCACATAAGATACATGAGGGTGGCCAAAAACAAAGAGAGTTTTCTTTTCAATTTTTATGAGCTAGGGTGAATAAAGGCACGCGCATGTGTACCAAGTACTAGTAAGGCTAAATTTACAGCGTTTTGTAATGTTCCTTTGAAATTTCTCAAATCAGGTTGACAGCAAATTGTTGGGCCTACCCTCGTGTGCATAAATTAACATTCCTTTTTGGTCGATGGGTGCCAATATTTTAATAAGTAAATCGAAAATTTTTAAATCCTTTCATTCTACATAACATTTCAGTGATTTTCTCAGGTTGACTGCACACTGCTACATGCAAAGCCGCGCATGCATAAAAGCTCTTACTTATCCAAACACACCTATACACACTTACATATGTACATATGTATATGCACAGAACGTATATATCAGTACGCACATATGTATCTTTGTGCATAAGTATATTTGTATGCATTTATAACACCAACACTCCAACGCGCCGGAATACTATTCAATTTATTCAAATCGTTCGATTTGTGCAATTTTTGCTATAGATTTGTTGCAGCTTTGCATAGCACACGCGCCAACATTCATCCATGACTCCTGACCCTCACATAACCTAACAACAGCAACAAATTGTTGGCTGGGTGAAGACCTGCAGAGAAGCCGCTAAGGGCAATGGAAGTGCAGCCAGTGTATTGGAAGCACGTATGGAAGCCATTGAAGCTCTTGGGATTGCTGATGGCAAACTTTTGATGTTGGCTGAATGAATAAGTGCTGGCATTTGAATACCAATTGATTGTGTAAGTATATTTTTTTCTTTTATTTTCAGTTTATTGTCAGGTTTTCCTTTTTTGCTTGTCCTCCACACTTTTGTTTTAGCGACGTGGAATAAAGTATGTCTATGGCATTCATTTGTTGTTTAATGCAAAAGTAAATGAAAATTTGAAGCGAAGATGAAAAGACTTCTAATACTTTATTTTTATAATACACAAATGCATGAGGGTGACATTTGTCACGTGGAATGAATTTATCTAAAAAATCACATGGCCTTTTCAGCTTGGAAGTTTTTTATTTAATATTTTTACCTGCAGTGTGTGTATGAATCTATTTTTGGATAAAGATAAAGATAAAGATAAAGATAAAGATAAAGATAAAGATAAAGATAAAGATAAAGATAAAGATAAAGATAAAGATAAAGATAAAGATAAAGATAAAGATAAAGATAAAGATAAAGATAAAGATAAAGATAAAGATAAAGATAAAGATAAAGATAAAGATAAAGATAAAGATAAAGATAAAGATAAAGATAAAGATAAAGATAAAGATAAAGATAAAGATAAAGATAAAGATAAAGATAAAGATAAAGATAAAGATAAAGATAAAGATAAAGATAAAGATAAAGATAAAGATAAAGATAAAGATAAAGATAAAGATAAAGATAAAGATAAAGATAAAGATAAAGATAAAGATAAAGATAAAGATAAAGATAAAGATAAAGATAAAGATAAAGATAAAGATAAAGATAAAGATAAAGATAAAGATAAAGATAAAGATAAAGATAAAGATAAAGATAAAGATAAAGATAAAGATAAAGATAAAGATAAAGATAAAGATAAAGATAAAGATAAAGATAAAGATAAAGATAAAGATAAAGATAAAGATAAAGATAAAGATAAAGATAAAGATAAAGATAAAGATAAAGATAAAGATAAAGATAAAGATAAAGATAAAGATAAAGATAAAGATAAAGATAAAGATAAAGATAAAGATAAAGATAAAGATAAAGATAAAGATAAAGATAAAGATAAAGATAAAGATAAAGATAAAGATAAAGATAAAGATAAAGATAAAGATAAAGATAAAGATAAAGATAAAGATAAAGATAAAGATAAAGATAAAGATAAAGCCAAATATATTACATTCTCATCTTCCTTCACACTTAAATGAGCAAATAACTGCACGTGTTTAATTTCCACATGCGCTAATCTCCGCAGACCACCTTAGCGTATACGTAACATTTTCAGTTGACCTTACTCTGTGCGCATAAAACAAAAGCTCTTTAAGCAATACTATTTTTTATAACATCCAACCACAAAAAGACTTAATGAAAATTGCGAAAATAAAGCTGCTACTAAACTCGCACGATTCATCAAGCGCACACGCTCAAATGAGCTCATACAGTAGATATGTATGTATGTTTGTGAGATAGAAACATAATTACTAACGCAAGTTGAATGTCAGTCATGTCTTCATTGTTTAGTTTTCATTTTCTCAGCATTGGAAAGAGCGCAATTTCACGCTGCAATTCCCAACACGCGATAAATTCATTAAAAACATTAAATCTTACTTACTTTTTCGTGTATATCTCTGCTATATGCCGCAAAAATAGAATCAAACCAGCAAAATGCGAATTGTTGGAATAAAATGGTTACGAGCGCACCGAAAAAAAAAAATCAGCGAAGTATTAACTAAAAAGCTGGAAGCAACCACACTCTGACGTAAGTTGAAGAAGTACGTTCGCGCGAGTTTACATGGTTTACATTTCCTCTTTTTCAACTGCGCTCATTGAGGTAAGTTTTTTTTTGCAGCAGAAAAGGTGGAGTGAGTATAAAGTTCGTGCTCTGCATATGTATTTTGTACTTAACTATGCTTGAAATACATTTTTTACATGCACGGCGAACTGCTGCTAGCTGAAAAGAAATTTTAAGGGAAATTTTATTGTTCTGGGGGGATTAAATGAAAAATGGATACAGCGTCATGTTTTTTGGAAGTGATTTAAATTTCCTCATTTGTGCATTACTATTCATTTACCAAGTACTAATCGCTTATTGGTTATAGCAAGTTTTTCAAGTGAATACCTGCTACAATTTCATCAAATGCTGGCGATTTGGGAATGGTAATGTGTGTTATATGTGAGCATTGAATAATTTCATCATCAACTCGAAGCTAACAACTAGGCACGAACCCAATTTGAGATCATCAAAGCTCATTTTCGCCAACCCATCTATGGAAGAATAGGTTAATAAGATCGAATTTTTAATCAATCATATCATTTAGAAATCTCTAGTGATTGTTGCCGGTAACACAACTTAAAAATACACATTTATGTGTCCGTAACCAGGTCGAGGATATAGTCAGAATCTTTGAGAAGCTGATGGCCAAAAGCTATAACTATATCCGAGCGAGCTTCAGGAAACTTAAGGAATATAAAAACAGCAACGATCGATATGTAGTCTAATAGCTGTGCTGCTGTCTATTAGCTGTTAAGAGAAACCGTCAAGATGCCATGAAAGTCGTCTTAACCTACTAAGTATTCAAGAGTCCTACAACCAACCAGAGTTGTTAATAAAATCAATAATATTTCGAGTTCATATCTCAAATAAGTCCTTCAGATCTCTTAAAAGGGGTCTTCCAGCACCCGAGCTAGAGCAGGAAAGTGATCCTTTATCTTTTAGGTACCCTGAAGGAAGAATGGGGATGAGTGTATTAGCTAGTGAGATAGGGTTTGAAAAAAATGACGGGTATCAACGGTATGCAGAAAGGTGTATCTGTTTCTGCATTCCTGGTTCCAAAGCCCCCAAATGGGTTCACAGGAGCCATAAAGACTGTGGTGAATTTCTGGTTGCAAAGTCCCAAGAGAGTCTATAAAAACCGGGCAGACCCTACACAGTCAGTAGTTCTAAGGAGACTGTTGACTTTCAATGACAAGCACTTTTTAAATGTCTACAGAAAACTACATCGCTTGGGGTATATGTACATATGTAATTGGTCAATAGAGCTGCTGACATGGTCAGCTGACAGTCGCTACTGATTCGCAGTTGACATTTCTTACAGGGTATTTATGATGAAAAAAATGAATAGAAACTTATCTGACTTCAACAATAAAATGTTACTCATACGCCGTGTATGTCTTATAAGAACTCAGTAAACCATAAAAGCTGATTTGCACAGGTCGATTCTTTGGTCGATTTTTCATTCAATCTTCAAATACAAGATGAGAAACGATCGAATTGCTATTTACACCGTGGAACGATAAAAAATCTGCCAGAAAATCTGCCGGTCTAAATCAGCCTTAAGGGCTCTAAATCATAGGCCGACAATTATTTTCCTGGAAGAAAAATGTTTTATGTTAACAAAATATGCCGTCTACTGCTCTAAATGATAGCATATAGGACTCTTTCCTCTGAGCGCTTACATTCATAATGAGTTATTGAAATAATCATAACCAGTCATAAACGGTTGGTCAACTGGGCATTGATAAAAAAGCTCTCAAGAGTCTTAAACCTAGAAAGGTTCAACATACGCCGTTGGTAGTCTAGGCGCAATATATAGCTTCTTCAATTCGAATGAAGGGTATGCTCCTAGGATTTTCGAGTGGGTATCTGCTTGCACAACACAAATCTTAAGAGCTGTTCTCGAGAAAAAAATTAATTGAAATAAAAAAAAAAAAATGAAAATGAGAATTCAAAAGAAACAATAGAAGTGGTTTGCTGACTAAAGTTTAAAGCATTACCTGGTCTATCTTTGGCACACTTCTCTTAGTTGTTAAATGCTGAAGGTGAAAAAGAGCAGTGCCCAAAACTTGTTTGTACTGTGGTGTTTGCTTAGTGAATAAGCTATCCGAATTTCATAATTTATAAACCTCTACACGTTACACTGATCAAATAACTATGTAGGTACTTTACACAGAATACAAACTTTCTAATGCTTCGTAATGTGCTACGCATGAAAATGTTAATACAAACTCAAATTTGCTTATCTGCTTGTGTTTGTTCTTCAAATTAAGCATTTCAGAGTAGAAAATTAATGGTGATATTAAGAAAGTTTTTAAACCAATTTTGTATTGTACATGCAAATTTAGCGTAAAGCGGGATCTACACAGAACGACGAACAGCATCAACGCCAAAGGTTAGTGTACTCGTCGCACATACCACGCATCAGCCATCAATCACAATAAAATTAAATTTGCATACTTAAATAAATATGGGCGTATGGATGTATGAACGAGTGGATGTGTGCTGAAGTTAAAAACAGCGAGTGCACACATGCAAACACATTTTGAAAAAAAAAAAAAATGAAAAAAACACGAGCTAACAAGCTCATTCACGTGCTTGTACTTATGTTACACAGAATGTTAATGTATAATGACCCGCTAGTAAAAAGTATTGGGACTTTTCTTACTGAGCGCGATACAATTTTTTCAAAGACTACTCCACCAAATCTGCATACAGCTTCTGCAATGCGTTTCTGTTAGTAAACTATGTATCTCAATTCATTTAATCTTTATTTTATTTTATTTTAATCACATTTTTCAAATGTTCAAATTTGGATTTACAAAAGTGCTATGAAAAAATAATGACAAATTACACAGTGGTAAATTATTTTATTTTATTTTCTCAAAAAACACATTTTTATTTTATTTTATTTTATTTTATTTTATTTTATTTTATTTTATTTTATTTTATTTTATTTTATTTTATTTTATTTTATTTTATTTTATTTTATTTTATTTTATTTTATTTTATTTTATTTTATTTTATTTTATTTTATTTTATTTTATTTTATTTTATTTTATTTTATTTTATTTTATTTTATTTTATTTTATTTTATTTTATTTTATTTTATTTTATTTTATTTTATTTTATTTTATTTTATTTTATTTTATTTTATTTTATTTTATTTTATTTTATTTTCATTTATTTTATTTTCATTTATTTTATTTTATAATTTATTTTAATTTATTTTATTTTATTTTATTTTATTTTATTTTATTTTATTTTATTTTATTTTATTTTATTTTATTTTATTTTATTTTATTTTATTTTATTTTATTTTATTTTATTTTATTTTATTTTATTTTATTTTATTTTATTTTATTTTATTTTATTTTAATTTACTTAATTTTCTATTTATTAATTATATATTTTATTAATAAATAGAAGTTGTGTGTTTGTATAATACTTGGTGGTTTTTCTGCGGGTTTTCGTATGTACTAGGTGTGAGTTAGTGTAATGTAATAGTAAATGTTCGTGTATTATTATGTCGTGACTTCTGGAAACGTACGTATGTATATGCCGCAGGCGGTGCAAAGTTTTTGCTGTAATTTAACTGTGTAAAAAAAATTGCGCTTCTGTATTTGAGTACAAAGCAAAACAACAGAGGCGGACATAAAAATTAAGTAGCATAAAAAAATTTTAAAATTATATGGTTTTACATAATTTAAAAAGTTATTTAATTTTTTTGTTTAACGTTTATTTAAATGAAATAAAAATTAATTAAAAATGAACACTGTGTAAAGAGAGAAAACGCACAACTGCGATGCAAACGACAGCTGACCAAGCCAAACTAATCAAATTAAATTGTTGCAAAGTATACTTCATCTAGTAGTTCATGGGAGCGCATTTTGTTGATTTTTGATTTTTTTGTACAAAGTTTTGTTTAGAATAATAATTTGTTCGTTTATTTTAAAGTTTATAACTCATTTTGGTATTTAATTATTGTAGGAACTATGCATCAATTTGGGCAAATGAATTTTACTGTATTTTATTTTTGTTTGTTTTTTTTTTTAGCTGAAATCAAGTAAAATATATGTTATTTAACTAACAGAGCCGGCAGACGTTGTTCTGCCCAAACAGTAACTTGTTTTCAATTACAAATTTTGACTGGCCTCCTGCTTTCAGCACCACAACCTTCTTCCCGTCCACCCCACCTTCATCTCTTTTGATATTATTTTTCCAATTGTCATCCATATCCCTATTCCTTTCTCAATCCCAATCCCAAAATGACTTAAAATGACTCAACTTTAAAACTCTCATCAACACGCTTAAATTAAGACGCATTTTTTACAAAAACTTTCTAGCTCTACTCCTGGTCCACGTGTTGATCAATATCAATAAATCTTGGCCTTATAAGGGAGAAATAATAAAACATCTTAAATCACTTGTCACCACCTTTCATTTAAAACTTATATCGCACTAATACCATCGAGGGCCCTGAGGGTGTAAGAGTAGTAATTACGTTACCCTGGTACACTATAACTCTGTTGTCGATAAATATATCGAAATGAACGGAAGTCTAAGTGAAAGCTGTGGTCTTCTCCTTTCGTTTGATACCAATTTTGTTCGAATATTTCAAAGTTTACGTAAAACTACTTTTGACCGATAACTATTTTATCGATAAATACATCGAAATGAACGGAAGTCTAAGTGAAAGCTGTGGTCTTCCCCTTTCGTTTGATATCAATTTTTGTTCGAATATTCCAAGGTTTTCCCCGAAACCACGTTTTGTTAGATAAATCTGTTATCGATAAATATATCGAAATGAACGGAAGTCAAAATGAAAGCTGTGGTCTTCCCCTTTCGTTAGATATCAATTATGTGGTAGTATTCTAAAGTTTACCCGAAACCACATTTTGACCAATAACTCGTGTTATCGATAAATATTTCGAAATGAACTAAAGTCCAAATGAAAGCTGTGGTCTTTCCCTTTCGTTTGATATCAATTTTGTGCGAATATTCCAAAGTTTACGTAAAACTTCATTTTGACCGAATTTGACTTCCCTGCAAAGCTTATACGTCTTTGCCAAATGATGTTGAGCAAAACCAATAGCGCCGTCAGTATCGGGAAGCACCTCTCTGAGCCATTTGAAACCAAACGAGTCTTCAGACAGGGCGACTCCCTTTCGTGCGATTTTTTTTAACCTGATGCTGGAGAAGATAATTCGAGCTGCAGAGCTAAACCGCAATGGCACAATCTTTTACAAGAGCGTGCAATTGCTGGCGTTTGCCGATGATATTGATATCATTGGCCTTAATAGCCGCGCCGTAAGCGCTGCTTTCTCTGGGTTGCAGAAGGAAGCGAAAAAAGTGGGTATTGCGGTGAACGAGGACAAGACGTAGTATCTGCTGTCATCAAAGAAAGAATCGGCGCACCTGCGCCTTGGCAGCCAAGTCACCGTTGATAGCTACAAGTTTGAAATGGTGAGAGACTTCGTCTATTTAGGAACCAGCGTTAACACCGAAAATAATATAAGTCTAGAAATCCAACGGAGAATAACCCTTGCCAACAAGTGTTACTTTGGACTAAGTAGGCAATTGAGAAGTAAAGTCCTCTCTCGACAAACAAAGATCACGCTCTATAAGACTCTCATCATACCAGTCCTGATGCACGGCTCGGAATCATGGACATTGTCAAGAGAAGATGAGATGGCCCTTGGAGTATTAGAGAGAAAAGTTCTCCGAAAGATCTTTGGTCCTTCCCGTGATACGAACGGCGAGTATCGAAGGAAATTTAACGATGAGCTGTACGGGCTTTACGCAGAGCTGACCATATTTAAGCGTATTAAAGCCCAAAGGCTCCGCTGGCTGGTTCATGTTATGCGAATGGACAAAGAAGCGCCAGCACAGAAAGTTTTCCTATCGACACCCGAATTCGGCAGCAGAGGAAGGGGGAGACCTCGACTGAGATGGACACAATAGGTGGAGGATGACTTGAACTCCCTTGAGGTTTCCAATTGGCATCGTTTATCGCTAAAAAGAAATAACTGGCGTGCTTTCATACGAAACGGCCAAAATCTCCTAGGCGGTTAAGCGTCATTATGACGCAAGCCAAGATTAGATTAGACATTTTGACCGATAACTATGTTATCGATAAATATATCGAAATTTCATGATGCCCGTTGCAGACTTCGTAAAGATCGGGGCATTGATTCAGACATTAAAGAGCAACAAACATCCGCTGTCAGTCTCAAACTTACGTTTTTATATATTAGTAAAATAAACTTATTTTTAATTTTTTTTTATACAATATCATCTAGTAAGTTAACGTTTCATCCGTTGTGGATTTGTTTCATTCTTAAGCCTGAGTTTTTAAGCCGAAGTTTTCTGCAGGTTTCTAGCCCACTTCAAAACGAACTGAAACTTTGTCCACTGTATACGTAAATCAAAACAAGTGTGTACTTATTAATATGCCGACTTGTGTATTTGCGTCTGTGTGCATAAGCAGTTACAAAGGTACTCACTTAAAAAAAAAATTGAAGTAGCTTTTTAGCGACTTTCAGCATCAATCAACACGTCTAAGTCAAGTTAATAATTGCCAACTTGAGTTGCAGAGTTTAAATGCTACGTTTGCACATTCACATACTTAGTACGAGTATTTCTGTAGCTAATTTATATTTATTTTATTTTTCCTGTTTAGCTGTTATTTGTTTACTTTTTAAACACGCTAATTCCACTTCTTCCACCACGCAAATGCGCTTTGACAGCCGCTTTTATATGTGAAGTTATAAGCTGTTGTTGTGCAAACTCTTTTTTGGCATAGTGTAGCCAAGCGTGTCAGTCAAGTGGCTTAGAAAGCTTGTGAGTTTGGTTATTTTGAAAGGTTTTATGATTTTTGTATGCAAAAGCCTTAAATCTTAACTTTATACTTTTAGGGAGAAATTTTCAAAATTTATAAACGAAGCGTCTCCCTTAGGGCCGTTTTTTTTCATGAAAATTTAAAAAACGCCCATTAGTATTTAACTTCTTTTCTATTATTTACTAAGTACCTGCCTAGACTGGATTAACAATAACTCAATTTAGATTACCAAAAAAAAGAAAAAAAACAACTTGGTTCAACCCAAATAATCGTTAACGCCTTTTGCAAAAGTTGTCTGCAATAGAGATTGAAATATTGATTGACAGCTTGTGTAAACGCCAGTCATGTATTAAATTCTTCTCAACTATATGACCTCAATTGTTAATGGGAACGGGAAAAGTTCATGGACATTTCGCGTCATTTTCTGTTATTCATCTTTTTTCCTTCAAGTTTTCGAAGAAAAATAGCCCAATCACTGCACAACGGCTTGGGATCAAAGTGGCGGCTAACCTTGAACAAATAGAATTTATAACTTTGTTGTTGTAGCTTCCTAATACAAGCCACGTGTTTATAAAAGCTCTCTTGCGGATATAATTATTGTGTATTGTGTAAAAATATTATTTCGATTGCAACATAACATTTGGATTAAAAGCTGATATTCCAAGAACTTCATGGCAAAGCTTTTATCACTTCGATAACAATATATCGCGGCGAAGAAAGGCAATATGGTAGTCAAGCTGAAAGGGAAATATGGGATAATTTCATAAAAAAAAATAGTTAAAAAAAAAGTAAAATAAAATAAAATAAAACAAAATAAAATAAATAAAATAAATAAAATAAATAAAATAAATAAAATAAATTAAATAAATAAAATAAATAAAATAAATAAAATAAATAAAATAAATAAAATAAATAAAATAAATAAAATAAATAAAATAAATAAAATAAATAAGATAAATAAAATAAATAAAATAAATAAATTAATAAAATAAATAAAATAAATAAAATAAAAAAAATAAATAAAATAAATAAAATAAATAAAATAAATAAAATAAATAAAATAAATAAAATAAATAAAATAAGTAAAATAAATAAAATAAATAAAATAAATTAAATAAATAAAATAAATAAAATAAATAAAATAAATAAAATAAATAAAATAAATAAAATAAATAAAATAAATAAAATAAATAAAATAAATAAAATAAATAAAATAAATAAAATAAATAAAATAAATAAAATAAATAAAATAAATAAAATAAATAAAATAAATAAAATAAATAAAATAAATAAAATAAATAAAATAAATAAAATAAAATAAAATAAAATAAAATAAAATAAAATAAAATAAAATAAAATAAAATAAAATAAAATAAAATAAAATAAAATAAAATAAAATAAAATAAAATAAAATAAAATTAAATAAAATAAAATAAAAGAAAATAAAATAAAATAAAATAAAATAAAATAAAATAAAATAAAATAAAATAAATAAAATAAAATAAAATAAAATATAAAAAAAATAAAAAAAAAAATAAAATTAAATTAAAAAAAATAAAATAAAATAAAATAAAATAAAATAAAATAAATAAAATAAAATAAATTAAAACAAAATAAATAAAATAAAATAATAGAAAATAAAATAAAATAAATTAAAAGAATGTCCAAACAGCACGCTTGTAATAAACATTATATTACTTTTAACAATATTGATTAAAGCTACTTTAGACTAATATCAACTTTAGCACCGTTACAAATGTACTTCGGTATTTAATATATTTAAGTGGAAATAAACTTTTCAAAATCCAATAAAAATAAATTTAAGAGGGGAAGCTTTTAATTTAAACTTTTGTTACACTACACATGCAGCACAGCAAAGTATAACAACAACAACACTAAAAAGAACAGGTAAAGGTCGTATGGGATTCTGTTGTAAAGGTATAAGGTAACTGAAGAAGGAGCTCATAAGCTAACAAACATACATAAATAGGTGTGTACATACTCAAGGCACAAGACACATGCCACATCCACACAAAAACTATAGGGGACTTGAAGTTTTTCAATTTTACGCTAGCTGTGTTTTTGTATAATTATTTGTTCTTCTTCTTCTACGCCCTTTAACGTAAATATCTTCGTTTTCGGCTTTTATTTTTATTTCCGTTTTTTTTTTTTTGTTTTTGTTTAATTCTCTAGAAACTTTAACTTCGCCAAGATTTTTTAATGAACTTGAGGTGAAAATTTAAAGTTAAGAAAATTAACGAAATTGTTTTAAATTGTCAGACGAGAAAGGAGGGGAAAAAGCTTTGCTTAATAAGCTTGATAAGTAGAGTAAAAATTGGGATATATGCATGGAATTTTGTATACAGGTTACTTTTTGGCCAAGGTAGGTTGCTATTGAAAATGGCCGAAATCGGATAATAACCACACTCCCTTTTTCGATATCGATAATTTCGAAAATCACATAAATTGACATATCTTGTTAGCTGAAATGTCCAAAATGATATAATTTTATGGACGAATCCTACTGGTCATTCTCTTATGATTTTTCCAAAAAAATTTCAAAGTGGGCGTTGCACAAAGCATACTAGTATTATTGGGAGTATACCTCATGCAATTGGATAAAATCGCCCTCGATATCTGAATGTGAAAATTTCGAAAAAAAAAAATGAAAACTACCGCTCGTTATTTAATTTTCGGTTTACTAGAACTTAGACTTCCTTACATGTTTAATTTGGCTCTGTCTGGTGTATGTACTTACACTTGTGTCTTGCATCTTGTAAAATTGTGTCACACATCTTAAAAGTTAAAAAGTGAAGCGTGCAAGTTGTGACCTATAAAGTTTGAGGTGACTTTGTACTTAGTTTCCCACTTTATATTGATAAAGATGGAAAACAAGAAAAAAAATAATCTCAGTGGAAATGGTCAAAAAGGGGAAAGTGCTTGTGAAAGTTGCAGTAACGACTTTGAATACGTAAACGCTATAATTTAAAAGTTCGGCGTATGCAAATTATAACTTCCAAATAACGAAACAGACATAGTTTGTGCTAGCCGTTGAAAAAGTTATTGCAAAGCGTATTTTTTACTTTGTAATTCAATAAGTATGGCAAGCACTGAATTGAGTAATGACCTATCAAATATGGCGTCAAGTTTGAAAATATAAACAATGAAGAACTTTTAAACAAAAAAAACAGGATGCGAAAGCAACTATTTTAAAGAAGCTCGATTTTCAGTGTGCAAAACAAGAACAATTTTCAGGGAATTCCCTAAAAGGATATATATATTTTTATACCCAGGATACTAAATAGTACTAGCACAAAAACAAAAAAAAAAAAAAACAAAGTAGCAAGTTTAAGTTCGGTTAAACCGAACATTAAATACCCAGCGGTAGTTTTCATATGATTTTCGAAATATTCAATTTCGGAAGTGGGCGTGGTTGGGAGGCGATTTCGTCCAATTACATCAGGCATACTCCTATTATGCTAATATACCTTGTACCAACTACCATCGCTCTACCGTAATAAGTTTAAAAGTTATGACCCGTGAAATTTTCAAATATTCCTGCGTGAAAAGTGGGCGGTGCCACGCCTACCTTTTCAAAATTTATCAAAAAATCGTAATAGAATGACTAGGGGATTCACCTATAAAATTATATCATTTCAGCCATTTCCGTTACCGAACTATATCAATTTAGGTGATTTTCGAAGCTTTCGCTATCGAAAGTGGGCGTGGTTGAAGAGCGACCTTATCCAATCTCATCAGGTATACTCCCAACGATACTAGTATGCTTTGTGCCAAATACATCCATCGTTCTATCGTAATCAGTTTAATAGTTACGACCAGTCAAATTTTCAAAAACTCCTCCCTTAAAAGTAGGCGGTGCCACTCCCACTATAAAAAATTTATGGGAAAATCATAAGAAAATTACAACGGGCATTAAAATTTTATCCACATAACGGTACTACGTAGCGGTACAAAATAATCGAGGCAGGTATACAGCTCTATATATGAAAGTTCTTAGGTCGAAAATAGAAGTTGATTAAGGCAGGCCCGTCCGTCTAATCGTCCGTCGGTCTGTCCGTGTCACGATAACTTGAGTAAAAATTTAGATATTTGCGTGAAATTTGGTACACAGGTTACTTCCAGCCCAAGGTAGGTTGCTATTTAAAATGGGCGAAATCGAAAGATAACCACGCCCCATGAACCAAAACAAAGCCTATCAATGTCCAATATCAATTCAAGAAGTAAGGGGGAAAAATAATCCAATAACGAATCTTTTCGGATTTATATCTTAAACAAAACCAAACTCCACACTAAATTCACTAAATTTAGCTTTAGCAGATGTGAGTCCATAATAAACAATCCCAATAATTTAGAATTCCCATTGCAGTTTCTTTATAATAAATAAAACAAACAACTAAAATCAAAAATCCCAAACGCAAATAAATGAAATCGAAGCATGCCGATTATGTGTAATTCTATTCTTTAGAGAACAGTATGTATTTAAACTATTTTACGAGTATCTGAATATGAATTTATGTGAATATGTGTGTATGTGAATAAGGCAGTCCGCAGACGAGGCGCATCGTCATAGACGCGTAGGTACTCGTCATTCCACTGAGCACGAATTTCTCTGCGTCTCAAGATCTGCACACGACGCTGCAGAAAAAAAGCACACAACGAACTGTCAAAATTGCAATTTTAACTAATTAATACATTTTCCGCACATTTTTAACACATATTTCTTCCGATTGTACAAATTTTTTATTTTTTCTTTCAAAAGAAACAATTAAAGAAACCAAAGCCACGGCACACAAAAATCGAAAATGAAAAATGTAAACAAATGCTTCTTCTTCCTCTTTTCTAAGTGTACGACGCCTGGCGACCAGCATTGTCATACGCTGAGCAGCATATAGCTTTCATGCTTTGCCACTTTCGTGCAGCTGCCGATTCGTGTGCAGCTCTTCATGCAAATATGTATATGTGTTCAGCAACAGAGCGTACAAAAATCAAGTGTAGCGTCTAATACGCGTCTATTTTTGGAATACCAATCCTAATAAAAATCGGCATTCGCACGCTACATCGGCACGCATTTTCATAAAACAGGGAGCATTTATCGAAACGTGGAACATATAAATAACAAAATTCTCATGCCCAGGCAAGGGTGTAGGCAGACGCCGAATTTGTGCGGAGGTTTAAAAATTTTGGTATATGAAAATTGCTGACAAAAGATTCCAAATATTTTATGTTACACTGTACAACAGCCAAGAAGAGGTTTCACGGTGTCTAAAGCTTTGGGGTGTGCTGAATCCGAATCTGAAGTCAGACTTTGCGGGTCAACCTAGATTTTCCCGCCAGAGCGTAGTTTGTTCAGAGATCGGTATTTTTTTTAAATTTTTTAAAAAATTTGTTTTTAATAACTTAGGGTGGCACGAAAAATCTGACTTCAGATTCAGATTCAAATTCAGCACACCCAAAAGCTTTAGAAACCATCGAGAAACCTGGTAGGATTTTCAAATTCAATTTGCCATATAACATCAGTGAAGCCATTACTTGCACGTAGCGAGAGAGAAGTGACATTACTCGACCTTTCCGCCTTATTACTATTACACATTAGAAAATAGGCTACTTACATAGAATCCAAAGTGTTTTAAAGCGTTCAAAACCAGTCAGCCAAATAATCGTAGTAAGATAGAAATAAAGCTTTTCTATGTCTTCTGGAAGTAGAGGCAAGCGTTCCCTCTCACCTCATTGGTGCGCCCATGCATAATTCCATACAACCCTCGTACTTACATACAAGTGGATATATTAGTTATAAATTTCAAAAGCTTATACAACGGCGGCTTTGTGGGTATAGCTAAGTCTTTGGGTGCATATTTATGGATGAGTGTGTATGTGTGTGTGTGTGTGTGAGATTTCATATTTTAGTCTTAGATTTTGTTCGATGAAAAATGCGCGGCAACAGCATGTTATGACTTTTCTATAACGGTAAATAACCAACAAAAAGTATATTGAAAGCACACATTTTTAGGAATGGAAAAGCAAATATAATATGTTGAAAAGTTCTCATGGCATAGAAATGCATTAGGGTGGAGCGTATTAAACAAAAAAAATACGGGGAAAAAGTGAGACTTCCCTTAAAAGGTAGGAATGGCAACCAAGACAGCTAGTCTGCGGTTGTGACGATTTTTTCCTCACACTGAGTAGTGATTCCTTTATGTTTGTAAGCATCTTATTGAATACATTTTTATATATGGTCGATCGCTTGCCAGAGGCATGAATGTGCAAATTTTCCAGATTTGAGTTAATAGATTCACGAAAATCCTGAGTTTCCTAAGTACAAGGAACCCTCGGCAATTTGCAATGCCATTTTAATGAATGTGTAGTTCAATCTCTGAAAATTGTGCCAGAAAAATAAATATGCAACAAAAATATCTTAAAATTTTATTTCCAAATTTTTTTAAATTTTCGTTGTGCCAAAAGCATGAGTGAGTTGCACTTACAACCATACACCATGGCGTATACGTAACTATTTTACTATACATTCGTGTTTCTGGCACAACGAAAATTTTAAGAAATTTAGATATTCAATTTTTAAACATTTTGGTTGCGACAAAAACATGAACGTGCCACAAATTCATGCTTCTGGCGCAACGAAAATTTTCAAAAAAGACTAAAGTGAGAATAATACTTGCAAAAACAAATTTATGTCAAAAATTAAAATATCACATTTTTCGAAAACAATAAACTTTCAAAATACGATTTCCCAAAAAATTTAATTTTGGCACATTCATGCTTCTGTCAAGCGAGCGCAGATACACCAACATCTTTTTTTTTTTGTTTACTGCATTTTTCCTCCTGGGGGTGAACCTAAGTTGTACAAGATAAACTAAATTCACCGGACTAGTATTTTTTTTTGATATTACGCATGGGGGAAATGTGTCTGTAGCTCGAGAACTATAGGCTTAGCAAAAAAAAAAAACTTTTTTCACTGTCGGTTGGGAAAGTAGTGCCAAAAATCCGGTATAAGAAAATCGAAGCATTGGTTCCAAAATTATCGAGAAAAATCCGGAAAAGGCCATACGTGGCATCTATTCGAATACAATTTCCAAAGCTTATTTAACAATATCTCAGAAAGAGAACCAAGTATTCGTAAAGTTTGAAGATGTTTATTCTGCACCTTCATTTTATTACATGTATTTTTTAGTGTTTTTTCCGTCCTTTCTTTTATTTTTTTTGTTTTCATATTTTCTTCTATAAAAAACTCCCATAAGTCAAATATACCTTATATGACCGTAGTATCCATGATTCGTTTATGACTCATTCATAAGTCATTTATAACACATCAATGAGTCATTAGCGACTCATACATGAGTCATTTTTGACTTATGAATCATCCATGTTCATTTATGACTAATCCATGAGTCATTAATAACTCATAAATGACTCATCCATGAGCCATTCATGACTCATCCATGAATAATTTATGCTTTATCCAAGAGTGATTTATGTATGACTCACGGATGAGTCATAAATGACTGATGGATGAGTCATAAATGACTCATGGATGAGCCATAGATGTTTACGCATGAAAAATTTTTATTTGACCCATTCTAATGGACATCATCAGCATCAGGCCCTTGGAGTGTGTGTAAGAAAGGTCCTTCGGAAGTTTAATGGGCCTTTTAGAGATGGCAGCTTCAAGTTTCGAATAAGATTTAGTAAGGATTACCACAAGCAGCGAAAATATTTAGGGTATGCCATAACGAAAACAAAAACCACCAACAAATTAAAATAACCTCGTATCAAATTCAGTCTCTTCTGCTAAACTTTTAACCCGAATTCTTCAAAATAAAATCACTTCGTCCTTGTACCTCTGCACATACAAATAGTCTCACTATACATATAAAATGTATAAAAACTTGTTCTTGCACCTGTGCATTTTCATTATTACGTCAGCACTTTTTTATTTACATACATACGACCGAATACATTGTAGGTCCGCGACTCAGTTGTTTTCTTAATTTATTTATTTAAATTTTTTATTATATTTTTAATTAAGCATATGAGATGTTCAACAAGAGGTGATCCACACACACAAACACACAATATACGCGCAACACAATTCAATGGCCACACAACAGCCTCCACGAGTAACACAACAGCTCTCGAGCAAGGGAAAACAACTTGCTTACAATGAACTGCGAAATATTGACACTTTCGCGGCAATGGCGTTAAATTGCTGGCTCAACAACGACGACAGCAGGTGCATTAAATTGAAAGCGTAACTACTCATACAATGTATCGCGTGCAATTAAAATTAAAACGAATGCCAAACACGCAGCTTGTCTTACTTAAATATATGAAAATGTAATATTTTATTTTGCGGAGATATTAAAAAAAATGAGTTGAGTTTAAGGGAAAGCGAAACCACAGAAAAAGTGTTTAAGTATTTTATGTATGAGAAGTGAAGAGATTAAAGCCAGAATGAGGAAGGGACATGGTTATTGGAAAGAGTTTCAATTCTTTTTTAACTATGTATAACCATTTCCGACTGAGAAGATTCTCACAATTGATGGGGTCCCATCCCCAAAAAGAGGTCAAAAAAGTGCTACAAGAAAAATTTACACTTAATTGTCCTCTTGTTCATGAAATTTGATTTAAACTGATGGGAAATACTAATACTACTGTGTCCAGTGCGTTTTACCACTCAAGGGCCCTATAGAGGAACATTGGCAACCATTACATACAATAAGTACACTACTCTTGACGAGATCTAATTTTCTTTCTCTGGTTTCAGGTTGTTTTCGGGATAGCATTTGAATCAACCAAATAATGTGTGGATACACATTCATGTTTCTGGCGCAATGAAAATTTTTAAAAACTGAACTTTGAAATTTTTTTTAAATTTTGTTTTGTCAGAAACTCAGAAAGAGGCCCCATGGCGTATACGTAACAATTTTACCACACATTCATGTTTCTGGCAAAACGAAAATTCTTGAAAGTTGAAAAATTAATTTTTTTAAACATTTTTTTTTTCTGCGCCAGAAAGTTGTTTTCCTGGCACAATTTTCCTTGTACTTTGGAAATCCAGGATTTTCGTGAATCGTAAAGAAACGAACATGCACGAGCGCGGCACGAAATCGCATTTTCGGACACGAGCACATGGGCTCACAGGTGCGTGAGTCATGTCACGGTCAAAAACACGAGCGGCGCCCATCTGTACTGTAAACAATTTAACATTAAGTCGAAAATGCAGCCAATTAAGGCTATGCGATCTGTAGGGTGCAATCGAGATTGGTCTGGGAATGCCGCATCTCAGACTTAGAGTTGATCAGCTATGGACTGCTTTAGAATAGAAGAGCTGCAAGTCAGCGAGGCAGGACAGAGATAATTTCCCTTAAATCGTGGTGAGAGCATTCTGGACAGAGTCTAATAAACGGTCCTCAGCTGAGCTCATTCCGCTCACCAATGCCCGCATAAGTACCAAAATGACCATGACTTTACGAAATTCGGTCAGTGTAATCCTATTTGATCGGTATCAGATCATGATCTTATATTGTGTGTCCTATTTCCTTAGCTAATAGGGCTTCAAATCTTCTATTCCTGGGTGGGCCTGGGTGAGGCCTTTATCATTTTAAATAATAATTCCCAACGGTTAACCCACTATCCCGGTGAACCGATGTCCTATGTATAAATCTTGACTATTTTCGCAAGAGCTGTTCTACGTATCTCGTTTCTTGTCATTTTGAAATAGGCTCCTCAAGCCTTTTTCCGTTTTACCCTAATTTCATTTTAAGGGCAATCGTATCTATCCTTAAGGATTTTTTATACCTAGGAATATTGCAAGTCATGAGTGAAAAGTTCTCTTCTCCAGGTAAGATTCAGCACAACATTCAACGCGATATAAAGTAAAAAAAATACGTGCAGACGAGATGGCGGGCATGGTGTATTCGTTAGTACGGTCGTCGAGGACGTTTATTATCGCTGTCAATGGTCTTCTTTCACACTCAACACACCGATAAGAGTTTTAGAGACCTGCTTCCGATACGCGTATGGTAAATATGTTATATAAATACAGCACTGAGTTCAGCCGCCATCACGGATATATATGAATGTAATTAAATAATTTAATGCATTAAATTTGCACAAAGAAGATAATCCAGCATTGCAACAAAAAGCTGTTTAATAATGATATAAACGTATTTTTAATTTTTTTCAACAATTGTATGCATTTACATTCATGAAATATTTACAAAAGGTAATAAATCATGCTGAAGAACAGAAAAAAAAGGATTACGAATGAAATCTCGTTAAAGAGTCTTTAGGAGTTGCGAAATATATTTGCAATATCATTTGCACTTAATTAAGATACCACGCAACCATTTGCGTCCGAGCGAACTTAAACAACAACAACAAACACAATAAAAATATGTAAATAGCTTTTAACACGCGCCAGCAACAAAAAAGAGCAAACATAAAGAACAAAACAGCTGCTGTGGGAAAATATCGAACATGAAATTGTGTATATAAAGTGGCAGATGTTTCGTCATTTATCAGAAAATTTAGTACGATCTTCTGTTGGTAGCTAAAAGAAAGGGTAATGTTAGGGGCACATCTGTTAAAACAGGCAGCTAATTAAATGCAATCAACAACACGCATGGTGGAACTTAATAAAAAACTTCAGTTGAGAACGAATTATAATTCCGGAACACCTTCAAGCGATACAGTTTTGAGTGTTAAGGAATGTTGGCATCGTTTCGTCGGGGTTCTCCAAAATGTTACCTTCAAGACAAGTTTTGATACCTTATAAAATAATATAAAATTTAAAAGGATATTGCATAAGAGAATTGCAATCAAACGAAAAACAAGCAAAGGAAAGAGAAATTAGAGAGATGATAAGAAGGAAAATCGGAAGCAATATGATTGTGGAAGATATGAAAACTAGAAGCGTATCGAAAAAAACGGAAAATTTAAAATGGAAGGGGGGAGAATTTGAGAAAAGGGGAAAAAGAAAGAGGTATAGAAACTGGATTAGAAGGAGAAAATAGAGAACACAAAAATGCATTAAAACTAAGAAATTAAATAAGGAAAAAAGGGGAAAAGGGATAAATAGAAAAAGAGGAAAGGAAAAAGAAAAAGAAAAAGAAAAAGAAAAAGGAAAAGGAAAAGGAAAAGGAAAAGGAAAAGGAAAAGGAAAAGGAAAAGGAAAAGGAAAAAGAAAAGGAAAAGCAAAAGGAAATGGAAAAGGAAAAGGAAAAGGAAAAGGAAAAGGAAAAGGAAAAGGAAAAGGAAAAGGAAAAGGAAAAGGAAAAGGAAAAGGAAAAGGAAAAGGAAAAGGAAAAGGAAAAGGAAAAGGAAAAGGAAAAGGAAAAGGAAAAGGAAAAGGAAAAGGAAAAGGAAAAGGAAAAGGAAAAGAAAAAGGAAATGGAAAAGGAAAAGAAAAAGAGAAAGAAAAAGAAGTGACATGAATAAAATTGAGTAAAGAAAAGGACCAAAGCGAAAAAAGGGGAAAAAACATGAAAATTATAAGATGAAAATAAAAAGTTACAGAAAAAAATAAAAGACAAAGAAAGTACAAAGAACATGAAAACAAAATTAATAAAAGACCAAAAAAAACCAAAAATAGAAAGGAAACTTAAAAAACGATAGTTAGAGAAGAAGAAAAAAACAAAGAAAGAGAAAAACAAACAGAAAAAATAAGAAAAAAAAGAAAAAGAAAAAGAAAAAGAAGGAAAAAGGAAAAAGGAAAAAGGAAAAAGGAAAAAGGAAAAAGGAAAAAGGAAAAAGGAAAAAGGAAAAAGGAAAAAGGAAAAAGGAAAAAGGAAAAGGAAAAGCAAAAAAAAATTTAAATCAGAAAGAAAAATAAAAAGAAAAAGTAAAAGAAAAAAAAGAAAAAGAAAAAGAAAAAGAAAAAGAAAAGGAAAAAGAAAAGGAAAAAGAAAAGGAAAAATAAAAGGAAAAAGAAAAGGAAAAACAAAAGGAAAAAGAAAAGGAAAAAGAAAAGGAAAAAGAAAAGGAAAAAGAAAAGGAAAAATAAAATGAAATGGAGAACGAAAAGTGGAAAAAGGAGATCAAAAAAAAAAGAGACAAATACATAATAAAAAGAAAATAATAATGAAAGGAAGATGAAAAAGAAAAAGGAAGAGAAAAAGAAGAAGAAAAATTAAGAGAACAAAAAAGACAAAGAAAAAAAGAAAAAAGGAAAAGAAAAAGCAAGAAGACAAAATAAAAAAAATTAAAAGGAAAAGAAAAAGAAATATGAAAGTAAAAAAGAAAAA
Source organism: Campiglossa producta (assembly GCA_964058755.1). Lineage (NCBI taxonomy): Eukaryota > Metazoa > Arthropoda > Insecta > Diptera > Tephritidae > Campiglossa > Campiglossa producta. The sequence continues at coordinate 16,400,416 of CAXKVI010000002.1, read as the reverse complement.
AATAGAACAAGAACGAAAAGGCCGTCGCCACGACGACAGCATCTATTTGTTCCACAGAGTAGTTATAAACTGCCCAGAAGGGAAACAATGGACTAAGACAGGCTAAATTACAGAAAAGCGAACAAGAAACTGAAAGTGTTTTTAAGCTATTGCATGGATTTTAACGCAGGCCTTTGGCGGTGGAAGTGAAATGAAAAAAATGTTAATGTTAAAAAAGTTCGTAGTAACGGACTTTTTTCAATGTTAAAAGGTTCGGCGGTAGCAACATAACTTGACAAAAATAAATATAAGCGTTGCCTACATTTAGGCGTATGAGGTTAGCAGTAGGCCGATTACATAAAATTGGAGCTGTACATTACATTACATTAAAATTGGATCTGTAAGCGTTGCCTACATTTAGGCAATACTACTAACAGTGTAACGTTGTACATAAAATTGGAACTGTATAGGCTATACTGTTAACAGGTTAAGGCTGTACTGCTCTAAAATCATAAATATGTTCATTGAGTTTTCATAAATATTATAATTGCATAAGTTGATAATAAGTGATATGCAATAGCTTTACCGCGGCATTCCCCGAGTGCCACACGACCTTTTTTTTCTTCTTATACATAAACTGATTATAGTTTCAGTAAAAAATTTAGTCATATGCTACTAGTTGTAGACTAGTTTTAATTTATTTGTGGCAGTTTTATATTTTTTCATTATTAGCAAAACTTTAACATTATTGAAAACGGTTTAAGAGAAAACCTTTATAGTGAAACTAATTATCATTTTCTTTTCTTTTTGTTTGATCAAAATTATCTAATATCTTTTCTAAAATTTTCTTAATAGGCATTGCAATTATAATAAAGAGTAATCATTAAATTTTACTTACATCGCCATTTTATTTTCTCTTTTCAAATTTCCTTAATCTTGTTTATGATCCGTTAGTAATTCGTTCTGATTTGAAAAAAGTTCAAGCTTTCGAGGCCCTAATTTCCATTAACTTTTTAGCATCTTTGGACCTCCAAAATCGCCTAGTCGACTATTCTAAGTAATTGAGTTTTGGTACCTTTAATTAGAGTTTTAGTTTTTGTCTTAGTTTGTAATTATTCTAACACCTACATTTCATTTCAACTATTCTATCAACAAAACTTAGCTAGGTGACTGACTATTTAGTACACACAACTTAAGACAATACCACAAAAGGTGCTTGATAAACGTCACACAGTATCAACTTACACTTGTTTTATACTCAGCATCACATTTCAATTTGAAGTATTTCGTTAAATGAGCGCATTAACAATAAAAACGTCTAGCAACCGTTTCTTTATTACACCAGTTTCACAGTACGTAACATTATCCTGCAGCAAAGCAAAATGAGCACACCTGAGGTTGCATGTACTAAATGAACAAGCGAAAACTATTAAGAGGATGTTTGCAATTTCACAGCAGGTGAGTTAGCGCATTAAGAACTACTTATTTAGATAACAATGTTGTGCTTGTTTCTATTTAAATAGCTTGAGCACTTTTTACAAGCTTTCAATTATCTATGCTGTTCACCATTTTCCATGCTTTTTGTGATAAGAAATGTGTTTTTAAAAAAGATTGCGTATTACAAAGAAATAATTAATCTTGCATTATTATAGCGAATTTTTATGCTTTTTATTCGAAGTTCTTGAATGCTCCTTACCAAGTAATTACAATTAGCAAAAGCTCTCAACTTTTCACCCATAATAATTCAACACACGCCAATCAATCGTTCAGACAGTCAATAAATACCCCTTAATAAATCTTATATTTAATTTCTCGCTAACACCAGCAATTCACACTTTTCGAAATAACTCCAATAAAACCCTTTATGGCTTTCAGTACGGGTGTGCATATGGATGTGTGTATATCTGCACAAATTCAATTTATTACTTAAGTTCAAAACGCTTCGTAGTCGTGGCCATAAAAAATGTTGAAAAGAGCGTTAATTGCCTGCTGACAGTGAACTTTGTTAATTGCATTTTTGCCGCCGAATACAAAAAGCAAAAAAAAATGAACGAAAACAATTCGATAATTCTGCGTTAAATGAACGCCTGCGACGATGTAAAGTCTTTTTAGTTCAAGTAAGGAGTTCTGAGTTCGGTTGAGAAAGTACCTACCAATTTATTATACCCAGCGTACTAGTGCTAGTACAAGGGTTTTATAATTTTGTTCACATAACGATACTACGTACGCAAAAAATAATCGAGATAGATATAGAGTTTCATATAGGAAAGTTCTTGGGTTGAAAAGAGGAGTTCATTAAGGCATGTCCGTCCGTCTGTCCATGTAAACGATAGGTGAGGTTAGGTTCAAGTGGCTGCCGCAGAGGCACACTTGGGCTAGTTTTGAAAGGCCGGTTGTGATACCACCAACACAAGGAAAGTCAGTCCCGGGGCGCGACCATGTGGAAAATCCCTGAGTTGTTGGGATTTTCCACATAGCAAAATCCCGGAACTGACACTCCTAAACCGACACCGTTACTCCTCCTCGAACCACTTAGATGACTCTCCTTCTTAGGGCGTGAATGCCTCTAGATCTTTTATGATCCCATTTTGGCCAGGTTTTTTTGGATGTCCGGCACCCTAGGGATTGTTGCCACCTTTCGTTGGCTTGCCCGAGTGTGTACTCCCTCAGCATTAGCTTGCATGTGGCAAACGGCATACCTAAGCGCTCTTTATCCCGAAGAACCTGCTTGGTCGTACCCTGCCTGGTAAGTTCGTCTGCCTAACAGTTTCCCTCAATGGCACTGTGTCCCGGACCCATATGAGGTTCACGCGGTTCTGTTGGGCCATCTCTTGAAGAGATCGACAACAGCTGAGGGTCAGTTCAGAGTTCAACGAGTTCAAGAGCCAAGAGCTTTGATGACCGCCTGGCTGTCGTTGAAAATAACGATGTCCTCGCCGATAGCGCGTTTACTTATCCAAATCGCGGCATCCAAGATTGCTGAGACTTCAGCCTGGAAGACGCTGCAGTGATCAGGTAGCCTGAAGGAGAGCTCAAGTTCCAGATCCCTTGAATAAACGCCTCCTCCAATTCTACCGTCTAGCTTCGAGCGGGGTAGCGATCCATCCCCTCCCATTCTTCCCTGCTAGGAATGTTTGTTTTGACTGTTGTGGCCGCACATCGATCTGTGCTCAGAGGGAGAAAACTGTAAGATCCTAGAATACTGGAGTGTCCAGTTGTGCTTGCGCCCCAGCCAGACGTTTCCCTTATTTTATTTTATTTTATTTTATTTTATTTTATTTTATTTTATTTTATTTTATTTTATTTTATTTTATTTTATTTTATTTTATTTTATTTTATTTTATTTTATTTTATTTTATTTTATTTTATTTTATTTTATTTTATTTTATTTTATTTTATTTTATTTTATTTTATTTTATTTTATTTTATTTTATTTTATTTTATTTTATTTTATTTTATTTTATTTTATTTTATTTTATTTTATTTTATTTTATTTTATTTTATTTTATTTTATTTTATTTTATTTTATTTTATTTTATTTTATTTTATTTTATTTTATCTTATTTTATTTTATTTTATTTTATTTTATTTTATTTTATTTTATTTTATTTTATTTTATTTTATTTTATTTTATTTTATTTTATTTTATTTTATTTTATTTTATTTTATTTTATTTTATTTTATTTTATTTTATTTTATTTTATTTTATTTTATTTTATTTTATTTTATTTTATCTTATTTTATTTTATTTTATTTTATTTTATTTTATTTTATTTTATTTTATTTTATTTTATTTTATTTTATTTTATTTATTTTATTTTGTTTTATTTTATTTTATTTTATTTTATTTTATTTTACTTTATTTTATTTTATTTTATTTTATTTTATTTTATTTTATTTTATTTTATTTTATTTTATTTTATTTTATTTTATTTTATTTTATTTTATTTTATTTATTTTATTTTATTTTATTTTATTTTATTTTATTTTATTTTATTTTATTTTATTTTATTTTATTTTATTTTATTTTATTTTATTTTATTTTATTTTATTTTATTTTATTTTATTTTATTTTATTTTATTTTATTTTATTTTATTTTATTTTATTTTATTTTATTTTATTTTATTTTATTTTATTTTATTTTATTTTATTTTATTTTATTTTATTTTATTTTATTTTATTTTATTTTATTTTATTTTATTTTATTTTATTTTATTTTATTTTATTTTATTTTATTTTATTTTATTTTATTTCATTTTATTTTATTTTATTTTATTTCACTTTATTTTATTTTATTTTATTTTATTTCATTTCATTTTATTTTATTTTATTTTATTTTATGTTATTTTATTTTATTTTATTTTATTTTATTTTATTTTATTTTATTTTATTTTATTTTATTTTATTTTATTTTATTTTATTTTATTTTATTTTATTTTATTTTATTTTATTTTATTTTATTTTATTTTATTTTATTTTATTTTATTTTATTTTATTTTATTTTATTTTATTTTATTTTTTTTTATTTTATTTTAATTATTTTTTGTTATTTTGTGTTATTTTATTTTCTTTAATTTAATTTTATTTTATTTTTTTTTTAGTTTTATTTTATACTACATATTTTTTATTTTAATTTATTTTATTTTATATTTTTATTTTTTTCAATTAGTTGTTTATATTTAATTTATTTTTTTATTTACACCTTTTATTTACTCCATTTTTTATTATTGTTTTCTCATTTTGTTTTATTTTATTTTCTTAAACTATAATTTTTTTGCATTTTTTAATTTTTTTTTTATCCTCTTTTTAATGCTAATCTTTTCAGTTTACATGCCTTAGTTTTTGTTTATTTCAATTCCAATTAGCGCAACAGGGTATACAAATTTCCATGCTTATAAATTCTTAGTCGTACTTTTTTTCTTAAGCAATATAGGAAAATGGTGTTGCTCATTTTCATGCGATTTCTTTCATATTCGTTGAATGACTTTGCATAGCGCACCTACGAGAAAAGTGCCGAACAACAACAACGATGACTGCATTTACCGTTATAAATGATCAGCAAGTGCATTGTTAACGCTAAACCATTGAAATTGTCTTCCACTGGCTTTGTGTAGCATGTAGTTGAACGGTCCGACTGGAGACGTAATTGATTGGTAATGAATTGCTAAATGGACCATAAGCCACAGTAGCAGCAAATACTAGAGTTTGCGCAGCAACGAACAAGAGAGATAATAAAAGTTTTCATAAATGTGTAGAATGAAAGAAAACTACTTGAGGAGATAAGAAGTATATTCAACACTTATGCAGAGAAAACTTCTTAAGTGTAACTAATGAGCTGGATAATCGTTCATTCAAATTGTGGCATTAAAATGTGCAAGGAGCATCGTGCGTTTACCTATTCATCTCACTTTCTTTCTTTTACACTTTTTTTGTGGCAACGAAGGAGAGGAAGCTGCTGTTTATAAGTAAAAAGTGAGTTAAGTGAAATTCGTTCAAGCATTTATAGTGAAGATTATAAGAAAAGTATTTGACACTTGTCTTATTATATTTAGTCTGTAGATAGTGAGATGCGTTCTGCAAGTGCGCGATTTCCCTAATATAGGTGATACAATCATACATTTTTGATGTGTAAACATCTTAACGCTGGCGGGTCATCCAAGAAAGTTACGCTGGCTACACGCAGTGTTGTTGTAGTTGTAAGCAGTGTAGGTAGGGTATATTGTAGTTGTAGGCTATGTAGGCAGGTTATATTGTAATTGTAGGCAGTGTAGGCAAGGTATATTGTAGTTGTAGTCATAAATGACTCGTGGAAGAGTCATAAATGACACGTGGAAAAGTCATAAATGACTCATAAATGAGTCATAAATATTTCATTTATGAGTCATAAATATTTCATTTATGAGTCAAAAATGACTCATTGATGAGTCAAAAATTAATCGTTGATGAGTCAAAAATGACTCGTTGATGAGTCAAAAATGACTCGTTGATGAGTCAAAAATGACTCTTTGATGAGTCAAAAATGACTCTTTGTAGAGTCAAAAATGACTCGTTGATGAGTCAAAAATGTCTCCTAGGCGAGTGATTTATTAAATGAAGTTTCACGCAGAATACACATGTTTACACATCAAACCTCACGAGTACTTGGTACTAACGTTCTAAGCAGGTGTAGGGTCCTTTTAATTATTTTTTAGGTCATAAAAACCTGATTCGAAACCAAATTATTGAAAGACATTCGAAAGTGAATAAATAATACTTGAGGCCCCCTTAATATAGTAAGCAGCAACATCTGTTCATAAATATAAATATTGACAATTCCTATTCTTGCTAAAATTTGTCTTATGTGCATAATAAACCATTCAATGTCAATTAGGAATTGAGTTCGCCCACTTGGTGATGTCAAACACTTTTAAATAATATTGAACTTAATTTGAATTCGCTCAAATATGCATAACGAAATTCTCTTTGCCTGTCACCAAGTCACTCATACATGCATATAAAAGTACTATACATGAGCACAGCGGATGTATACCTATGAATGTTTGAATCGGCATTACACAAACAACAACTACAACAACAACAACATAAGCAAATTTCACTAACTGCATTGAGGACAAGGAGAATTTATTGAGTTTTATTGCTTGTTTTGGATCTAAGAGGTTTTTAACTAAAAAAGAAATCACACTTTTATATGCAATTGCTATATGAATTTACATCTTTTAAGATATACCCGACAGTTAGACCAGTTAGTTGTACGTATAAGAGCTTAATATTAGTTCGGCATGTAGTTCGACTAGTTCTAGTTCTGCCTTCACTCCTCTTTCTATTAATCCAATATGTCGCCAAGCCAAAATTAACCAGGTATGACAAAAAATCGTTTCAAAGGAAGTTTAAAGTTCTATGTCGTCGCTGGCTTGCCAGAAGCATGAATGTGCCAAAATTCAAATTTTGGGAAATCGTACTTGAAAGTTTATTGGACTCCCAAAATGTGAAATTTTAGTTTTTGACATAAATATGTTATTGCAAGTTTTATTCTCACTATAGTCTTTCCACTGATATAGGTTTAAGGTTAATACTCCTTCAATTCCTCGACATTCGGCACATTCATATTTTAAAAATTTCCAAAGTAAATTTTTTAAAATTTTCGTTGTGCCAGAAACATGAATGTGTAGCACATTCATGTTTTTGGCGCAAAGAAAATATTTAAAAACGGAATTCCTTTTATTTTTTAATTTTCTATGAACCAGAAACACGAATGTGTAGCAAACTTGTTACGTATACGCCATAGTGTCTGTGGCTCATTAATTTTTCTGGCTCAAAGAAATTTAAAACAATTTTGAAATTCAATTTTTAACCTTTTCGTTCCGCCAGAAATAGAATATTAGCACATTCGTTTTTCTGGCACAATTTTCAAAGATTGAACGACACATTCATGAAAATGGCATTGCGAATTTGCGGGGCTCCTTGTACTTTGGAAACCCAGGATTTTCGTGAATCGTAGAGAAACGAGGGATTTGTCACATGAGCCTAATAACTCAAATCCGGAAAATTTTCACATTTATGCCTCTGGCAATATATTGAATATTATAAAATTCTCGCCCAATAAGCCCAAAAGCGAAGCTTGGCCGAATATTCGGTCGGACACTAATACTCATGAGAGCACCAATTTTTATTTTTTTTCGATATCTCAATCCATTTCGTAGATATCAACATGAAACATGAATTAAATTTAACTAAACTTTTCTTACTTGAATAACTAAATGTTACTCATACGCCATGTATGACCTATAATAGGTGCACTATAATTGCAAAATTTCAAGATATACACAATTATTTTTGCTAGAAAACATATTTTTATGAAATCTACTAAACTTCTTTTGAAATTCCAATTTCCTTCTCTCGTGAACACGTTTTTTCAATACCCTGGTAATGGATCCTGTTGTCCTTATAAAAATTCAAAGTTAGAGTATTGTTGCACAGCCCTTTATATATGAATACGATATAAAATTATGTGTTATTCGAAACCTTTTTCCATACATTTCTGAAGCGCTCTAATATGTATATCAGCATTTTAAAACACTCTCTATCGTTTGATACTGGTCTCTACAGAACTACAGTTTTATGTATTAATATCAGTCAAATTCTGATACTGCATACATATCTTCAATTATTTTGAGTACTGCCTTTATAATAGCTCAAGCGTAGGTGACAGATGCTTGTAGGCGAGTGAAGGCGTTTATATTGACACCAGTAAGGGAAAAACGTACAAAGCTGGGCAGAGCCGGGTCATGAAATCTAAGCTATCAGTATCAAACAGAGTAATTAAACTTTGAATTGCACAGCAAATTCTATCAGCATATTTTCGAGCAGTTTCCCTCTATACGAAATCAAAAAAAAAAAACAGTTTTTTCCTAGTACATATGAACTTTTTTGCAACGCATTGGCGTATGTGTGCAATGAAGAATAAAAAACAAAAATTTTAAGAAAACTATGCAAAGTGAAGAGCGCACTCTAAAATTGCAAGCAAAGTTTAGGCCATAAAAAAAACGTTGAACTGCTCTCAAATTTATCCTTGATGCAAATGCAAATACTCCAGGCTGCATCAACATGCATTTGTCGCACGCATACATATGTATATGTACATTAGAGTGGCCTTTTTTATATAAAAAAAAAACAGTTTTTGAAAAGACTGTACCGATCCCTCAAATTAGGCAACAAAGCAACAGGAGAAAGTGTGCTGTCATTTAGAACCAAACCGGCAACTAGACCCGTGCAAGCATAAGTATACGATGGCATCATGGTAGTCACCTGAGTTCGATTCCCGGTGAAGTCAATATAAGAACTCGATATGTTAGAGCAACACTTGGACACAACAATATTTTAAGTTGTATGACCAACATTGAAATTTTCTAGCCGGAATGAAGCCTAGCTCTAGAATTTTCAAGAACATCTTAAGAACACAGGGAAAAAATCTCATTAATCCAACCATTAGTATTACGCTTATACGTGATCTTATAAACAAGGCAGGGGACCACAAAAAAAAAATTACTTTAATATAATCTGAGTTCTAAGATTTTGCAGGATCAACACCTTCTAAATTTGAGCCTATCACTCCAGCTATATGAAAACAAAATCATATTTGAATAAACTACGGCACTTATACAAAACTAGACTTTCAGCTCACGAAACTAAATATATTTGCTTCGTCTGACAAAAGGTTTATTGCAATAAGAGCAAACGAGATTCTACTAATACTATGTATATTTGTGATAAATTCCACTTATACTACATAAGCCTACAGCACATTTTCTAATCTTGCAAAGAAAAGCTGCATGCTGCAGAAATAGTATGATAAAATTTTGACGCAGTCGTCAGCTACAGCTCCAGCGTGTTTATTCTGTGCATTTATGTATGAAGATACTTGCAAAAGTATGAAAATGCATTAAAATAGAATAATATCTATATATATAAATGCATATGCATATCCGTATATTCTAGTTTACTTACAGCATTACGACAATCGTTAATCTTCATACAACTCTTGGGATCAAGCAGTGCGTATGATTGCAGCAAGCCGTCAACAACAAGAAATCATGAGGACAAAACGTCACCCACACGCTTAGTGCATACTCATCATGCAAGTTCAATAACATGCCGTCAACTTCAAAGATGTGGCAGATGTCTATCTAACTGAAATATTTACGCTGAATCTTTTGTGTATTACACACATATATGTACATACATACATATATTCAAATTTACATACCTGTCAATAGCGCCCAGCAGCTAGTCGACATGGCGTATACGTAATCAACAGGCCTTTAGGCAAACGTGAGGCATCATGCTAATGTAAGTATGTATGCATGTATGTTGATTGTTAGGCGAAGGAGCATAATTTATGATTTTATGCACTTATGCAAATGGCTTTAGGCAAGGTTGACGCACTTAAAGTGCATTGTAGTAGCGCATGCTTGCACAGATATATGTATTGTCACTAGGGTATGTTAATGTCTCAACTGAAAATGCTCGAAATTCGCTATGAGTAACTGCAGATAATTTCAGTTTAAAAACCATACTCCACTTCAAACAGAGCAGACGTATAAGAAAACTCTTATTGTATTTTTATTTTTTTTTTATTTTATTTTATTTTATTTTATTTTATTTTATTTTATTTTATTTTATTTTATTTTATTTTATTTTATTTTATTTTATTTTATTTTATTTTATTTTATTTTATTTTATTTTATTTTATTTTATTTTATTTTATTTTATTTTATTTTATTTTATTTTATTTTATTTTATTTTATTTTATTTTATTTTATTTTATTTTATTTTATTTTATTTTATTTTATTTTATTTTATTTTATTTTATTTTATTTTATTTTATTTTATTTTATTTTATTTTATTTTGTTTTGTTTTATTTTATTTTATTTTATTTTATTTTATTTTATTTTATTTTATTTTATTTTATATTATTTTATTTTATTTTATTTTATTTTATTTTATTTTATTTTATTTTATTTTATTTTATTTTATTTTATTTTATTTTATTTTATTTTATTTTATTTTATTTTATTTTATTTTATTTTATTTTATTTTATTTTATTTTATTTTATTTTATTTTATTTTATTTTATTTTATTTTATTTTATTTTATTTTATTTTATTTTATTTTATTTTATTTTATTTTATTTTATTTTATTTTATTTTATTTTATTTTATTTTATTTTATTTTATTTTATTTTATTTTATTTTATTTTATTTTATTTTATTTTATTTTATTTTATTTTATTTTATTTTATTTTATTTTATTTTATTTTATTTCATTTTATTTTATTTTATTTTATTTTATTTTATTTTATTTTATTTTATTTTATTTTATTTTATTTTATTTTATTTTATTTTATTTTATTTTATTTTATTTTATTTTATTTTATTTTATTTTATTTCATTTTATTTTATTTTATTTTATTTTATTTTATTTTATTTTTTTATTTTTTTATTTTTTTTTTTTATTTTTTTATTTTTTTTTATTTAATTTAATTTAATTTAATTTTATTTTATTTTATTTTATTTTATTTTATTTTATTTTATTTTATTTTATTTTATTTTATTTTATTTTATTTTATTTTATTTTATTTTATTTTATTTTATTTTATTTTATTTTATTTAATTTTATTTTATTTTATTTTATTTTATTTTATTTTATTTTATTTTATTTTATTTTATTTTATTTCATTTTATTTTATTTTATTTTATTTTATTTTATTTTATTTTATTTTATTTTATTTTATTTTATTTTATTTTATTTTATTTTATTTTATTTTATTTTATTTTATTTTATTTTATTTTATTTTATTTTATTTTATTTTATTTTATTTTATTTTATTTTATTTTATTTTATTTTATTTTATTTTATTTTATTTTATTTTATTTTATTTTATTTTATTTTATTTTATTTTATTTTATTTTATTTTATTTTATTTTATTTTATTTTATTTTATTTTATTTTATTTTATTTTATTTTATTTTATTTTATTTTATTTTATTTTATTTTATTTTATTTTATTTTATTTTATTTTATTTTATTTTATTTTATTTTATTTTATTTTATTTTATTTTATTTTATTTTATTTTATTTTATTTTATTTTATTTTATTTTATTTTATTTTATTTTATTTTATTTTATTTTATTTTATTTTATTTTATTTTATTTTATTTTATTTTATTTTATTTTATTTTATTTTATTTTATTTTATTTTATTTTATTTTATTTTATTTTATTTTATTTTATTTTATTTTATTTTATTTTATTTTATTTTATTTTATTTTATTTTATTTTATTTTATTTTATTTTATTTTATTTTATTTTATTTTATTTTATTTTATTTTATTTTATTTTATTTTATTTTATTTTATTTTATTTTATTTTATTTTATTTTATTTTATTTTATTTTATTTTATTTTATTTTATTTTATTTTATTTTATTTTATTTTATTTTATTTTATTTTATTTTATTTTATTTTATTTTATTTTATTTTATTTTATTTTATTTTATTTTATTTTATTTTATTTTATTTTATTTTATTTTATTTTATTTTATTTTATTTTATTTTATTTTATTTTATTTTATTTTATTTTATTTTATTTTATTTTATTTTATTTTATTTTATTTTATTTTATTTTATTTTATTTTATTTTATTTTATTTTATTTTATTTTATTTTATTTTATTTTATTTTATTTTATTTTATTTTATTTTATTTTATTTTATTTTATTTTATTTTATTTTATTTTATTTTATTTTATTTTATTTTATTTTATTTTATTTTATTTTATTTTATTTTATTTTATTTTATTTTATTTTATTTTATTTTATTTTATTTTATTTTATTTTATTTTATTTTATTTTATTTTATTTTATTTTATTTTATTTTATTTTATTTTATTTTATTTTATTTTATTTTATTTTATTTTATTTTATTTTATTTTATTTTATTTTATTTTATTTTATTTTATTTTATTTTATTTTATTTTATTTTATTTTATTTTATTTTATTTTATTTTATTTTATTTTATTTTATTTTATTTTATTTTATTTTATTTTATTTTATTTTATTTTATTTTATTTTATTTTATTTTATTTTATTTTATTTTATTTTATTTTATTTTATTTTATTTTATTTTATTTTATTTTATTTTATTTTATTTTATTTTATTTTATTTTATTTTATTTTATTTTATTTTATTTTATTTTATTTTATTTTATTTTATTTTATTTTATTTTATTTTATTTTATTTTATTTTATTTTATTTTATTTTATTTTATTTTATTTTATTTTATTTTATTTTATTTTATTTTATTTTATTTTATTTTATTTTATTTTATTTTATTTTATTTTATTTTATTTTATTTTATTTTATTTTATTTTATTTTATTTTATTTTATTTTATTTTATTTTATTTTATTTTATTTTATTTTATTTTATTTTATTTTATTTTATTTTATTTTATTTTATTTTATTTTATTTTATTTTATTTTATTTTATTTTATTTTATTTTATTTTATTTTATTTTATTTTATTTTATTTTATTTTATTTTATTTTATTTTATTTTATTTTATTTTATTTTATTTTATTTTATTTTATTTTATTTTATTTTATTTTATTTTATTTTATTTTATTTTATTTTATTTTATTTTATTTTATTTTATTTTATTTTATTTTATTTTATTTTATTTTATTTTATTTTATTTTATTTCGTTTTATTTTAATTTATTTTATTTTATTTTTATATCTTTTTTATTCTATTTTATTCAAAATAGACTAAACTTTATTTTATATTATTTAATTTTGTTTATTTTTTTTTTTTTTTTTTTCTGCAAGATGACATCCCTACTAAGTATATGCATATTTTTGCATTTGCTCTTCTAGGCAATCACGTATCAGGCTGCAATAAGCAGCTAGCAGCACATTCTGTCTTGGGAATCAGTTTATGGTGCCTCAATTAACCTACATTTGATATCTGTTGAATTATTAATGAAACTTGAAAATTTCAGTAATACAATTAGTAAAGAGTAATTATCGATTGAAATCGTATTTTCAGGCATTTGTACTTAGTTCGTTTGAAGCTTAAGTTGTGAGATTTAATTGATTTTAGGACCTTCATTGCGATTTCATTTCTCTTCTGGACTTAAGCTTAGCCTATGTCAAATTAAATATTCCCTCTGCATTTTACAAATTCAAGAGCTGTTATTTCTTTTTTATTTTATATCTGTTTTGACACTCTCTAATCTTCTAAGGCTAGTCTTTGGTTTGAATTGCAGTGTTATCGTCGTTACGTTTTCCAGGATTTTATTTATAAAAGCAGACAAAGTCCCCGAAAGAAGAATTCGGGTAGTGCAAGCTAAAAGAGTTCATCTCCTTCGACTATGCATTGTGTTGCACGTCACGACGCAACGAAACCTTTTTAAAGCGTTCGATAAAGAAATAATACTACCAAATAAGTCTGCGTATTTAAAATGTACCCTAAATAGAAAATCTTAGTTATTCTAAGAATAATAACATTCCTTGACACAATTAGCTGAATCTATCAATCAACGCCTACTACACTCTCTTCACATATCACAAGTTCAATGAAATGGAAACAATGCGGAAATGAACAAAAAAAATATCAATTTGCAATGATTCGTAAATCAGCCTACCATATCACTACTTAAGGCAAGCCAAACACTTTTTTCATAATATTGACTTACTTATAGGGGTGGGTGTATGTATGTGGCGGGCATAGTTTAATTCATCACCCACATTGAGTCACTCACTCATTTCTTCGATTCATCTGCCAAACTTGGAAATACCAAACTAGTTATTCATCATTTTGATTTCTGCTTTTTTAGAGTGCTTCAGAAAATACATATTTGGTACATAAAAGTCAATGCAAACAAACATCATCAAGTGTCCTGACAACCAATGCCAATGTGACAAGTGTAGCAGTTGGAAAAACCAACAACACACTCATCTATGTACATCCAGATGTTCTACTAACGTTTGTGTTTGTGCGTTTACAAGTGTGCTTAGTTTTTCTAACAACACCAATTTTGTTGACATATTCGACTGTACTTTGGCCTGTAGCTGTCACTAGAGCAAAACATGAAAAAGCAAGTTAAAATTTTAAGCAAAAGACAATTCATCACAACTTGTTATTCAGAATTTTCTCCTCTTCATAGCTTTTTTAAAGTGGGGCGCGGTTGAAAATGTAGTAGACAAAACTCTATCCTCCTCAATTATACTCCCGCACTCACTCTTACCCGATTTTGTTTATCTCTGCTTGCGTATCAATCTCATTGTTTCATTCGCTCGCTCACTTTGTTATCCCTCCGCAAGCATTTCTTTATTTACTTTTTTGTACACCCAGTAAGCGATATCGAATAAATAAAAATTTAATTGACTCGCATTTTCTATTTTTTGTATTAGGCTCAATATCTCAGTAGACGCAGAGACTCAATTATATATGACTCGGGTATGATTCAAATATGACACGTATTTGACGCTAAATTGACTCGTGTATGACACGTATATGACTTCATTGTGTCACGAGCTTTTAACATGGCACATTTATAAATCAAATTTGAGCCATGTGGCCAGAATGTAAATGATATAATGATTTCTTCACCTCTTCCAATAGCTTTGATCAGAGTTTAAGAACACTATTCATGATTGTATATGACTATAAAATGACTCGTATATGAATCTTATGTGACTCGGTTGTGTCATGAACTTTACGACTCTAACATAGCATATTTATAAGTGAAATTTGAGCCGTGTGACCAGAGCGAAGATGATAGATTGATTTCTTCAGCTCCTCCCCTTGCTTCTCTCAACTGCCTTATCACCACGGAAGAAACAAAAGTTCTCTGAATAGCTTTGTTCAGAGCTTAAAATCAGGTAGATTATAATCTGGATACTTTTTAATTGCAATTTTATGGTTAAGGAATCGATCGAATCACTGATAAAGAGTCTAATCACAAATGAAAATTCCTTTGTTTTGGTCGACGAATCAAATCGAAAATTAAATGGATTCTTTTTTGAAGGTGGATTTGAGCATTGCCATGGAACTTGGATCATTCCATTAACACAACTCATCTGTCGTGGAAATGCAAAAGATCCTCTATTATAAATCTATTAAGCCATAGCAAAAGGGCCATGAAATGCTTGAAACTATATATATGAGTCGTTTGTGATTCATTATTTCTACTGCTTCTAGCGCGCTTCATATAACAAGTTTCGATAATCCAGGGCTTTGTAAAGAGTTTGTTTATGAAAGATAATCTTCGGTACTCGTACGTGTATGTTGAGTGAAATATCACCCTATTTCAAAATATTTTTCAAAAACGCCCTATCTCAACATTTTTTTCATAACACGTTTTTTGATACTCATTTTGAGAAAAGTTGTTTTTCAACCGAATTTCAAAATAGTGCGTTATTGAAAAAAAAATTAAAAGAGCAATTTTCAAATAAATTCCGTAATAGGACTTTTTGAAAAATATATTTTTAAAGATCTTCAAATAATCCGTTTCCTAATTACGTCATATACGATTCTAAGACTTCAAGACGTATATACGCCTACAATTGTTAACTGGGGCCCCCTCCCTCCCTACCTACTCTTCGCATCGCTCTCTGTAAACGCTTATTATCCATATTCATGCTTTACTGGTGGCGTCAGTCAATCACATGTCATTCTCTATACAATGTGGTGTCTCAATGCTTTCGAATCCTTTTGTTGGATTGCTAACTTGCTTTGACTCTTCACGCTTCATTGTCACATTACGAATTCATCCAGTCATCCAAGCAACCAGCACACCGAGCACAGCAAGTCATTCCTCTTCACTCCTATTTGCTATTCACAGACACTAAAAATTTTTGTTTTGCTGGAGTAGCACAAGGCCGACACGATTGGTACACAACAAAAATTGTGTCCTTGATACTATATGTTTGTTTGTAGTACATAGGTATGTAGCAGATACGTAAGATAGTCTTGTTTGTTATGCGGTTAGCCATCATTGCGAGCGCCTTTCAAAATTGGTTTTCATGCTAACAATTATTCATTGTGGTAAGCATGAATAAGTCAGGCATTGTACGTGAACGTAGCTCTAAAGTAGAATGAAAATACTCAAAATTCAAAAAAATTTACATAGCTCATTTCATTTCAGTACTGAAAGTATGGACGTTTTTTTTTCACAAACACATAATCCTTATGAAATGACATGCGCTCGTGTATCATTTTTGCTATTTCCGTTGAAAGAGATTGTTTGTGATGGATTCTTATTTCAAACAAAAACGGCAGTTCCCAGAAATATGTTGCAATGAAATTATAAGAAGCCTTGCTTGGCTAAATTGAATGGGTTTCCAGGAATTGTGTCAATTAACGATATTACCAAATATAAATATGTGTTTAACATTAGACTGGACCAAATACATTTTTTTTTTTTTGAAAAGTTTTTTAGAAGTTTTTTCACCTTTTTGAAAAATAAAATCAATATAACTTATGAAAAAAACCAATTTTTTTTAATTTGGCCGCGTCTAAACTACATCCACTTTCCCCAGGCAGCAGCTTCTCTGCAGCGAATGCAACTAGTTAAAAAATACTTTACAACTAGGTGGTGCACCGGTCACAACTAGTAGTTTTGTTGGCTTTTTTCCGTACTAGCAACTGGTATTTGTTACTTGTTGATGTCCTACGTAGTGTCAAATGTCAGATTTCGACCAGAACTTACCAGTCATTTACTAGTCATGATATACTGGAATTATACTAGTTATAAAATACCAGTCCCATACTAGTTCAAAATGGGCTAGTATGGTTTCTATAAAATGAACTAGTCCCCATACTAGACTAAAAAGCATTGAACCTGAACTAGTATGATTTCAACCAGAATTTTCACGACTTACCCGTTATTTTATCATTTGCCCTTATTTTCATGTTTATTCTTAAGAAAGCAGCGACTATTTGTATTTACCCTATCACGAAAAAGCATCTGTGAATTAAGGGAGAAAAAGAAGCAAACGAAACGAATGAATTTTGTATTTTTCAACTAAAATGATTTCATTCAGAAAAATTTAGTTGTATACTAGTTTGGAATGGATATTTACTGACTAGTATGAATTCAGCCAGAAAATTTTAGTTGTATACTAGTATTTTTCTGACTAGTTTGAGGTTTCGCTGCAGGGTTTATTCAAGAAATTCCAAAATAAAGCCTGTTTACAAAAAACTCCAACTCTTAGGCTCCAGCTCCAAGCTGCGAGTAGAAATCTAACTTTTATTAGCAGCATCAAAGTGAGATAAAAATCTGGTTATTGGCAAAAAAAAATATTTATATGTATTTCCAAACATGTGCAAACTAAGCACACACTCCATGAAGCCAACTAAAAATGGATAGAATCCCCATGGTGCCTGACATCCAGGAAAATCTGGCCAAAATGAACTTTCACAAGATCTCGACATATCTACAAACTAAGAAGGGTGAACTAACAGGAAATACACATGCTGTGGCTCATATGGAAAAGGGAAATAGCTTTAAAAAGCGCGCCATCTATGTACGAACTCACAAGCTTACTGTAATCGCTTTAAACATAGGGTGTTCAAGAAATCTGAAAGGTTAGAGAGCACAGGGCAAAGATTAGAAGCAAGGACTGAACTGAAATCGAAACCGTAACCGTAACCGATTAAAACTGATTCATTTTTCAAAACCGAAACCGAAACCATAACCGTTATTTTTATCTGAAGAGTTTTGAATTTTTTTAATATCTTTTTTTTTGTGGACACAAATGTATTTTATTTTACCAGAGGCTACCCTGAATAATTTTCATGGAAGATTACAAAAGGAAGGTTACAAAATACACATTTTTACCTCAATGTCAAAATTGCGGAAGAGGAAATCGAACTATAGTCGAATAAAGCCATTGAAAAAGATTTATCAGATCCGAAAAAAAAGAAAAGACTCATATTAAGGTTCCATTTTTATATATTTCTAAAAGAAAAAGTACATTTAATTTTAAGCTATTGCATAGATTTTATCGCAGGCCTTGGCGGTGGGAGTGAAATGAAAAAAATGTTAATGTTAAAAAAGTTCGTAGTAAGGGACTTTTTTCAATGTTAAAAGGTTCGGCGTTAGCAACATAACTTGACAAAAATTGTTAAATATAAGCGTTGCCTACATTTAGGTGTATGAGGTTATGTTAGCTGCAGGCCGATTACATAAAATTGGAGCTGTACATTACATTACATTAATATTGGATCTGTAAGCGTTGCCTACATTTAGGCTATACTACTAACAGTGTGACGTTCTACATAAAATTGGAGCTGTATAGGCTATACTGTTAACAGGTTAAGGCTGTACTGGAATAAAGTCATAAATATGCTCATTGAGTTTTCATAACTATTATAATTGCATAAGTTGATAAAAAGTGATATGCAATAGCTTTACCGCGGTAGTCCCCGAGTTCTACACGTCCCTTTTTTTAATTTATTTTGAAGAAGTTTTTCATTTTAGCATTTAGGTACATATTTGAGTTTTGTACAGCAACATCTTTTTGTGCTTTTGTTTTTATTTGGAAACCGAAACCGGAACGAAAACGTAACCGAAAGGTATTGGGCCTTTCAACCAATCACATGGCTTCCTTGCCTTTTTAACCAATCAGGAGTCTTCCTTCTAAAGGCTTGGTTTCCTCGAAAAGCGGTGCCGCTATGTAACGGTCGCTATGTAACGGTCGCTATGTAACGTTCGCTATATAGCGGTAGCTATGCTCACCGTCATTAGCAGCACCGCTTTTCTGTAAACTTACATGCAAGTAGCGGTGACTTCAATCCATTTGAAATTGTAAATTTGCTGCCACTTTTCTTTTTTTCTCTTCTACATATATTTTTAAAATATTTGTTTTGAAAACAATTAATTGTTGTTTTTGTAAACGAATTTGAAGAATTTTATTGAATTGACACCGCTATGACAATGACGGTGAGAAAAAACGTTGACGAAAACTTGCCACCGTCATGACGGACGCTATATTACATTACGGTGAACTTCCCGTCTTCTTACTTTACACTCAATTACTTTTACATGGCAGTATTTTTGACAACGTACTTCACCGCTATGTAACGGACGCGAGGAAACCAGCCCTAAACCCATCACATTTTTGCCCCAAAAGTTTGTATAAGGTGGCAATTGGTTGCCTCCAATGAAAACCCCATGTTAAAGGTCTGGGTCTTTTACATACTAATGAACCTGAACTGGGATAGGGCAATTGTGTTTGTGACTGGTCACATAGCAGTTCTTTTGCCTGCAGGGTATGACCATATAAGGGTGTAACGGCACAAAATAATCGAGATAGATATAGAGTTCCATATATGAAAGTTCTTCGGTTGATTACGGGAGAATAATGAAATTCGCCACAAGGTATAGTAGCAATATAAGGAGTAAACCTACTGAAACTCGACGAAAATTTCGAAAATCGCATAAATTGACATAATTCGGTAAAGTTACTATGTAGCTAAAATAGTATAATTAGGTAGGTAAATTCTCATGTTCATTCTATTTTGATTTTCTGTTAAACTTTAAATGTGGGCACCGTGCATTTTTAAGGAGGGTATTTTTGAAAATTCGACTGGTCATAACTTTTAAATTGATTATAGTATAATGTTGAAATTTACAGGTTTCATGATGGTATAGGAAATATTCATAATGAAAGTGGTGTAAATCGCTGGGTTATTAAATTTCGGTTTAGCCGAACTTAGTTTTGTTTTATTATTTTTTTATTTAATTAAATTTTTTTATTTTTTAATCTGTATAAATGTACTAAATCAATGCAGTTGTGCCTGAATGTCAACTCCGCATAAACAAACAGTATCTTTTTCGTTGGTCCTTCTCTTCAAACTTGCCTGCCCTTTAATCTAGTTCAAGTTAAGTATTTTGCAGATTTTTCCCAGCATACGAGCTGGAGGTATTTAAATGAACCCAAAGTATTCCAGCCAAATTCACAAATCGTATGAATTACCATAGCAACAAGTAAAAAAATCTGAAAATGTTAATTCCTTAAATATACTATATGATAATCCAAAAGAATATAAACTTTAAATCCTATTCAACCGAAAATCAACTCATACCCATCAAAGAATACTAAGTGGCCGCAGCTCATGAATGCGAAAATTCAGTGAAAACAGAAAACTGAAAGCCAAACAATTTTCCACTTTTAAGAAACGTAAATAATCCAAAAACACGAATAAATGACCACAAAAATGACCTCAACAAAAGTATGTTAAATTGCTGTAAAGAAGAGAGACAGTGGAAGAGAAAAAATTGCATACGAACTACAGAAACACACACACACACATACCTCTATACGAAATAATAGCACAAATCCCTGTAGGACGAAGGTCATCACTAGGGATGTCAATTTTTCGGGTTTTGGCCGTCCCGGGATTTTCGGGATATGCTTTTACAAATCCCGGGATCCCGGGATTAGTCCCGGGATTAGGGATTCGTTATTTCTAACAGGTTTGCTTCAAAAAGACTGGAGAAAATGTTTGTGAAACTGTCAATTTTTAAATAAATAACAAATAAAATTAATTAAATTTATTTATCCCTTATATTTTTTATTTACTTTTAATGTATTTCATTTGAATAAAAAAAAATAACACACTTCAATAGAAAGTTATAAAATATAAATAACTTATTATGTTTAAGTATAAATGCACTTAAACATTTTGATATACGTACATACAAACATTATCACATACAAATATGATAAGGTGCATCAGCCTATCTACACACATAAATATGTAAAACTATAACTATAAATAATCAGTATGCTATTTTAATAAACTAGTTCGTCTTACAAACGCACTCAAATAAGTTGATTTTAATTCAACAAGCTGAACCACTTCCCCCCACCAGTGGGAAGAGGTTGTCAGTTAATAATATTAACATATTAAGTATTCTTTTTTTTTGTAGTTGAACTCCTACATTAATATAAATGTATTAAACAGTTTAATAATGGTAAGTATTAATTAAAAAGTAAAAAAAAATTTGGTACATTCAGCGCGCCTCTTCCCAGCCAGCAAGATACCTTACATTTTACGAACATTGCGTTTTACGAGCTATTCTCGAATCAGCAACAACTAAAAACACAAGCTTTTTTTATTTTGTCAAAAAAAATAAAAATTTAAATTTCAAATTCAATATTTTGAAAATACGAAGTACGTTTATGATCAAAAAACGGACGTATAGAGATTCATAACAGCCTAACCTAATATAAACGCACGGACTGAGTTTTCTGTCAAAAATGTCTCATGCACATACAACTTGTATGGGAGTAGCCGAATTTGAACGCACTGCCTAAAAAAACCTAACTCAATTTTCAATTTTTGTTTTGCGTGACATTTCGATTTGACGTAAACTCTCAGAGCGCACGTCGTTGACATGTAATTCTTCAATTTGATTGCACAGCTGTGACAACCAGCTACTCACGCACGCACATTTGTTTCGGTTAGCAGCAAAAACGTCGTGCATGTTCGTGCGACAAATTCAGTCCGTGCGTTTATATTAGGTTAGGCTGTAAGCGAGTGCTTCTTCGATACATTTACGAAGCCTCGAGGGCAAAAAACATTTTAAAGCGAAACAGTATTCGTATGCGAATCGAAAAAGTATTCGTAAGCGATATTTTATTAGAGTTTTCTTCGAAAAAACATCCATTTACGAACTCGTTTACGATAATTTTGCTGGCTGGGTTCTTCCTCTAATTTTTAAACATTGCTTTTAAAAAATGATCTTAAAACTATTAAAGCGTTTAATGTTTTGTCTGCGAGTCTTGACCTGAACTTATTGCAAATGTAGCCCGCCGTTGAAAAGCATCTTTCCGCCTCAACACTTGTGGGCTGAATTGCAGACAAATATTTATAAGCTTTTTTCAAAAACATGCCTTTCTCTCCCCCATTAGAGAACAAGTCTATTTCTTTAGATAATTGTAAAGCCATACCATATTTTTTTTATTGGGACAAGTTTGTGTACTTTTCATTAAAAGGTTATTTAATTTTGCTTTTAAATCTGTGGGCTCGCTTATAATTATTTCTTCCGTTTCATTATTTTCGACATCGGTGGAAGCTTGACTTAGTAAAAGTAT
>CAXKVI010000002.1:16357771-16370271 GCA_964058755.1 Campiglossa producta | reverse complement strand
ATTAATTTGGGAAAACTTTGAGTTCATTTTGGAATAATTTTGGAGTCATTTTGGGATCATATTTGGATCATTTTGAAAACATTTGAGGGTCTTTTTGGGGTCATTTTGGAATCATTTTTGGATCATTTTGGGATAATTTAAGGGTCATTTTGGGGTCATTTTGGGATCATTTTGGGATCATTTTCGGGTCGTTTTGGGTTTAAATTCGGATCATTTTGGACACATCTTAGAGCTTTTTGGGGCCGTTTTGGGATTATTTTAGGGACATTTTGGGTTAATGTTGGGTAAGTAAAGTTAGCGATAAATTGACAGCACCAAGCAAGCTCGCTCACCCAGGTACTAAGCTTTTATCTCAAAATAATTTAAAAAAGAAAAGATCAGTACTAAAACATTTATATCTTGTAATTTTTCCCCTTCCTTCCAACCCCACCTCCATGCAATTCTAAAACGGAAAGCGCTCAATCTTAGAAACAACTTAAAGTAATCCCGTTTAAAATTAAATCTTAAAAAATCATCAAGTCTCGCAGAAATTTATTGACAAAACATCCCCTGCAAATGCACCCTTCATTGTTTGAAAGTACAAGTAAAGTAAAAAAACGTACAGACATGTAAAGTAGCAAATAAAAAAACTAATAAAATAAATTGAATAGATAAAAATTAATAAAGCGCAACTTTGTTACTTCTGGAGATATACAAGACATACATTTGTACATATATGTGTGCGACTAGAAAGAAAGTAAATTTTCAGTTTCCAGGAAAATCTGTTTGAAGAAGCAATGTTAGTCACAAAGGCAGGAACAACAAACATCAATAACAGCTCAAAACACCCAGGAGTTTTGTACAAACTCAAAGTGTTGTTGCTTGATTACTAGAGCATTAGGGATGCTTATTTATGTTGCTGACTGGACGTTCTGCCTTTTCTGCGAAATCATGCGTAAGTAATGGTAAAACAAGAAGGGAATGAATAAATTGAGCACAAAGTGCTAGCAAAAAAATAATTCAGGGGAAGATGAACAAAAAACAAAAATGCTTGTGTTAAATTATTTAAGGCCTCACTTAGTACAAAGAGAACTGGGCCTTACTCAAATCAATCTATATAAAGTAAGTAAAATATATTTTTGTATAAACCTACTCACGCTCGCTTGCCAGAAGCATCAATGTGCCAAAATTCAAATTTTCATTATACTCTTTCCGCTGATATAGTTTTTACGCCATTTTTTTTTTTCAAATCCTCCAGATTCGGCACATTCATCTTTCACAAATTTTCAAAGAAATTTTTTTTTAAATTTTCGTTATGCCAGAAACATTAATGTGTAGCACATTCATGTTTCTGACGCAATTCGACGCAAACTGAATTTTTAAATTAAAAAAAAAGTTTTTATGCCAGAAGCATGAATGTGTTGCATTCAACAACAGACACCATGGCGTATACGTAACAATTTTGCTAAACACTCATGTTTCTGGCAAAACAAAAATTTTTAAAAATTTATAAATTAAAAATTTAGTTTTAAAACATTTTCGTTGCGCCAGAAACATGAAAGTGATACACATTAATGTTTCTGTCATAACGAAAATTTAAAAAAAAAATTTCTTTGAAAATTTGTGAAAGATGAATGCACATTCATGAAAATGGCATTGCAAATTTCCGGGGAATCCTTGTACTTTGGAAATCCAGGATTTTCGCGAATCGCAGAGGAACGAGAGGTTAATCTCGTAAGCTTATTAACTCAAATCTGGAAAATTGGCACATTCATGCCTCTGGCAAGCGATCGACGATATGTGAGCTGCATTTTTTTTTTTTGTATTTTATATGCAGATCTCCAAAAAAATTCTCCCTCTAGTCTCTACGGCCTGTAGCACTCCTTAGCTTCTCCTCTTCAATTTTGTTTTTCCTCCTCTTGTCATCCTCAGTATCTCTTTCTCCAACCCTCTACCTCGCCCTTTTATATCTCCCAACCCAGTGAGCACATGGTCCTAAAAGTTAAATTCAAAACAGTAAGAGGCTTTGGAGGTCTATAGAGAATGGACGCCCACTTTATATTTATAAGATGTTTATTTGAGAGAAAAAATCTCTTTACAAAACCTTATTTTAAAAGTTTTGTCGTTATCAAAAAATGGGCATACTTTTCGCAAGGTAGAGTTTATTTAATTTACTTCATTTCTTTACAAACTTATTGCACACGAAATAGTTAATAGCAATCACTTAATTATTTTAATAATAGAAAATAAGTAAAGTGTTTTTAAGTGTATATAATCACTTTATAATAAATTGCCCACATGCTCACTTGTTTTTCCTCTAATTTATGATATAACTTTACTGCACAAATTATACGTCCATATATATGTAAGTAGACACGAACATACATATATGTCTTCAATTTAAGACTTTACGATGTCATAAATAAAAACAAACGACCATTTCTGTATTGACAATCACTTGTCCTTTTAAATACATATCTACATAGAAATGTATATCGTCGGTGACAATGCAAAACCATGTAAATGCTGTCAGTCAAATTTTACAGGAGAAACAAAAAACTGTCAAACTTTAACACGAACCAACATGTATGGAGACAAAATTTGTACAAGTCACTAATTGGTTGGTAATAAAGAAAGGAGTCGGGCCCTGGTAAGCAAATCTCAATATTGACTAAAGTGTAGATTATGCTGTTTTGTATTTGTGCGTTACTTGGTTTTGCATTGTCACAGACAATATTGAACCTGCATACACAATGAACACCTCTTAAATGATGTGCACAGAGCAAAAACGATGACCACACTAGACAGTGACTTCCCGCATGGTTCTGCTTTTATTGACTCAGCTATTTTCATACATTTTTTCCGGGTCATTCCCTGGTATACCAGCAACCTATTAGTGCATTATTTTAGAGGCAAATTAAATTCTTCGTCGAGCTCTAAAATAACATTTTTATAAAGACTAGTATCCCTTGTGATCGAAAATTCGACCAACAAAATTTGGAGGGGGTCGCTAGCCCCGTGTCCGCCATCCTTAAATT
This sequence comes from Campiglossa producta, assembly GCA_964058755.1. Lineage (NCBI taxonomy): Eukaryota > Metazoa > Arthropoda > Insecta > Diptera > Tephritidae > Campiglossa > Campiglossa producta. The sequence continues at coordinate 16,367,254 of CAXKVI010000002.1, read as the reverse complement.
TCGGGACGCCCCTGAAAATATACCGCCTATACCTCAGTTCTTTCAATTTTCTTTCCATCGATGCATATTTCATTCAAACGGTTCACTTACAGGAAGTTCCGAAAATTTTTCATGTGGCGTATTTATTTATACATAGATATTTCAAAAGAGGTCCTTTCGTGAGACGAAGGTTAGAGTAATTTCCAAAATACCAGATTTTTTTTGTCTTGGACCATCGTGAAGAACCGGTATCGTTATTATTTTATTTTTTATTTAAATTTTTTTATTTTACTTGATTTATTTTTATTTTTTTTTACTTCATTTCATTTTGTTTTACTTTTTAATTTTTAAAATTTTTTTTTTGTTGGACTTTTTTTTGTTTTATTTTTTTTATTTCATTTTACTTTATGATTTTTTTTTTATTTTTTTAATTTAATTTTTTGTTATTTTATTTTATTCTAATATATCTTATTTAATTTTTTTTTTTATTTTTTTTTTTTCATTTTATTTTTTTATATTAATTTTTTTTTATTTTTTTATTTAATTTTTTTTTTTTTTAATATTTTATTTTTTTTTGTTTTATTTGATTTTTTTTATTTTATTTTATTTTTTTTTATTTTATTTTATTTTATTTTATTTTATTTTATTTTATTTTATTTTATTTTATTTTATTTTATTTTATTTTATTTTATTTTATTTTATGATTTTTTTTTTATTTTTTTAATTTAATTTTTTGTTATTTTATTTTATTCTAATATATCTTATTTTATTTTTTTTTTTTTTTTTTTTCATTTTATTTTTTTATATTCATTTTTTTTAATTTTTTTATTTAATTTTTTTTTTTTAATATTTTATTTTTTTTTGTTTTATTTGATTTTTTTTATTTTATTTTATTTTATTTTATTTTATTTTATTTTATTTTATTTTATTTTATTTTATTTTATTTTATTTTATTTTATTTTATTTTATTTTATTTTATTTTATTTTATTTTATTTTATTTTATTTTATTTTATTTTATTTTATTTTATTTTATTTTATTTTATTTTATTTTATTTTATTTTATTTTATTTTATTTTATTTTATTTTATTTTATTTTATTTTATTTTATTTTATTTTATTTTATTTTATTTTATTTTATTTTATTTTATTTCATTTTATTTTATTTCATTTTATTTTATTTTATTTTATTTTATTTTATTTTATTTTATTTTATTTTATTTTATTTTATTTTATTTTATTTCATTTTATTTTATTTTATTTTATTTCATTTTATTTTATTTTATTTTATTTTATTTTATTTTATTTTATTTTATTTTATTTTATTTTATTTTATTTTATTTTATTTTATTTTATTTTATTTTATTTTATTTTATTTTATTTTATTTTATTTTATTTTATTTTATTTTATTTTATTTTATTTTATTTTATTTTATTTTATTTTATTTTATTTTATTTTATTTTATTTTATTTTATTTTATTTTAATTTATTTTATTTTATTTTATTTTATTTTATTTATTTTGTTTTATTTTATTTTATTTATTTTATTTTACTTAAAAATGGCTAAAATGATATAGTTTGGTAGGATGAAGTCATTCTATTATGATAAATTCTTAAAAGGAGGCGTGGCACCGCTCACTTTTCAGGAAGTCATATTTGAAAATTTCACGGGTTATAACTTTTAAACTGATTACGGTAGAACGATGAAATTGATACAAGGTATACTAGCATAATAGGGAGTATACCTGCTGTAATTGGACGAAATCACTTCCCAACCACGCTTACTTCCGAAATGGGATATTTCGAAAATCAAATGAAAACTACTGATGAGTATTTAATGTTCGGTTTACCCGAACTAAGACTTCCTTACTTGTTATTTATACTGTTGATTGTTCTATACTTATTTATTATTTTCTTTTATTTATTGACTTACTTCTTTAACTAGATTTTATTTCGTTTTGTGTCATCTCATTTTTGTAATGTTTTTTTTTTGCTGACGACGGGCACACCACGGCGTATTAGAAATGGCAATAGCACTGCCAATGCTAACGCTAATGATTAACAAAAAAGGTAAACGCCCACAAATAATTGCTGCGTAGGCATTTGACACTTGTTTGTATCTGCCCATTAGAGATGAGCATCTTCAGCAACTAACTACACAGGTATAGATATATGTATATATAAGGATATGAGTGTATACTTTTGTGTAGTGCTTTGTATGAATGTATTAGCGTAGGTAAACAAAAGTGGGCTATGCCTTGTAGGTTCGCACTCCGTCAGGATCTTTACATACAAACATATATACGCATAAGTATAAGCATTTACTCCTATATTCGTGAGGTCATTTACTCTTAAATTGTTGAATGCTCAACTCGCTGAAAAGTGAAAATGCTTACATTTCGAATTTATTGTTTTTCGATATAAATTAATATATTAATGGGTTAGCAATTCAAATAAATTTGAAAATTGTATTGACACTTTAGCACTATTTTGTTTGAATGAAAACAAGCTCTTTGAATGTTGTTTGGTGAAATGATGCGGAAAAAACATCTTTTTAATGCTCGACTGGATGGCATTATTGAGCTCATGCACTTGCTAGGAACAAGTCGACCTAATAAACAATTCGTCAAGCCATGTGTCTATGGCACTATAGTACATGAATTCTAAGATAAATATTGCGGCAGTGAAAACCGCATAGCCAACAATTTCACAAAACTTTTAGAAGTATAATACAACTAGTTTCAACAATTTTTATGGCAATTTTGGCAAGTTGTATGCTTTTGTTCTTAGGCCATTTGCTAACAATTGTTTTCAGATATGCAATGGAGTAATGAGTTTGAAACTTTCACTACGCTGATAGCTAAGGTGAAAACTAACATATATGTAAATTGTATGCGAGCTACACATGTATGAGGAACTTTTAACAAGCAAAAAAAAATATGTACGAATATACAAATCTAAGAAAGTTTCAACTTTTGTATTTAACTCACCTTTTTTTGTATGCGAGCTTGAAATAATTGAAAAGTTTTAGAAATAGAGATGAGTTTGTGAACGACCAAGTTCTTAAGACAAACAAGTTATCGCTTGGATACATACATACATATCTATAAAATAACAAATAAATTAGTTTTTGCATCTAGGTATGATATCGCACCCTAAATCAAAAACCGTCACAAATCAAAATTTTTTTAGGTGGCTAACTTGGCATAGATTGCCTAATAAAAAGTAGCACAGCCAGTAAATACATTTTTTTTCTTTTTGATTATTTTATTTTATTTTTTTTTTATTTTTTTTATTTTATTTTATTTTATTTTATTTTATTTTATTTTATTTTATTTTATTTTATTTTATTTTATTTTATTTTATTTTATTTTATTTTATTTTATTTTATTTTATTTTATTTTATTTTATTTTATTTTATTTTATTTTATTTTATTTTATTTTATTTTATTTTATTTTATTTTATTTTATTTTATTTTATTTTATTTTATTTTATTTTATTTTATTTTATTTTATTTTATTTTATTTTATTTTATTTTATTTTATTTTATTTTATTTTATTTTATTTTATTTTATTTTATTTTATTTTATTTTATTTTATTTTATTTTATTTTATTTTATTTTATTTTATTTTATTTTATTTTATTTTATTTTATTTTATTTTATTTTATTTTATTTTATTTTATTTTATTTTATTTTATTTTATTTTATTTTATTTTATTTTATTTTATTTTATTTTATTTTATTTTATTTTATTTTATTTTATTTTATTTTATTTTATTTTATTTTATTTTATTTTATTTTATTTTATTTTATTTTATTTTATTTTATTTTATTTTATTTTATTTTATTTTATTTTATTTTACTTTGTTTTATTTTATTTTATTTTATTTTATTTTTATTTATTTATTTATTTATTTATTTATTTATTTATTTATTTATTTATTTTTTATATTATATTTTCTTCCAACTTTCAATACAGCATTAAAAACTCTGTTTACATATTTTAGCCAAAATCGTCTTAAGAATATCGATGACAAAATTTATGTACATATGTACAATTGTACATATGTATACAACTTAAACGATAAATCACGTTAAGAAATGGCTCATAAAAATTACTTCCGAATTCTTGTGAATTATTGAATTTAAAGTAATACTTTTGTTTATGGCCTTCAGCATCATAATGATTATGCACATCAATCCCACCTGTGCATTAAGTGAAAGTCATTTGACGATATTGTAGCTGCTTGTCCTTTTCATAACCGAAAGTGCTTTCACACATATTAAGCACACACTTTCATCCACTTTATGATGAAAAGGAGCGTGAATTTTAGAATAATTTATATGTTGCTAGAAACAAACTTGCTTAGGTACAATATTAAATTTATGCTCTGTATAAGTATCATCAACAACTTTTTAACAGCTGTAAATTCTGGGTTACTATCGGTATTGTTAGCAAATTCCAAGAACCTATTGAAAACTGATTTGAGTAAACTTTTCGTTTATTTTTGGATGACTTTGGCTATTTTTATATAAATTGTATGGGCCGTTATCGTCACTTTGTTGATCCTTTTTATGCATTACTAAATTATGCGCGATTTAAAATGAATGACAATATAACTTTAAAACTTAAATGTCTAGGTTATCCAGGAATTAAGGCCATGTTAAGTATATGTATGTATCAGAATTTCAATACAGAAAAATTTAATTCCATCATTTAAAGGCGAATTTTAATTTCAACGATATTTAAAAATTTTAAGTTTTCGGAATTCCTGCCCTTTAATCAATTCGCTGCATGTGAAAGTTCAAATTTTTATCCAAACTAATTGAATCACATACAATTTGAACTTATTTCTACATACTACATACAATGGACTATGTGCTCGATATAATAAAATAAACACTCTCCTGGGTTCAGCGAAAAATCCAAATTCTATTATTTTCAGCGAATTCAGCATTTATGTTTCTATTTTGTATCTGTAAATAGTAGCAGCTTTATTTTTTAGTTTTAGCCCTTTAAGGCTTTACTTTTCAATTCAGTCAGCTCTTTGTTTGCAGTGTTGTGCGCAGTAAACCATTGATTACTTTTGGCAAACCGGTTTTGTTTATTTTAAATTCGTTTAAAAAATTCAAAGCACTTTTGATCAAATACCAGCTCGTAAAACAATCTAATATTTACTCTAACGAAAAAATTTAATTTGTTATTTATTTGTTTATGGTCATATTTTGTATGAGCTTATAGTTGTTGGGTAAATTATTAGAATTTTTTATAGTAGTAATAATAATAATAGTTTAGTTACATTTTATTAGAACTATTTTGCAGCAGTTGAAATGGCAGCATTCTTTTGTAACCGAGTTAGAAAAAGCACGCTAACAATACCACAAATATTATAAAAACACCTTTAACCTTAATCAGAAGACGCACCCAGCCAAAGGATCAAGACTATATATAAAGACATAATCAGGATATAGGAGCAATTTCAAGAGGCAATGTGGCACAATTGTCCGAAAATCTGCGAAATTGTTGGTGCGCTTGTGAGAGCACTATGATCGCACTGAGCAATCAATGTATGTCGTTTTTTTATGCTCAGTTGGTCACTTGCAAGCAATGACTCTACAACATACGCTGTTGCTTCGGTGCGCTAGGGAGCGAGGGAGATGAGAAGATACACGGTTAAAACAAAGAGCCTAAATTTTAAACCCGTATAAAGTTTAAGCGATTTTTTTAACTTTGGTTTGTAATTCCTATTTGTATTCCTATTAGTTTCGATTTAAGATCAAAATGAAAAGCAGTCTAAACTTTTTTTTATATGCTTGAATGTAATTGAATTTTGGCCACAAAAATTTGATGAGCGGTAGAGCAGTCGGCTGTGACTGCTGAGCGCTTTCGTTCGAATCCTGCCAAATGCCATGTTTTTATACCCAGCGTACTAGTACTACTTCAATGGTATATTAATTTTTGTCACATAATGGTAGTATGTAACGGTACAATATAATCGAGATAGATATAGAGTTCCACATATGAAAGTTCTTAGGTTGAAAAGAGAAGTGCATTAAGGCATGTCCATCCGTCTGTCCGCCTGTGTACACGATAACTTGAGTAAAAACTGAGATATTTGCGTGAAATTTTGTATACAGCTTACTTTCTGGCTAAGGTAGGTTGCTATTGAAAATGGGCAAAATCGGATGATAACCACGCCCCCTTTTTCGATATCGAAAATTTCGAAAATCACACAAATTGGCATATCTCGGCAGCTGAAATGACTAAAATGATATATTTTTATTGGTGAATTCCCCTGGTCATTATTTTATGAGTTTTCCAAAAAAATTTTATAGTGGGCTTGGCACCGCCCACTTTTGAGGGGGGCATTTTTGAAAATTCGACTGGTCGTAACTTTTAAACTGATTAGGGTAGAACGATGATATTTGGCACAAAGCATACTAGTATCGTTGGGAGTATACCTGTTGAAACTGGAAAAAATCGCTCTCCGACCACGCCCACTTTCGATATGGAACATTTCGAAAATCACATAAATTGACATAATTCGGTAAGGTAAATAGCTAAGATAGTAAAAACTTTAGGTAAATCCTCCTAGGGCCTATATCATTGTTATCCCGTTCTGGAAATTACCGCCGGGTATTTAATGTTTGGTTCACCCGAACTTAGACTTCTTTACTTGTTTAAATTTTTTTTGTTCTTAAAACTTTTGGTTTGAAAATTAAAACTTTTCGGTTTAAAATTGAAACTTTTAGTTTTTGTTTTTAAGCTATTGCATAGATTTTATGGCGGGCTTGGCACCTAAATCAAGAAAACGGATCGGATATTTGTGAAAAAAAGGTTCGAAAAGGTTCGTAAAGGTTCGAAAAGGTTCGAAAAGGTGTTGGCAACAGCCCGAATACATAAAATTGGATCTCTATCATAAAGTTATTTATAAAGTTAACCTTAACTTTAACCTCCACTTTAACTATAACTTTAACTTTGACTTTGACTTGGGCTTTGACTTTAACTTTGACTTTAACTTTAACTTCAACTTAAACTTCAATTTTAATTTCAACTTCCACTTCAACATCAACTTCAACTTCAACTTCAACTTCAACTTCAACTTCAACTTCAACTTCAACATCAACTTCAACTTCAACTTCAATTTCAATTTCAACTTCAACTTCAACTTCAACTTCAATTTCAACTTCAACTTCAACGTCAATTTCAACTTCAATTTCAACTTCAACTCAAAGTTAAAGTTAAAGTCAAACTCAAAGTCAAAGTCATAGTCAAAGTCAAAGCCCAAGTCAAAGTCAACGTTAAAGTTAAAGTTAAAGTTAAGGTTAACTTTAAAGTTAAGGTTAACTTTAACATTAACTTTATGATAGAGATCCAATTTTATGTATTCGGCCTGTTGCTAACACCTTTCGAACCTTTTCGAACATTTTCGAACCTTTTCGGACCTTTTGGAACATTTTCGAACCTTTTTTCACAAATATCCGTTCCGTTTTTTTTTTATTTAGGTGCCAAGCACGCGATAAAATCTATGCAATAGCTTAAAAGTTCGAGTTATCCATCGCTGGTGGCACTTTCCACAAAAAAATGAATTTTTCGAATAAAGAAAATACGGTGGGAATCGGGAATTTTGGAAATGAGTTGAACAAAAATCTATTTTGCGCAGAACGAAGTATGCGGGGTCAGCTAGTATATATATATATATTTATCTCCGACATCAGCTTTAACTTTTTTTCCTGCAAACACATTTTATATACGAAGAACAGGTAAATGATCTGAAAACTCAACAACATTTTTAGGTGTAAATAAATAGGTGTTGGTAGCTCCCAAAAAGCTTTTGAACTGTGAAATTGAATAAAAATGTATCTCTGTATATGTACTTCCAGCACATTTCTGAATTCCATGAAATCCCAATATCCTCCCTTACTGCATTTTATAAGCCAACACAACTTTCAGTAAAATATTGTTTTTAGCAACGTTTTTGTGCGCTGAAAGCCTTCTCTGAGCTAAATTTATTTTACGCCAACATTTTTAGCTATGCACTTTAGCATTTTTATTCGCAGATTTACACATATGTAGGGCCCAAACTATACTATACTACATAGATGTGTGAACATTGGTTAAACGTGTCAATATGCCAATGGTTGTTCGTACATATGCGAGTAGAGCAACAATTTGCCAAAAGCTTCAGCATTCGTTGCATATTTAAAATAGTTTCTGTGGAAATAAAAACTTTTCGAATACAAATTTTTCTTTTCAAATTTTTCTTTTTTTATGTTGCACTCAGCTTGATTGGATTTTAGGTCAAATAAAATAAACTAAAACAATACAAATCTATGCACCTCTGTTGATATATTTTAGGTGCTACAATTTGAGGCATGCTGTCCAGTTTGTTTTATTGAGTTATCTGCTTAGTAAATGTTTATGTATGTGCGTTGTAGGCCTATTTCGACTTCAATACACACACCAAAATAGCTTTAGTTCAATGCGAGCTTTTGTGTTGTATGATGGTGTAGTTTTTTGTTTTAATATAGTAACAAATAAATATAATAAGGGTTTTAATCTGTACAAAAGGGAATGCTTTCTCTAAAGTGTCTTTATGTGTCCGCACACTAACATATTTATTAGAACATTCAAAAAATTTAAGGAAAAAAATTTGATATTCATACCCCCTATATCGTTCTAGGAGAACGGTAAACCGTGGCGATTTTTAGTTAAAATTTTATCTAGCAACTTAATAAACTCGCAAAAAAAGTCCATTAAGGTTTCGAAAAACACATACTTTTAATATTGTGTCTATATATAAAGGACTGTGCAACAAATATCCACCTTTGAATTTTTATAAGGACAACAGGATCATTTTCAAAGATATTCATTTATAATTTAAAAAATGTGCAAAGCTTCTCAGCAATTCATTAGCTTTGCAGATGCCGTTCGGAGTCAGCAAAAAACTTTAGGTTCCACCAATTTGTAGGAAAAAATTTAAAACAGCACACAACAAATTGGAAGAGAAGCTCGAGAAAAAAAAACCTCGTTAGAGGTTATAATGTTAACCAGCATACGCCGCCATTATTATTTTTTTAAAGAATGCTTAGCATGATTTGATGATTTGTTTCAAATTATAATTTGAAAATTTAAGTCACATACAAAATTTCTTTCCCTTCCTTGCCTTCCCTTCCCTTCCCTTCCCTTCCCTTCCCTTCCCTTCCCTTCCCTTCCCTTCCCTTCCCTTCCCTTCCCTTCCCTTCCCTTCCCTTCCCTTTTCATACCTTTCCTTTCATTTCCCTTTTTTCCTTTCCTGTTTTCCTTTCCTTTCCTTTCCTTTCGTTTCCTTTCCTTTCCCTTTCCTTTCCTTTCCTTTCCTTTCCTTTCCTTTCCTTTCCTTTCCTTTCCTTTCCTTTCCTTTCCTTTCCTTTCCTTTCCTTTCCTTTCCTTTCCTTTCCTTCCTTTCCTTTCCCTTCCTTTCCTTTCCTTTCCTTTCCTTTCCTTTCCTTTCCTTCCTTC
>CAXKVI010000002.1:16337106-16354606 GCA_964058755.1 Campiglossa producta | reverse complement strand
TTGTTGAATGCTTGACTTATCATGATTTCCCATCAAATTACTGGCACTTAATTTAATGAATTGTTGCCATTTGGTCATGCGAAGTACAACAACCCATACACATATGCATTTCTTACTCTATTTACATACGTATGTGTGGTCCAGCGCGTGTACAATCTTTGATTAAAGCAAAACAATCTTGAATTTTGTGAGAGTGCGTGTTCGATACTCTGACACTTGTATGGATGCATGTGTATGCGTGCATATTTGCGTGCTTGTTTATCTTTGAATTGTTTGTTTGTTCCTTAAGTAAATTTTCGTTGACTGTATGCACTCCCCACTCGTAGTAGCTACCCTGCAATGCAATAAGGCTAGGACGGTTCAGCGTGGAGTCGCAAAGGATCTTGCGATCTCTGCCAATTTTGCTTTCTTTATACATAGAGTGGAAGTGATCCCTTTTATTTAAGCATGTCCTATGAAGAAAATAATTGGTCCTTTTCATGACTTAGCGGGTAAATTTGAACATATCTAAATTTGGCTATGCCAACTAGGCCCATAAGAGACTAGTTTGGATAAATTATAGGCCACTGTAGACCAAATGTATTATTCGCGGACAACTCTATTTAGAGATTAATCGCACAAAATTGTGGCAGGGTTCGTACTCGCAGTTGCCATTTCAACCATGCTCCTTACACACACACATATTTACGCATACGCATATTAGTTTCTTTGTATTTGTTTGTTATTCAAGTAATTTATGTGATTTGTTTTGGTGCCATCAAACAACAACTACTTAAGATTCTTAGCAGCTGTTGATATTGAGAAATTAGCCATAAAATAGGCAAAAGTGTCGTTAAATGTGAATTTTAAATAGCGAATGACAGTTGTGCTAACAGACACATCTATTAATAGGTTAATTGAAGAAAGCGGAAACAATTTGTAAAGTCCTTATGATATTCAAGATAAAAATTTCCGAAAAAAATATCAAATAGGTGGCAACTTTATAAACTGACTAAAGTGGCAAATCCAATAAGAACATCTTAAAATGAAGTATATCTACTATCCAACACCTTTTAAGAAATCGTGGTTGGTATGCGACTGAAGGTCTCAACTCTGTAAACCGCCCTGAGTGGCAGCACCTAATTGTCTTAAATCTATGCCAAATTTCATCGAAATCGGTCAAGCAGTCCTAAAAAGATAGCAAAATGACCCAATAAACGATCCCAAAATGGCAACAAAATGACCCCAAAATGATCCCAAATGATTCCAAAGTGATCCCAACTGAAATGATGATCCCCAAAAATTACCCCAAATGATCCGAAAATTATCTCAAAATGACCTTAAAGTGATCCCTAAATGATCCCAAAAATACCCTTAAATTATCTCAGAATGATCCGAAATCCAAAATTACCCCTAAATGATCCCAAAATGATCCTATAATAATCCAAATATTTACTTACTTACTTAAAATAGCTTTTAACCGCCTAGGCGATTTTGACCGTCTAACATGTTTCGGCTCCTTGTTGAGCCAACTGGCGCCAATTGGAGACACCGCGTGTTCTCAGATCTGCCTCCACTTGGTCCTGCCATCGGAGAGGTGGCCTCCCTCTTCCTCTACTTCCACCGGCGGGTGCCGATAAGAATACCTTCTGGGCCGGAGCGTCTTCGTTCATTCGCACCACGTGACCTAGCCAGCGAAGCCGCTGGGTTTTAATTCGCTGAACTATGTCGACGTCTGCGTAAATCTCATACAGCTCATCATTATATCTTCTTCGGTACTCGCCGTCGCCAACTTTTAGGGTTCCATAAATCTTTCCTGCTGTCAATGACCATGCTTCTGCACCATATAGCAGAATGGGTACGATAAGTGACTTATAGATTGTTGTTTTTGTTCGTCGAGAGAGGACTTTACTTCTCAATTGCCTACTCAGCCTAAAGTAGCATTTGTTTGCAAGAGTTATCCTTCGATGGATTTCCAGGCTTACATTGTTGTTGGTATTAATGCTGCTTCCCAGGTATACAAAGTCCCTTACTATCTCGAAATTAATAATCCAAATACAATTCCAACATATACCAATACAATGCGATAAAATGGTAAACCTGCTCGACAACCCTATTTAAAAATATTTTAGTTGGTATGTCACCGAAAATACCTTTCATTCGACACTCATATTAGCATGTCTTTCTACAATATTTAAAAAATTGAGATATGTGGCACCCCCAAGTGGCAACATCAAAGTGGACAGTCTTAGAAATCGCATACTATCTCTATGCCGAATTTCATAGAAATCCTTCAAGCGGTTCTCGAGATAGTAACGGATATACTGCTATATACTGCAACCCTAGGTGGCAACCCTACTTGTAAATATTTTAGTTGGCATGCCGCCGAAAATATCTTTCATTTTATACCCATATTGGCTTATCTTACTCAATATGACAAAAAGAGATAGCGGCAACCCTGTGGTGGAGCAATGGTTCAGAGAGCTACTTTTGAGGATCACACTACATTTGATGTTTTATAGTTAGAGTGCCTTGGGAAGATTTACGATCTTTTCAGGGATCGCTCTTTTTACGATTACTACCCAAATAAATGGTCTGCTAAAACTTCTCAATATTTTTTTTTTTTTTTAATCAAAGAAAACTCTGAACTCGCTCGACTGCTCACAGGCAACGCATGACCAGTTCTTCCGAAAGCCAAGAGTCTTTTGCCTAATGCAGATACATTGGCGGTCGCCGTGGTGTAGCGGTAGTGTGTTCGGTTTTTCTAAGCTGGGTCGCCTCTCGGCAATAGTTTGGCAAAATCTAAGTGTGTATTTCAGCCATTAAAAGCTTCTCAGTAAAAACTCCTTTGCTTTGCAGGTGTCGTTCGGAGTCGGCAAACAAACTGTAGGTCCCGCCAACTTGTGCGAAAAAACTCAAAAGCAGCACACCACAAGTTGGAAGGAAAGCTCCGCAAAAATGTCGTTAGAGGTAATGATAAGCTGTTGGTATATCGCCGCCATTCATTCATGCAAAAAAAGAGGACGTGTGGCACTCGGGGACTGACGCGATAAAGCTATTGCATATCACTTTTTATCAACTTATGCAATTATAATATTTATGAAAACTCAATGAGCATATTTATGACTTTAGAGCAGTACAGCCTTAACCTGTTAACAGTATAGCCTAAAAATAGTCAACAACCTATTTTATGTAGTGTACAGTTCCAATTTTATGTAATCGGTCTGCTGCTAACATCAGTACAACGTCATACTGTTAGTAGTATAGCCTAAATGTAGGCAACGCTTACAGATCCAATTTTAATGTAATGTAATGTACAGCTCCAATTTTATGTAATCGGTCTGCTGCTAACAGCAGTACAACGTCATACGCCTAAATGTAGGCAACGCTTATATATTTTTTTTTCAAGTTATGTTGCTAACGCCGAACCTTTTAACATTGAAAAAAGTCCGTTACGAACTTTTTGAACATTAACATTAACATTTTTTTCATTTCACTCCCACCGCCAAGGCCTGCGTTAAAATCTATGCAATAGCTTAAGAAAAACACTATATGGGTATCAAATAAAAGTAATTGATTTTTGCTCGTTATCGATGACAGGCTTATTTCTCTTATTTGAGCAAATACCAAATTATTTTTGAAGTTAACTTCTTAGGCGGCGATGCAAAGTTTTATGGAGATTAAATTTTGAATGCAAAAATACTGGCAACAGTGTTCAGACTTGCGGCAACGAATAGTGGCAACGAGCTTGATAATTTTGCACATACTTTTCTCAGGAACTGCTAAAGCGATTTGGATCAAATTTGGCATCTGAATAGAATGCTTTATCCTTAAGCTTTCTAACTGGCTGCTTGCCACTTTGCGCGGCTTACAGGGAAGCCACCTATTTAATTTTTTTTTTAAGACATACCAACATGGGTATCAAATAAAGGTATTCGTCGGTCGTATTGCAACTAAGATGTTTTCAGGCAGGGTTGCCACCTAGGGTTGCCATCCAACCCCATTTTATTTATTCTCTCATATATCGAGAAATATCACTTTAGCAGGATTTGAATCAAATTATGGCATATACATTAGGGTGATTAAAAAAAATGTCGACTTGGTCTTACCCCCTAAAAAGTTAAATATTGATGAGAAAATAAGCCTTGCAAAAAGTTATGTCTCTAACTTAACCAAATCGATTCAAACGAGAATTTTCGTTTAGATAGGATTTTTTTGAAACTTACTTAAACTTGCTACTGTTCACTAAAATCTAGTTTTAATCCGATGTTTCACAGAAATTAGGCGGAAGAAAGCTACCTAATAGTTAAAATTATTATTATGACAACAAAATGTTGCTGGTTAAGCTTGATAATACTTTAATAGTCCCAACTTAGCTCTCTACCAAAACAGAAGACATAACTTTTATAGGTTCAACACAGCTGAAACATTTCATTAAAGCTTATTTTTAAAGAATCTTAAGTTTTCGCATGATGAACTTTTGATGAGTTTCGTTAATCTTGAACTACACGCGCCAAAAATTGGAGAAAATTTGAAGCTTAGTGGCAAAAACAAATCTACACTACTTTAAGAAGGCACACAAAGTTTAGAAAGCATTCATGATGTGGATATTAAAATAGCAACTTTTTGTATGATTTGTCTCATACAAAGCGGAAGATTAAATAAATAAATTTCTTAGAAACAGCTTAAATTGCCAATGAACTCAATATATCGCATAGCAGCTACTTTCTACGACCCTTTTCTCACAATATTCAATTTTAAAAAGATTATTGGAAAATAACGAAATGTGAGCTTGAAATTAGCTGAAGCACATACACAAGCAATTCGAAATGTTTATATCCATAAGGGACTCATATACGTAACTAATTCCAAGAAATAGTTCACAACATGACTTGATCTCTACAACACCATTGACGGGCGTAACCCTTATCACAAAGGGCAACACCAATCAACAACAACAGAAAACACACATTTCTCTACTGCAATATGTAGCTTAAGCAATAGCTACAACAAAAACAAAAGCAACATCAACTATGTATCAAATAGAAAGTAGAAACCAGTCAACAGCGACCACATCTTTTAAACACTTTCAATCAATTCATTGACTAACACTCAACAAGCTTAAGAGTTCGTACACAAGTGTGTGTGTGTGTGTGTGTGTGTTTGCTTGCGAAAGTGTTGTGAGTTTGTAGTAGAAGTGTAAACTTTTCATTTGACTCGTGAGTGGCCGGATGACATATATAGATAGATAGACAGATACGGATGTAAAGAAAGTGCGTTGAAAGAAAATGCCCTCGAGTTTTAACAAAATTACTGTAAAGCAACAAAACGATATACTGAAAGCAAATCAAGAGACGGTGAAGTAATGGTTATTTATATGTACATATGTATATGTTTACGTGTGTATATAAATACTTATGCATGTACATTAGACCGTACCAAAAATGTATGGAAAAAAATAAAGGTTCGAAATTTGATGTGCATACGAAAAGTGTGCGAAGTTTTATTGTTGTAGCATAAAGGAATACTAAGCTCGCAAAAAAGTCCATTAAGGCTTCGAAAATTACATAATTTTTTATTTTGCCCATACATAAATTTTGAATTTTTATAAGGACAACAGAATTTTTTTTAAGGATATTGAAAAAAACGTAATCGCGAGAAAAGGACATTGGAATTAAAAAATATTCAAGTTTAGATAAATTGTATTCATGTTTTGGTTGATATCTCCGAAACAGATTGAAATATCGAAATAAAACTTACACCACGCTCAGTCTCTCACTTTTCGTTTGATACACATATTGTAAAATCAATTTTTAGAATATCTTCTCGTTTAATTATTGCATAAATCTTTGGCAGGATAATTTTTGATGCATCATCATCATTTATTGGCGCTTAACCGCCTAAGCGATTTTGGCCACTGCATATCAAAGCACGCCAGTCATTCCTTTTTAGCGATAACTGACGCCAATTGGAAATCCCAAGGGAGTTCAAATCATCCTCCACCTGTTGTTTCCATCTCAGTCGAGGCCTCCCCTCCCTCTGCTGCCGATTTCAGGCGACGATAGGAAAACCTTCTGTGCTGGAGCTTATTTGTCCAATCGCATAACGGAGCCTTTGGGCTTTAATTCGCTGGACTATGGTCAGATCTGCGTGAAGCTCGTACAGCTCATCGTTAAATTTCTTTCGATACTTGCCGTTGGCATCACGGGAAGGACCATAAATCTTCCGGAGAACTTTTCTCTCAAATACTCCAAGGGCCATCTCATCTTCTCTTGACATTGTCCATCAGGACAGGTATAATGAGAGACTTATAAAGCGTGATCTTTGTTCTTCGAGAGAGGAGTTTACTTCTCAATTGCCTACTCAGTCCAAAGTAGCACTTGTTAGCAAGAGTGATTATCCGATGGATTTCTAGACTGATATTATTTTCGGTGCTGATACTGGTTCCCAAATAGACGAGAGACATAGTTTCAAATTTGTAACTATCAAAAGTGACATGGCTGCCAAGGCGCGGTGTACCGACTCTTTCTTTGATGACAGCATAATGGACAAAATAAGGGCGTATGCGTTTAAATAAAACAACTTTGATTGTTGTGGAACAATCTAATGTATATATGTTTATGTGTGTTCATTTGGATCGCTCCAAATCGGACTCTTTCTGAACCTTTTTCAATTTAAATGCATTTGGATTGAAGGAAAAGTCCTTGGTCTGAATTTTTTGGACTAAAAATAAACTTATTTTATTTTATTTTATTTTATTTTATTTTATTTTATTTTATTTTATTTTATTTTATTTTATTTTTTTATTTATTTTTTTTTTTTTCATTTTATCTTACGTCAATTAAAGATGGAACTACTCCAATAAATAACACACTATATTCTTTTACTATAAAAGAGGGAAGTAGGAAGCGTATGTGTCGCTATTGAAACCAACAAACTGGGTTACAATGAACCGCATTAAAAGTTGTGTAGAAATAAAATAAAAACTTGCGAGCTCCGCGTATGTATGTGTGAAAGTGGATCAGAGAGTATGCGGAAGCAGCTACAGAATTGTATAGAAACCTTAAAAGTTTCGTAGATATCTTGGCTAAACCAAGAGTAAATATATCTATCCATACTAACGTATTGTGTATTGGTAATGAAATAACTGTATAGCAAAAGCATTTATTTATTTGTTTGTGCACGCGCTATTGGCCGTCAAGCTATGGCAATTTATTGGAATTTTATAAACATTTTTCAAAAATAAACGAGTAAAAGCAATTTAATGGAAAGTAAGTTCTTTCGACGGTAGATTGAATTTCATTTGAAAATTTAAATAAACAAATTCTAACTTGCTTACTTTCTAAATATTTGCTGTTTGAATATTAACTTGAAGGAAATGATAGATGCTTTATTATAGATTTCAATTTCAAATCTCATTAATTGATGCTTATCTATAAAGCTAGTTTGGCTGTTGCCACACCAGGCATAAGATTAAGGAAATCGCACTTTAGGTAGCCATTTTTCTAAAGCAACTATTTGGCTCAATGGATTTTTGAGTGGTCCTAACTAATTGAAGGTGAATGAATTTTAATTTATTCTTTTTTTTTTTAAATACCCTTTTAAAATTCTTTTAAGCTATTGCATAGATTTTATCGCAGGCCTTGGCGGTGGGAGTGAAATGAAAAAAATGTTTACGTTATAAAAGTTCGTAACGGACTTTTTTCAATGTTAAAAGGATCGACGTTGGCAACATAACTTGACAAAAAAAATATAAGCGTTGCCTACATTTAGGCTTATGACGTTGTACTGATGTTAGCAACAGGCCGATTACATAAAATTGGAGCTGTACACTACGTTACATTAAAATTGGATCTGTAAACATTGCCTACATTTAAGATATACTACTAACAGTATGACGTTTTATTGATGTTAGCAGCAGGCCGATTACATAAAATTGGAGCTGTACATTAAAATTGGATGTGTAAGCGTTGCCTACATTTAGGCTGTACTACTAACAGTATGACGTTGTACATAAAATTGGAGATGTATAGGCTACACTGTTAACAGGTTAAGGCTGTACTAAAGTCATAAATATGCTCATTGAGTTTTCATAAATATTATAATTGCATAAGTTGATAAAAAGTGATATGCAATAGCTTTACCGCGGCAGTCCCCGAGTGCCACACGTCCTTTTTTATTATTATATTTTTTATTTTTTTTATCTTATTTTATTATGTTTTATATTATTTTATTTTATATATTTTATTTTATTTTATTTGGTTTAATTTCATTTAATTTTTTATTTTTATTTTACTTTATTATTTTATTTTATTTATATATTTGTATTTTATTTTATTTTATTATTTTATTTTATTTATATAATTTTATTTTATTTTATTTTATTTTATTTTTTAGGTTTTATTTTTTTTTTATTATTTTTTATTTGTTTTTTTTTTATTTTTTTTTCTTTATTTTTTCTTTTTATTTTTTTTTAATTTTTTTTTTTAATTTGTTTTTTTTTTTATTTATTTTATTTAATTTAGTTTTATTTTCTTTTATTAGATTTTATTTTATTTAGTTTTTTTTTTTTATTTTTTTTTTTTTTTTTGTTTTTTTTTATTTATATTTTTTTTTTTATGAAGAACGTGCTTTTTGACTCGAAAATCAGAAATTACGAGACCAAAGAAATGAAAAGTAGATGCCTTTACTCTCCATCCCAATAAACCACATTTTTCAATTCCAACAACTTAATTTATGTGCGAACCATATTCTCTTACACAAGTTCACAGCCAAACAAACTAAACTAAGAATTCTAAATAGATACAACTTTTTAAGCCATTCTAGTAGCGCGGATTATGGTGTGCCACCATAAGTTAATTGTAATTTTTATGTCTGTTGCTATGTCATTTGCCGCTGGTGCTTTGTAAATAAGTGATAATTTTTACTGAGAAAATAAAATAAATGAAAATGGCATAAGAAGAAACAACTATTCATACATACATCAGTCACCAGCAATAAAACTAGGCAGCAATCAACAGCAACAACAAAACCATAAATTAACTCTAAGTAACTAACGCTGCGCATAATAAAAGTTAAAAACTCGTTAAACTTTTGCGCTTAACTCGCTTTTTACGTTTTTTGCCAACATTTGCGCATAGAAAACTTTGTTTGACTGCAAGCTTTATCGTACGTAGTCATTGACTTTTTAACTCCTTTAACGCATTCGCCACAAAACCGCATCGTAACACCACGCAGCACAGCGACTTCATTCACATTTTATGTGGCAGCTCCGCATGGTGACGCTGTTAAGTTGTTCCCCACTACCACCCTTGGTTTTAATTTTAAATTTTCCGTTTTGTTGTTGCAAATTATCAACATAACAGTAGCGTACATTTCAACTGCTCTACGCCACGCACGCCAAACAGCAACACCACCAACACTACCGAACAGCTTTGCTTTTTAATAGCGTCAGATTCTCCCACGAGTTTGCCGATCGGTGTCATTTTAGCAAACCGCACCATGTTTCCTATTGCTGTCACTGCTGTGTTGTTGTCATTGTACCTCTTGCCAGTGCTTCTTGGTAATATAGATATAGATAAGAATAGCAAGGACGTAGCTAAGTTTCGGCTAAATGTTAGAGGTGGGAGTTTACACTTCAAACACAAATTTAGCATTCAACAAAAATTTTGTTGCCTTTTTCTATACCCGCAGGGATGGAAAGACTGTTTTAAATTCAACCAAATGCTATCCCGAAATAATCCCGAAAACAATCGCGAAATGATTCGAAAACAGTCCCGAAAAAGCGCCAAAATGGTCGAAAAACAATCCCGAAAAAGTTTAGAAACAATCCCAAAAAATCTCCGAAAAGAACCCGAAAACAATTCTGAATGGTCACGAAAATTAACTAAAATT
The DNA here is from genome assembly GCA_964058755.1 of Campiglossa producta. NCBI lineage: Eukaryota > Metazoa > Arthropoda > Insecta > Diptera > Tephritidae > Campiglossa > Campiglossa producta. The sequence goes on along the minus strand of CAXKVI010000002.1, from coordinate 16,344,733 downwards.
ATCCCTAAAGGAATACCGAAATTATATCGAAAACAGTCCAAAAATTATCCTAAAACAATTTCTATAAGATCGCAAAATGATTTCAAAAACAATTCCGAATCAATCCAAAACAATCCCAAAATTTCAGAAATGATTCCGGTAAACTTGCGCAATGATCCCAATAATAATCTTGAAATTGTTTCGAAAAAGTGGCAAAATTATCTCGAATAATTCCCGAAATGTTCCGAAAAAATGTTCCAGAATAAAACCAAGAAGTCCCGGCATGGGTTTTCATGGCCCATATTTCGGTCGGTATATCTGTAAAGGCATTTTTAAAAATTACTATTCCAACCTTATGCGAATATTCCATAAAATGGTCCCCAAAAAAGTTCCTTACATGTTACCGAATAAAACCAAGAAGTCCCAGCAAGGGTTCTTTTGGTATTCCACGAACAATAGTTTTTGAGAATAAATGACGAAAAGAGTCTTCCTAAATTGATTCGCGAATAATTCACGAACGTGAGTGATGTGAATTTTTGGATTCCTTCTTATTCGCGAATGCGAATGTAAAAATTATTAATTTTTTTCTGAGGATAAATTACGTAAAGAGTCTTCCTACATTGATTCGCGAATAATTCACGAACGTGAGTTTGTATTCATTCTTATTCGCGAATGCGAATGTAAAATTATATTTTTTTAATGTCCACTTTCGCGAATACGAACGAATTAGACTAAATGTATCCCGACCCTGCGTGTAAGTATCGATAATTTTGCCTGTTTAGAAACTCAATGAAATTTAGCGATTATAAATTCTTCGATTCTTGTAAGCTTCCATCAACTTTAATATATATCGATTTTTTCTATGTATCCACACTCGCTGCTTCTATATGCCTTAACAGATCACACAATAATAATAATCCCTTAACAGATGTTTTAGAGGTGCCCTTCACTTATCGATTTTTAGTGACTTCTTTTCCTTAAATAATCCTCGATTTTCATCAATTTGTATAGGCTTTCGTTGAGTCATATGAACTGCAAAATATCTATCGATTTTAAGAGATCTTTGTAGCCGAATGAAGTCGGGACTTTCCATACCTCGCGCCGACTTTCTTTTCAAATTATATTGATTACTAGTAGATCCGGCAGATGTTATCCCGCCCATAGGTTGAGGGCTGGTCCAAATGCTGGGCGATAACTCCTAAATCGGCCGATAACTGCGATATCGATCGAGTTGTCGAAATAAAAGATATCTTGAATTTTTAGTTAGACGTCTGGTAAGGCAACAGAAGAAGTTTCATTCAATTCCATTTAGCAGTTTTTGAGTGATATGTCCACAAACATACAGACAGACAGACAAAATCTGAAAATTTTATTTTTAATTTTAGAACCGCTTATCGGTTAGTAATGCTGGTTAGTTGCGTTCTCCAAACTTTCGATACATATCGAATTTTGAATATATATACTTTTAACATATCCACACTTGCCGATTGCCGATTTAAAATTCCAGCTTTTTACGATATTTATCGATTTTTAAGAAATTTTTCGATTAATGAAGATTTGTTAGTTTCTTTCTGAAAATTTTCGACCAGGTCGACTTCAAAACCAGCATGACTTTATGCATGCTTCAATGCTCGAAACCCTGCCTATCGACAGTTTCTGGTACCTTGAAAATTAGTGCAATCGTTGGTGGCGTGCAACCTGGGGTATTAGCCCCACTTCCCTGACACTTTCAATAAGACCATGCTGCCTCCACACACACATGCGTCACAAAAACGTATAATTTTCTACTTTGACAGGCTGCGAATACGCACTCACACAAATACTTATTTATTTATACTCTTCGCTCTTCTACTTATTTGGCTCTTCTTTTACTTTCAAGCTGAGTGGAGTGACACTCCTACAAGTCATTGTGCACTTAAAGTTTTTACTTACAATTTTCAGTTCACTTTTCAATCAGCTAAGTCCCAACCATCGTCTCATTTCCGGACGCTGTCACTTCACTGAGCAACTCGTTTGTTTTAACTTTTCACTGATTGCACACACACACACACACACACATACACACAGCTACAACAGTACGAATAAATAAAACCATCAAGTATATCCTCAAACCTCAACCTCAAACCTCCTTCATTATGGGTGCGTCGAAAGGCTGTTTTGGTTCTAATTTAAAATACGATTCTTTCACACACACACACACACACACACACACACACACACACACACACACGCACACAAAGACGTTAACGTAGTGCTATACCCAACTCATTTCAATTCTCGCTACACTTTTGGGTTTTTGTATTTTGTTGTGAAATGGGGCATATTATGCGCTGAGGCATATTTGAAGTCGTCCTTTAACTCGTACTTTAATTGCCTGCAAAAAGTTTGACAGCAATGCTCAATTGACTGCCAACACCAAACGCCGCCCTTTTCCGACTTTTGTCTTAGTAACATTTTTGCCGCTGGTAAAAGTAATCAAACAAGGCGTTGCGTGGTTTTTGTTTTTTGCTGCTTTATTTCATACATATATGGATTTATTTATTCTTAATGAGAATTTTTATACCCAGCGTAATCGTACTAGTACTAGCACAAGGGTATTATAATTTTTTTCCACATAACGGTACTACGTACCGGCACAAAATAATCGATATAGGTATCGAATTCCATATATGAAAGTTCTTAGGTTGAAAAGAGGAAAGCATTAAGGCATGTGCGTCCGTCTGTCCGTCTATCCGTGTACACGATAACTTGGGTATACAGCTTTGTGTGCAGGTTACTTTCTGGCCAAGGTAGGTTGCTAATGAAAATGAGCGAAATCGGATGATAACCACGCCCCCTTTTTCGATATCGAAAATTTAGAAAATCACATAAATTTTCATTTCTCGGTAGCTGAAATGGCTAATAGGATATAATTTTATAGGTGAATCCCCCTGATCATTTTCTTATGAGTTTTCAATAAAGTTTTTATAGAGGGCGTGGCACAGCCCACTTTAACGACGAGACGTTGTTGCAACGCAGGCGCGAGGTGAATCGATCCGGCGGTGGCAACTACAATGGAGCAACAGTGCTGTTGGAAGGTGGACCAGGGTTTTAATCCCCGAACTGGAACCATGGCTGAAACGACCGCATGAAGAAGTCGACTTTTACCTGACCCAATTCTTAACCGGACATGGTTATTTCCGTGAGTACCTGCACAGAATGGGCAAGGTACAAACCCCGAACTGCACCTACTGTGGAGCCATAGACGACGCCACACCTTTTTCACGCGGGTGGAAGAGACAATTGGCGAGCAGGCAGTGTCATTCGAAAGATGACCTCTGAAAATGCAAGATGGGATATAGTCAGGCGATACGCGAGGAACATCCTCCTTGCGAAACGGGAAGACAGTTGTCTAGCCAGTTAGCGTGAAGTAACCACAGAGCTCACGTAACGCGCTTCCTTACCCAAAGTATAATGCTAAGCGCGTTCCCAGATAAGGAAGAATGCGCGAGCCGTCGGAGGTTAGGTGTTAGTGCGGTATACCTCAAGATATGAAGGGAGGGCTTAAAGTCGGTTAGTGCATAAAGCATTTCCTCCTCCCGCGAAAAAAAAATGAGGGAGTACACCTGCTGTAATTGGACGAATCGGACAGGATATCATTGTTTTCAACGACAGTCAAGGGGCTATCAAAGCCCTCGGTCTTATTCGTTCAACACTGAACTGACGCTCAGTTGTCTTCGATGTCTTCAGGAGATAGCCCAACAGAACCGGGGGAACCCTACATGGGTCCCGCAACACATGGACATAGAGAGAGAATGTAGGGCAGATGAACTTGCTAGGCAGGGCATGACGGAGCAAGTTCTTCGGGATAAATAGCTCTTAGGTATGTCGTTTGACGCATCCAAACTAATTCTGACGGAGCACACACTCCGCCAAGCTAACGGAAGAGGGCTACATGTCGCAGGGTGCTGCATATCCAAACAAACCTATCCAAAATGGGATCTTGAAAGATGTAGACACATTTACGACCTAAGAAGGAGAAAAATCTCAATATTAATAGAGGTATTAACCGGGCACTGCCTTATTGGTCGGCACGCAGCACTAATGACGATACTGTAGAAGTTGCAAAGATATTGAGGAGGTGAACAGGGCGGAGCAGCTCACCTACAAACTACCCGACTTTAAGCGGCGCGAGAATGAGCTTTTCGGGAGTTCCCTTCCTGGATAGCCTACGCCAGATCGCGGAGATGGACATAAAGGACTTGATGGCCTTGATAAAGTCATCTATGTGGTTCGAGGAGGAGTAACAGAGTCGATGTAGGAGTGTCAGTCCCGAGATTCTGCTTTGTGGAGAATCCCGTCAACATAGGGATTTTCCATATGGTCTTTCCTAGTATTGGTGTTATCATAACGGGTCTTCTTATACTGACCTATGTATGTATCAACATTATCTTGAGATTGTTTTCGGAATTTTATCCGGACTATTGCTTTGTTTACAGCACTCTTTTTTTGGGACCCGCCCTTCATGAGACTGTTTCAGGATTTTGTCATAATTATTTCAGAATTTTCAAAATTGTATCAGGATTATATCGGGATTTTATGAGGATTATTTAGGAACAGTAGGAAGTGTATTAAAATTATTTGGGGACTGTTTTCAGAATTTTATCCGGAAATTATTTAGGAAAAGTTTTTCCAAACGTTGCCTCCATTAGGTAGTTGTTTGTCAAACTCCCGGAATGTATATCTGCCAAAAAAGCTTCTCTGTAAGTAGGTAGGTACCGCTAATTTGTAGGAAAAAATCCAAAATCAAAATATTCATTGGAAGCGAGCGTCTCGGCACAAAAATCTCTTTATAATCTCGTTCTAATAACAACTTGTAGGTAAAATGCAATGGCAGCTTAGAACCAGATCTATCCTTCAGAAAATGCTCAAGAAAAACTTTCCTGGTTCGCAAGTTTGGCTTGCTAAGCAAAAATAAAAGAATTTCTTAGGGGTTTTCTTACGTCAGCTCTTTTAACTTGAAAAATAATGCCTCATATAGTCTTTTTTAAAAAGCTTTAACATCGCATTAGCAAAAGCTTATAGTAATTGAGACAACGTCAAAACAAACCAATTACTTTTGATTAATTAGACAGGTAAATGTCGAAATTATCGAGAATGCAATTAGTAAAAGTTTTAGAAAATAAGCCGAAATTAAAGCAATTCCATGAATTCCTTTTGAAGTTAAAAAAAAAAAACAACTTAAGCGACTTTGGCCTCAAAGAAAGTTGCTAGTACAAACAAAAATTAGCCTGAAATTGAATGTATGCAGTTATGTAGGCACTTTGCGCTTGTAATCAAATGCGCTATAAATTAAAGCCACCACTGCGTATACGTAACCAAAATGTTGAATTAAGAAGAAAATGAATTTTTGGCTTTTTGCGTAACAAAAACATTTATCCTAGCACATAAATTTTCACTTGCCTTAGACTGAAAGTGCAAACACAAAAAGATTTATGATGAAAGTAATGAATGGGAGAGGGGTAAAACTTTTTTTTGGCATAGAATAGGTAGACACGTGGTACTATGAGCTGGGATGGGTTTGAGATGGACCAAGCTAAGGTTTGATTCACACAGAGTACAGAAAGCGAAGTTATTGGGATGCAATTTCTAGGCTTTTTGAAGGAGAGGTTCAGTTCAGAAACGTTTATGTAAACTTAGCTCACATCACTTATGGTACGTTTAAGTTTTACGGCCATTCCTCCGACATAAACCTCAAGTTGAGCCACCAAAAACGGCCAACAAGCAATTTTCACTATTTGTTTTTTGCTTGTTTTTTTTTTTTGGAAATGGTGCTTTATTTGCGGTATGCGCTAACTGTAAGTACTAGCACACCAAATGACGTCAACTTAATTAATTTATGTGAGCTTAAAAGTCAAACAAAGAAAATAATGATAATTAAAATAAAATACACACACTCTCTTTCTTCAATGCAAAACAAAAAAAAAAAAAAACAAAAAAAAAAAACACAAAAACAGAATACCCAAATTTATACGCCTCGTATAATTAGAAATTGAAGATAAAAATTTCATTGTAAGCTGCGAGCTACTTAAAAACGTGTCACTTGTAGTGAAAACAATACCATCGCCTCTTTACCACATAACTAACTAAGTAAAATGAGCGAATGAATTTCGAACCGCAACATCGGCGACATAAATCAGCTAAAAGATTTATGACCAGCATTTTTGTTATTTTTCATGATAAGAAAACGAACTTCTCCGCAACTCAAGCCACTGCGTTTGTATGTAATAATAAATGTAAAAAACAGCAATAAAGCTGCTGGTAGATAGTTGCAGCAAGAGCGTGCTAAGTAAGGAAGTCAAATGCAAAAGGGCGTAAAAATATTGGGTGTGTAGATATCAAGTGCACTAGATGTGAACCTTTTTTCTGTGATTTTTTTATTTTATTTATGTTTTTTTTTATTTTATTTTTTTTATTTTATAATGTTTTTTTAATTTTATTTTATAATTTACTTTATTATTTTATTTTATTTAACTTTATTTTATTTTCTTTTTTTATTTATTTATTTTTTTTTTTTGTTTTTTCTAATTATTTTTCATTTTTTTATTTTTTTTATATTTTTTTATTTTAAAGATTTTTTATTTTTTTTTTCTAAGTTTTTTTTTTTATTTTTATTTTTTTTTATTTATTTATTTTATTTTATTACTTTTCTATTTTATTTTGTTTTATTTTACAATATTTTTTATTTTATTTTATTTGGTTTTATTTTGTAATGTTTCTTTTTATTTTAATTAATTAATTTTATTTTACATTATTATGTCTTCTTTTTTATTTTTACTCCGTTTTTAATTTTTTTTATTGTTATTTGTTTTTTGTTAATTTTAATTCATTTAATTATTTTTAATTTCAGTTTTTATATTATTTTTATTATTTTATTTAATTTTTTTTTTTTTTTTTAATTTATTTTATTCATTTTAATTTCTTTTTTAATATTTTTTTGTTTTTTTCTTTTACATTTTTATTATTTTTATATTTTTTATATATCATCTAATTATTATTTTCAATTTGATTTTTATTTTATTAATTTTTTGTTTATTTATTTTATTTTACTTCTTTTTTTTATATTTTTTTATATTAATTAATTTTATTTTATTTTATCTTATGTTTTTTTTTTTTAATTTATTCAATATATTTTATTTTACTTTGTTATACCCAGCGTACTAGTTTATTTTTTTCCTTTCTTTAACTACATACTTTTTTAATTTATTTATTTTATTTTTTATTTTATTTTTTTTTTTTGTTTATTTTATAATATTTTTCTTATTTTAATTAATTTTATTTTATTTTATTTTGCTTTATTTTATATTGTTTTTTATTTTAATTAATTTTTTTTTATTTTTTTTTCTTTATTTTATTTTCTTATTTTATTTGTTTTTTTTCGTTTTTATTATTTTTTATATATTTTCATTTTATTTGATTTATTTTTATTATTATTTTTCATTTTATGTTTTTTACTTAATTTTTTTATATATTTATTTATTAAATTTTTTTCTCAATTTTTTTTTACTTTTTTATTTCATTTTTTTCTATTTTCTTTTATCGAATCGGAACAAGTCACTTAATTACCATTCCGCTGCAGAAAATTTTGAATTTCATTAATATTTATATT
>CAXKVI010000002.1:16312106-16332106 GCA_964058755.1 Campiglossa producta | reverse complement strand
AGCAACTCGTATTTTTTTACGTGTTGATGTACTACGATATGTCATATTTCGGCCAGAACATACCAGTCATCTACTAGTCATGATATACTAGAATTATACTTGTTGTAAAATACCAGTCCCATACTAGTTCAATCTGGACTAGTATTATTTCCAAAAATTAACTAGTCCCCATACTAGTCCAAAAAGGACTAGTAGGAAATATGCTAGTACCATACTAGTCCAAAAAGCATTGAACTTGGATTAGTATGATTTCAACCAGAATTTTCATGACTTTCCCTTTATTATATCATTTGCCTTTATTTTCATGTTTATTCTTAAGAAAGCAGCGATTATTTGTATTTACCCCATCACGAAAAAGCATCTGTGAATTATAAGAGAAAAAAGAAGCAAACGAAACGAATGAATTTTGGATTTTTGAACTAAAATGATTTCATCCAGAAAAATTTAGTTGTATACTAGAATGGAATGGATATTTCCTGACTAGAATGGGTTCACCCAGAAAATTATAGTTGCATACTAGTATGAAAAAGAGACTTCCTGACTAGTATGAGTTCATCCAGAAAATTATAGTTGTCTACTTGTATTTTTCTGACTAGTTTGAGGTTTCGCTGCAAGGTATGTACGTATCTGATAACTGCTTTACCTTTCACTTCTATTATTCTACAAGTGAGCAAAATATATTCAATTTTCTTTGTCCATTGCTGCCTAGTTCCATTCATAGGTTCATTTCTCTATGAAATCCCGAACATTCTCTCGAATATATTAAAATACTTTCAAAAGGATTTAGACTTTCATTTTTACTAAATAAAATTGCAATGACAACAAAAAAACGCATAAAAGCCCTAGCTCACGCATTTTAATAAACTCGTATTATTAATAAAAATATGCGCAGCTATTTCAGTGTGTACCTCTGTGTGTGTAACAATAGGTTTTGTTATTTACATATATATATGTGCAGGAGTACATAGAACTGAGAACGTTTTAATATTAATTCAGCATAATGAGAAGCAAAAGCGCACATTTTTCATAATTTGTTTTTTTGGGGTTTTTCTTAAAAGCAAAGGCAAAAACACTTCATCCATTTATCTCTAGTTTTTGCGCATAAATTTTAATAAAACTCGGAAAATTACCCTTAACATGCATGACGCTTCGTATGCATAAAGGAAATGGTTATATGATGAAACCAATTTTTTTGGCGTGTGTGATTTCGTAAAGTATATTAACCTACTTATTACATAGTAGAACATTGAATACGGAAACCGTTCCGAAGTCGCGTTAAACTTAAAGCTACCTAGAGATGTAAATTTTTATTATAGACTGGCTTATACCCCACATTTCTATAAAAAAATATGCATTTTAAAGTTTTAAAGTGAGTTTAAGTATTATTTGAAGCAATTGAATATACGACATTTTTTTGTCATACTACATAGACCCCTTTTTCGCTACCTACAGTTCTTTGGAGATGGTAGGAATTAATGGTCAAACCTAAATACTTTCAGAGATATGCACTATTCCCAGTTCCATTCCTATGGGAGGTGCCACGCCCCCTCGTTATCCCCAGGTGTTAGATATTGCTCTCATATACTTAATCCCTAACCTAATTTCAGTAGTCTAAACTAAATATTTCCAGAGATATAGACCACGAAATATTCCATTCGTATTAGAGGTGTCACGCCCCCTTTTTCGTTATCTCCAGTTGTCTGGACGCGGTAGGGATTCACGTTTTATAATTTCTCACCAAATTGCAGTGGTCTAGTCTGAAAACTTCCAGAGATATCGTTTATTAAGTATTTCATTTGTATGGGAGGTGCCACGCTCCTTTTTCTTTATCCCCGGTTTTTATGGAAGTGGTAAGGATTGATCTCATATCACTCCTCTCCAAATTTCAGTTATCTAGCTCAAATACTTCTAGAGATATGGACTCTGAAATATTTCATTCATATGGGAGGTGCCACGCCACTTTTTTCGTTATCCTCAGTTCTTATGAAGGTGGTAAGGTTCGATCTCATATAACTCCTCACCAAATTCCAGTGTTCTAACCTAAATACTTCCAGAGATATGGACTATGAAATATTTCATTCGTATAGGAGGTGCCACACCCCCTTTTTCGTTATCTCCAGTTTTTTTGGAGATGGCAGGGGTTGATCTTATATAACTCGTCACAAAATTTCAGTGGTCTAACCTAAACATTTCTAGAGATATAGGCTATGAAATATTTCATTCGTATAGGAGATGCCACGCCCCATTTTTCTTTATCCTCAGTTTTTTTGGAGGTGGTAAGGAACGATTTCATATAACTTCTCACAAAATTTCGGTGGTCTAACCTAAATACTTCCAGAGATATGGACTATGAAATATTTCATGTGTATAGGAAGGCCACACCCCCTTTTCCGTTATCACTAGTTTTTTTGGAGGTGATAGGAATTAATCTCATATAACTCCTCTCCAAAATGCAGTGGTCTAGCGTCAATACTTCAAGAGATACGGACTATAAAAAATTCCATTTGTATAGGAAGTGTTACGCCCCCTTTATATATCAAAATATTTTTTAGCCTATGACCATCCCTGGAAGATATCCAGTACATGTGTAAAATGTGGGTACGATCGGCTTATTCGTTTAGGAGCCAAGTTTCTCCATACATACATACATAATTTGAATTTTATACATATAGACTTTGTTCAACATGCATTGTACAAGTGACCAAATTTTTCACTAAACTGACAACGACTAAGTTGCCTTACGTTGTCCCAAAGGACCTACACATTTCATAAATGCGATTTACTGAGATTTTGATATTCACGACTCTCAGGAAACATAAATCTTCATATCCCAATGATTAAATGATTTTAATAAAGTCATATTCCTGAAATCTAAAATAATATAAACGACTAGGGACAACAGGATCCTTTACAAGGTTATTGAAAAAACGTATTCACTATAAACGGAGATTGGAATTTCAAAAGTGTTTTAGTAGATTGCGTAAAAATATGTTTTCTAGCAAAAGTAATTGAGGACATCTTGAAACTTTAAAATTACAGTGCACTTTTTATATGTCATACACGGCGTATGAGTAACATTTAGTTATACAAGTATGAAAAGTTCATATATAATCTCGGTATAACTTAAACTTTCCATAAATATCGTTCCAAGTCACCAGAAATATTCAAAGGGTTTATTTATGTAAGAACATTGTAAATTTGCAATGAAGCAGAATTTTTACAAACACCAGGGACTATTTTCTATAACGTAATTCGGACTTTCCGAGAGTTTGTTTTTTTGTTTATCAAGAAGCTCACGAGTATGCATCCCAGCAGGGAATACAATAACTAATATATGCCCTCTTCAAAACAACGGAAAAGGAGGTCGGTACCTATGCACTAGTTCTTCTACAATATCACCATACCATAAATAGGACTACGCTGTAGCGAAAGCTACTAGTTGAAAACTACTTTACAACTAGTTGGTGCACCGCGGCCAACTAGTCAGTGTTTTGTCTTTTTTCATATAAGAAACTGGTATTTTTTACGTATTGATGTCCTACGAAATGTCAATTGTCAGATTTCGACCAGAACATACCAATCATCTACTAGTCGTGATATACTAGAATTATACTAGTTGTAAAATACCAATCCCATACTAGTTCAATCTGGACTAGTATGATTTCCATAAAATTAACTAGTCCCCTTACTAGTCCAAAAAAGACTAGTATGAAATACACTAGTCCCATACTATTTTAAAAGGATTGAATCTGGATGAGATGGATATTTTACCAGAAAATTATAGTTGTATACCAGTATTTTTCTGACTAGTTTTAGGTTTCGCTGCTGGGTATTCTCGTATAGGGGTCTTTCAGCTATTCCCGAGTAATTCGGGAGAGCCGATAGAGATTTAATCGACTTTATCGAAATTCACTACCAAATACTGATGAAATCGATTGATTTCTCTATAGACTCGTCCGAATTATAGCCGACGGAAGTTCCATCGGATTAGCTGATAGATCCCATAACAAAGCGATTTGATCTAGAGCTCAGCAACATACACATGAAGTCTGTAAATTCCTTTGTAAACTCATGCGCGTCTAATCTGAGCTTATTAAATGCAAAAACTTTCTAGGAAGGCAAGAGCTACTCCGAAAATTCCAGATCTTACATAGTCTTCACCAGTCTGCGCAACCTAACCAAACCTCATAAATGAGAAACGGCAAGAGTATCTATCTGTGAGATGTAAAACTACTTCCGAACCAGAGAGAAGGCAATGCACGTGGGGACAACTTCTACTCACAACCACTTCGCCATGTTGACAACAAATAATTTTCACTCTTATCATGCTGAATATCTCTGAACCTCGTTACGCTTCCCATTCACACACACACACACACACACAGGCATACATATAGTTGTAAAGTAATGCTCCTCTGACAATTATGGCAGTTCAACTCTCATTTACACCTGTTTCCAACATCAACATCAATCTATTAAATGTAATGACAACGATTAATGACACTTCGTTAACCTGTTTGAAGAGAAAAGACACGTTTCAATGTCTCTATGTATGTATGTATGTATGTATGCATGCGTGTCAAAATTGGTAGATGAGTCAGCGTATTTCATGCAACGAATTCTGACGTATGACAGTACGCAGTTTAACAAAAGAAATTTTTCTGAGTATAAAGTTTCGCGAAGCTTTTTGCGCTGAGTTTGCAGAAGACAAAGATGTTGCTTTTAACAAGAAAACGTTCATTTTAATTAAAAATTGATAAAAGCGAAAATTATATGTTATAGAAAATGCTCTCAATAGACTTTCACCAGTGTCAAGAAACAACTACCGCACTAACACCTCTTAAGCCAATAGCACTTAAAACTTTAAAAAAATTAAATTTCTCCAAATTTCATCTTCCCCATCCACGAAATACCCACAAACATCCCACAAAATGAATGTCATCATCACAGCATAATCATGACTATTAACATTTTCAATTCTAATTACCACAAAGTATTATAAATAAATAAAGCCAACAAACGTAATTACACAGACATGGAGAGTGTTTCTGTAGGCATGGTGGTCACGCTGATACAGCGCGTACAACATACGAATTTCGAATATGGCGGCCAAATGTCCTAGCAAGTAGTCAAAACGGTTTGACTCAAACCATATCGACTGTGCTCTTTTCCTGTCGGTCATTGCTATTAAGCCGACGAAAATGGTCGTTCACTGCTGACAGCGTCGTCCTTCACTAATTACGCGCAAATGAATAATTCAGCGCATGACTGGCAAAAATGACAATCAGTACAAGGCAAAAGGCAATGTGCTGTTGTTGTTTTTTTTTTTTTTTTTGTTTAATTTAAATTTTTTTTTTTTTTCCTTAATACTATTTTTATATCTAGCCTATTACTAGTACAAGGGTATAACAATTTTGTCCACATAAGGGTACTACGAACGGCAAAAAATAATCGAGATTGATATAGATATAGAATTCCATATAAGAAAGTTCGTAAGTTGAAAAGAGTAGTTAATTAAGGCATATCTGTCCGTGTACACGAATAGCAACCATGCCCCTCTTTTTCGATATCGAAAATTTCGAATATCACATAAATTGACATTCCTATCTCGGTAGCTGAAATGGCTTAAATGATACAATTCAATATTACAAAACTCAGTAATTTTTAAATGGCTGTAATTATTTTAAGAATTAAGATAATTGCACACGGCTTACCATTTTGAAAGCTTCAAGGCTGCAACTTTTAGAGTATGTGAAAATATTTTGAAAAAAGTTGCAAAAATTCAAATAAAATTCACTTTGAAAAAAAAATGCCATTTTCCTCCTCACACAAAATGTATGGGAAAGGGCGAAACAAAATAGCCACCACTAAGGGTTGAGTTAGGATCTAATTTTTTGCTAGGCTTATTTTCTCATCAATACCTAACTTTTTATGGGGTAAGACCAAGTCGACATTTAAAATTAAAATTGTTTTATTTAAACGGATACCCCCTAATTTTGATCGTTATGCATCAAAAACTGGATTGACGGAGTTTTATGCAATTCGGACCACGGGAGTGCTATTTACCTAAACACTTCGTACCTGTATAACTTAATATTACTTATACGCCGTGTATGACCTATGAAAAATGCAGTATATTTGCAAAGTTTCAAGATGTACACAATTTTTTTTTTTTTTTTTGTTAGAAAACACATTTTTACGCAATCCACTAAAACACTTTTGAAATTCCAATATCCTTTTATCGTGAATACGTTTTTTCAATATTCTTGTAAATGATCCTGTTGTCCTTATACAAAAAAAAAATAAAAAAATGTGTAGATTTGTTTCACAGTCTTTTATTTTTGAGCAAAATATTGAAATCATGTAATTTTCGCCTTAATATAGTTTTTTTGCGACCTTAATATCAGCTGCTAGCTTAAACTGTAACTAAAACTCGGCACGGGTTACCTTTATCCTAGAACAATGAAACTTGGCACAAGTGTTATTTTGACTAAATTTTTTTCCATATATTTTTAGTGCGCCTTGACCGATTTGGATGAAATTTAGCAAATATTTTGATGGTATGATTAATTGTAAGACTATTCACTTGAGAGCTGCCACTTGGGGAGGTTTACAGGGTTTCCGCCTATTTAATTTTTTTTTTTTTTTAAAACAAGATATGCCAATAAGGGTATCAAATGAAAGGTATTTTCGGCGACATACCAACTAAAATATTTTCAATTAGGGTTGCCACCTAGGGTTACCATTTTACCGTATTCTATTCGTATAATTTGAGGTCATTTTGGAATCATATTTGAATTATTTTATGATCATTTGGGATCATTTTGGGTTTAATTTTGGAATACATAATTTTGGGGTAATTTTCGGTTCATTTTGGGTCTTTTTGTTGTTATTTTTGGATCTTTTTCGGATCATTTTACGGTCATCTTGGGACCATTTTCTAATCATTTTGGTATCATTTTTGAGTAGTTTTAAAATCATTTTGGATTTCAATGTAATTTGGCACAGAGATGGTATGCTTGATTTTAAGACTGTCCACTTGGGTGTTACCACTTGGGTGGTTTGCAGGGTTGCCACCTATCTATTTTTTTTTTAAATATTGAACAAGGTATGCCATTGTGGGTATCAAATTAAAAGTACTTCCAGCCGCATACACACTATGATGTCTTAAAAATGAGCTAGCAGCTAGGGTTGCCACCTTACTGCCTTTTCTTTATTTCTTCGTACATTGACCGATTTGGATGAAATTTTGTTTGTGGATAGTATAGTTGATTCTAAGATTTTCTACTTGGGTTTTCCACAACTTTGTTTTATTGAAAAAAAAACTTTCCACAAAAATTCATTCAAATATGACTCAGCTCCAAGAAACAGCCGATTTGCGATGGAAAGACAGATATTTAAACAAAAATACCATTTTAAATACATATTTGCAAACCAGTTTATTTTGTCGTACTCGTATACAAAACTCTTTCAAAACACAAAGAACAAAATCAAAACTTTTAAGTAGCTTTAATTAAATCGCAAGCGTAGTATAATCACTAATTTTGTTATGGAAATTTCCATTTAAAAAAGTTTGCGAAATCTGTACATACTTACATAACTACATACTCATTAAACAAGCAAACTTCGTTGATTTAAATTATTTGACGATTTGCGCTTTTCAACAAGCTTTAATGAATCTAAATTTGTTGGCATTGTGCGAAGTTGCTGTTTAATTTAATTAGGCGAATTCAATTAAAGATAGGGTCCACAGTATATGAAATATTTTAAATTTTAGTTTTTACTCTAATTTATTTTTTATTTTAAAAACTTATGTAAAAACGTGCATTTTTATATCCAGTAGTAATTAGTTTTCGCTAGAACAATTTTACTACATAGAAGACATCGACTATCTAATCTTGGCTTGCGCCATAATGACGCTTAACCGACTAGGCGATTTTGGCCGTTTCGTATCAAAGCACGCCAGTCATTCCTTTTTAGCGATAACTGACGTCAATTGGAAACGCCAAGGGAGTTCAAGTCATCCTCCACCTGTTGTTTCCATCTCAGTCGAGGCCTCCCCCTTCCTCTGCTGCCGAATTCGGGTGTCGATAGGAAAACTTTCTGTGCTGGAGCTGCTTTTTCCATTCGCTTAACATGACCCAGCCAGTAGAGCCTTTGAGCTTTAATCGGCTGAACTATGGTCAGGTCTGCGTAAGGCTGGTACAGCTCATCGTTAAATTTCCTTCGTTACTCGCCGTTGGCATCACGGGAAGGACCATAAATCTTCCGGAGAACTTTTTCTCTCAAATACTCCAAGGGCCATCTCATCTTCTCTTCACACTGTCCATGATTCCGAGCCGTACATCAGGACTGGTATGATGAGAGACTTATAGAGCGTGATCTTTGTCGAGAGAGGACTTTACTTCTCAGTTGCTTACTTAGTTCAAAGTAACATTTGTTGGCAAGAGTGATTCTCGGAGTGATTCTCCGTGACATCGACTATAAAACAAAATTGTTGCCCACACAAAATTTTTCAAAATATCGTTGAAAACAATTTGTTTCAATTTGAGCATTTCAACCATAATGAGGATCCTTCACCTAGTGCCTAGTACCACTTTAGTAGGACTTTTTGTTATCCTTTTCAATCCGTAGTGGAAAAAAACCAACATGCAAACCTCAAAACAAGACTCCACGACTGGGTATACATTTTTTTTTTTTTTTTTTGTTCATTTGAATTTGTCACGTTTCAATCATTAACTTGTTGCATTTTAAGCCCGAATATACACTCTTTGATATAAACATACCAGTTAAAGTTATACATACGACCGAAATGTCCCTCAAAATCTACATCCACTACATAGTTGCAAACTTTATTACATTTTTGATATCCCCATCAACAGAATCTAGGTAAATATATTACTCGTATATGCAATGAAAATAAAATAAAAAAACAAGGATTTGCTCGCCTTTTTTAATTCACGTAAAATTCCCTTAACTGTTCTCACATTTCAGCGCATTTACGATCAAATATACATATGTACATACATGCATACAACAATGTGATTCATACACATATGCGCCCTTTATTGCCCTCTTCGTCGTTATGCGCCACAATTTATGTTACGTTCAGTTCACCTTTTTAACGTTACATAACTATGTTTCATAACAAACTCGTAAATTCACTCTATTGTTTGTACATACGAAAATAGTAAGCAAGTAATCTAAAGCATTTATGTAGTTTAAACTTCTCCCACAGGTCGTACATATGTGTAACATTAATTATTTGAATCCGCGCGTTGCTTTGCGCTTTTATTCGAGTGTGTGTGTGTGTGTGTGTGTGTGTGCGATGAAATCAGTTAGAATTATGCGCTAGCAAGTGAGTAATTAGCTTACTTATGAGCGTAATAAGTTTGTTTGTGGGTGTGTTTGTGTAATGGATATGTGCTTTATGTGCCCTGCAGGAAAATCAATTTCTAGTGACTGTGATTTTTGGTTTAAAACTAGAGTGTCACTAACACTGTCACTGTAATTGTCATTGTCAATATATACTATCTACATTAGAGCGTCCCAAATATGTATGGAAGAAATTTGACTAAAAAATGTGTGCGAAGTTTTATTGTTCTAGCATAACGGCAACACGTCCCGATTTTTAGTTAACTTTCTTGTTAACAGCTTATTTTAAGTTCGCAAAAAATTCCATTTAGGCTTCGAAAATCACACAATTTCAATAATTTTCTCATACATTTAAGACTGTGTAACAAATCCCCATCTTTGAAATTTTATAAGGACAACAGGATTCTTTGCAAGGATATTGAAAAAGAGTATTCACGAAAAAAGGGACATTGGAATTTTAAAAGTATTTTAGTATTTTGCGTAACAATATGTTTTCCAGCAAAAATAATTGTGTATATCTTGAAATTTTGCAAGCAAAGTGCGGTTTTTATAGGTCATACACGGCGTATGAGTAACATTTAGTTATTCAAGTAGGAAAAGTTTCGATAAATTTTATTCATTTTTTGGTCGATATCTTCGTAGCGGATTGAGGTATCTCAAAAAAGAATACATTACGTTCAGACTGTCATATAAACCTTTACAAATGGTTAAACTATTAGAGACGCATCACCTCAAAACTAGGGAATTTCCCTGCAGGGTTAGTTCAGAGTTATTTGCTCATGAAATGTGTTAGTGCATAATAAAGGTTATTATGGATTTATGCTCAGCGAAATAGGAAGCGTTATTTTATTAAGAAATCTACAAGATATTTGCTGGAAACATAGTGTAAGCTATTTTAATTTTCAGTAAAAGCTTCTCAGCTTACCATTATATCAGCTTATTACATATTGTATTGCATACGTTACTTTCTTACTATAATAAAATGAAAGTTTGGAGAAAATATTCAGAAATAAATTTTTGCACATATTTGCCCCGCTTGATGTTATGACTAAAATTCACTTCAAAACAGTGACATGATTTTTCACAAAAGTGACATGGTAAAACATAATGAAATAAAACAAAATAAAATAAAATAATATAAAATAAAATAAAACAAACTAAAATAAAATAAAAAAAATAAAATAAAATAAAATAAAATAAAATAAAATAAAATAAAATAAAATAAAATAAAATAAAATAAAATAAAATAAAATAAAATAAAATAAAATAAAATAAAATAAAATAAAATAAAATAAAATAAAATAAAATAAAATAAAATAAAATAAAATAAAATAAAATAAAATAAAATAAAATAAAATAAAATAAAATAAAATAAAATAAAATAAAATAAAATAAAATAAAATAAAATAAAATAAAATAAAATAAAATAAAATAAAATAAAATAAAATAAAATAAAATAAAATAAAATAAAATAAAATAAAATCAAATCAAATCAAATCAAATAAATCAAAATAAAATAAAATAAAATAAAATAAAATAAAATAAAATAAAATAAAATAAAATAAAATAAAATAAAATAAAATAAAATAAAATAAAATAAAATAAAATAAAATAACATAAAATAAAATAAAATAAAATAAAATAAAATAAAATAAAATAAAATAAAATAAAATAAAATAAAACAAAATAAAATAAAATAAAATAAAATAAAATAAAATAAAATAAAATAAAATAAAATAAAATAAAATAAAATAAAACAAAATAAAATAAAATAAAATAAAATAAAATAAAATAAAATAAAATAAAATAAAATAAAATAAAATAAAATAAAATAAAATAAAATAAAATAAAATAAAATAAAATAAAATAAAATAAAATAAAATAAAATAAAATAAAATAAAATAAAATAAAATAAAATAAAATAAAATAAAATAAAATAAAATGAAATAAAATAAAATAAAATAAAATAAAATAAAATAAAATAAAATAAAATAAAATAAAATAAATAAAATAAAATAAAATTAAATTAAATTAAATTAAATAAATAAAAAATAAAATAAAATAATAATATTAAAATAAAATAAAATAAAATAAAATAAAATAAAACAAAATAAAATAAAATAAAATAAAATAAAATAAAATAAAACAAAATAAAATAAAGTAAAATAGACTAAATAAAAAAAAGTAAAAATATAAAAAATGAAAAAAAGATAAAATAAAATTAAAAAAAAAAATAAAACAAAAAAAAATTGAATTTTGATACTTAGAGAAAATTGACAAAGATTTACACAGCAATGGATACCATGACGCGTTTCGGAATTTCCAGGCTCCACATTAGATGGTTTTTTGGACACATAACTATTGTGTCTGTCTTCTGTGCTACGATGGCCCTGTAGCATTTCTAAGTGAATTTTCTTATAAGCGTAAAATTAATTGAACAAAAAAAATAAAATTGAACTTAATTAAATTAATTAAAATCCAAAAGATTAAAGAAAAATAAATAAGTAAAATAAATTTAAAAAATAATAATAAATTAAAATAAAGAAATATCTAAAAATTAATCAATCTAAAAAATTCTGCTTAAAAAAAACTATTAATAATTTGATAATTGGTTTAGCTACCGTTTGTAAAAAATCCATTTCACTAATATTTTTATTGATTACGAAAGACATGACC
Source organism: Campiglossa producta (assembly GCA_964058755.1). NCBI lineage: Eukaryota > Metazoa > Arthropoda > Insecta > Diptera > Tephritidae > Campiglossa > Campiglossa producta. The sequence goes on along the minus strand of CAXKVI010000002.1, from coordinate 16,320,055 downwards.
TAATTATCCAAATTAAGCATAATATGTCAATCTTCAAACGCTCTTAGAAGCAATTTGTTAATGTCTTATTTTCTACGAAAAATCAGATTCTACTTTACAAATACAACCCTATTATACAAATACCCTCTTTATACAAGCAATTAAGTGCAGTAAAAACAACGCATTTTCCATCAAAACAAATAATCTGCCACTTACACATCAAATCAGCATGACCAAACATCTTACCACTTGACAACTAACAGCACATTCACACTTGCTAAGATAACTGTCAATTACAGCTTATAGCCATATGTTCATATGAGCATATTTTTGTAACGACTTATGTATTAGTGGGTATATGTATATATGAGCGTGCAGCAGTTAGAGTGATTTTTCCAACTGCTTTGCTATTATTCTCCCACTTTATGACTGCAATCTCGATCAAAATCTTTGGACTACTTTTGGCTACTTATAACAATCATATAAAAACTAATGCAGATATCTACATAACTGTGGGCCTTTTGCAATAACAGCATATGTCTAGAAGCGACACAATGGTATGAGAGATGCATGGAAATTTCGTTTAGGTATAATTTAACTAGCTTTATGACTTCTCATAGAGTTCACATGAACCTAATCTCTAGTTTCTCTACGATTCACGAAAATGCTAGAACCCCTGCCACTTTCATCTGAAGATTGTGTAAGAGAAACGAATGTGCTACATATTTATGCTTCTGGCGGAACGAAAATGTTACTAAATTGAATTTCTAAGTTTTTCAAAATTTTTAAAATTTTCGTTGAGCCAGAAAAAAGAATGTATTGCACTCAACCACAGACACCATGGCGTATACGTAACAATTTTGCTACACATTCATGGTTCTGGCACAACGAAAATTTTGAAAAATTTACTTTGGAAATTTTAAAAGAGGAATTGAGGGAATAATAACCTAAAATATGTATCAGTGGAAAGAGTATAATTAGAACATAACTCAAAAATATATTTATGTCAAAAAGTAAAATTTCAAATTTTGCGAGAGCAATAAACTTTCAAATACGATTTCCCAAAATTTTAATTTTGGCACATTCATGCTTCTGCCAAGCAAGCGGCGATATATGCTTTGATACTGACATATATTTGCATTTACTCTACACATATTTACTCACATTAATTACACTTAACTATTCTGATAATGCTTGCAAAGATTTAAGTGACCGCAGGGTTCATTAAGTATTTAATGACGCATTTAACATCAAAAGAATGTATAATCATAGAGCCAAATGTCTCCTCAGAGTATTAACGTGAGTTAGCATCATATTTGTGTAATTAGAGCAACTCCCATTTACTAATGTAAATATATTTATTTAGCATGCCGGCTATTTGCACACTAAACAATTTACTTTTACTACAAAAAAACCATAAAAAGGCCTAGGTGATTTCCGTTTCTTCGTTGGTCCAACTAATGCCAACCGGAGACACCGCAGGCTCGGAGGTCTTCTTCCACTTTCTGCTGCCATCGGATTACAGAACTTTCTTTGCTAAATATAGAAAATCTCAGTACAATCGACGAAATATTAAAGGAAATATAAACTAGTAAAAATTATACTTCATAAATGCTACCTAAGCTCTTTTGGATAGACAAAAAGTTTGTGTGCTACAACGTGCTACACCTTCTTTGAAATATTTTCTACAAGTTTCAAATATTTTCTATCGATAGCAGCAATAAAATTTTGCTCATATTTGCCCTCAAGATTAAATTGACTAAAATCCACTTCAAGTTTTCATAAATGTGACATGGCGTATACGTGACATTTTTTTGGTAGTGAGAAACAAATAATTGATGCTGTCAAACTACATATTGGAATGCTTTAAGATGACGTGCAGGAAAATTGAAAATACTTCTAACAATACAGTTGTTATTAATAGATTTCTAGAAACTTGTGACAAATAAAAAATCTATAGAACTAGATACTGTTGTCAAGGAAATACTAACTGATTAAACATTTTCGTTATATTATTTTCCACATATACTTATGAAGCTCTATTTTTGTTACGATTTATTTGTAAGCATTGGGAAAATTAAATTTTGGCAATGGATTGTTTTCATTTACTGAAATATCTACAATTTATTTGTCTTAAAAAATGATGTATTAGAATTTTTTTTTATTTTTTGACAATCAAGCCCATTTTTCGTATTGTCGAACAATTCTTTAGAGTAACTTATTTTCGTTTAGCTCCAAGGAACATAAACTTCTAAGTGTTGTGTAATTTTTTTGTTTTTGTTTTGACGTGAAAGTAAAAATAAATTGATGGATATGTTACAATCACTTTAAGCAGCCTACCAATAGCTACACACTCTTTGCTTCATAGTAACTAAACCAAGCAAGCATCAAAACTCATTTCGTTATTTAGCACAAATAACCATAACAAAACTAATTTAAGCTCTTATATAGTCCCTCGCTTGCCAAAAGCATGAATGTGCCAAAATTAAAATTTTGGGAAATCGTATTTTAAAGTTTATTGACATTTGCAGGTTATATTCTCATTATTTTCTTTACGCTGATATGGTATTTACGTTAATATTCCTTTAATTCCAAAGAAATTTTTTCAAATTTTCGTTATGCCTACACATTCATGTTTCTGGCGTAACGAAAATGTTTTGAAAACTAAATTTTAAAATTTTTTTAAATTTTTGTTTTGCCAGAAACATGAATGTGTTGCACTCAAAAGCAAACACCATGGCGTATACGTAACAATTTGGCTACACATACATATTTCTGGCAAAACGAAAATTTTAAGTTTAAAAATTCAGTTTTTGAACATTTTTGTTGCACCAGAAACATGAATGTGTAGCACATTCGCTCTGCACAGCCTAGTGTCTGTCATTGAGAAATCGCTGTGTGAAAAGGACTACTGTCTCGTGGCCCTCCTAGACATTGAGGGGGCTTTCAACAATATAAGCCCGGAGGCTATCAACTCCGCTCTAACTAATCTGGGCGTAGATAGACCTCTAACTGATTTAATTGACCAACTTTTAAGGGGAAGGAAAATAGCTTCTTCACTTGGTACGGTTGAGTTATCACGTTATGTCACAAGGGGAACACCCCAGGGTGGTGTTCTTTCCCCGCTTTTATGGAACCTCACAGTCAACTCGTTGCTACGTGACACAAGCTGGGGGGGCGGGAAGATAGTGGCATACGCAGACGATTTAGCTATTGCATTCAGAGGCAAGTTCCCACAAACTCTGTGTGACCTGATGCAAGTAGCACTGCGAGAAGTTTCGACGTGGTCCTCTCGCTGCGGACTTAGTATCAACTTGTCCTCTTCACCAACCGGTACAAAATACCGCCACTAAGCCTACCAGAACTAGATGGCACGCGCCTGGGCTTGTCGGATAAGGCCAAGTTTCTAGGCATAGTTCTGGACAGGAAATTGAATTGGAAGGAGAATGTTCTTCAGCGCCAGAAGAAAGCTTGCATCGCTCTATACACATGCAACAGAGCCATTGGCAAAAAATGGGGGCTCAGCCCTACAGTATGCAGTTGGATCTACACGGCCATCATTCGCCCAATCATGCTTTATGGAGTCGTCGTATGGTGGCCTGCGCTGAGCAAGGCAACATACCTGAATCTGTTGCGGAAAGTCCATAGATCCAATATGATCTGTATAAGCGGTGCGCTAAGGACAACGCCCAACGAAGCCCTCCAGGTCATTCTGGGCATTTTGCCACTTGATCTGGAAGGGTTTCGGTCAGCGGCGGCATCAGCTCTGCGCCTAAGAGAAACCTCCAGTTGGGCTGCGGGTACTATTGGACACTCCAGTATTCTGGAATCTTACAGCTTTCTCCCTCTAAGCACAGATCGTTGTGCGACTACTACAGTCGGGGACAGCTGTTTCAAAATAAACATTCCCAGCAGAGAAGACTGGGAGAGGACGGATTGGTGTCCCGAAACAAATGGTGGCACTTCCATATACACCGACGGCTCGAAGTTGGACGGCAGAGTTGGAGGAGGAGTTTATTCAAGGGATTTGGACCTTGAGCTCTCCTTCAGACTACCTGATCATTGTAGCGTCTTCCAGGCGGAAGTCTCGGCAATCCTGGACGCCGCGGCCTGGTTAAGCAAACGTGTTATCGGAGAAGATATCGCTATTTTCAGCGATAGCCAAGCGGCCATGAAATCCCTTGGCTCATACACGTTCAACTCTGAACTGACGCTCAGCTGTCGTCGATCTCTTCAGGAGATGGCCCAACAGAACCGCGTAAACCTCATATGGGTCCCGGGACATAGGGACATTGAGGGAAACTGTAAGGCAGACGAGCTTGCCAGGCAGGGCACGACCAAGCAGGTTCTTCAGGATAAAGAGCGCTTAGGTATGCCGTTTGCCACATGCAAACTAATGCTGAAGGAGCACACACTCCGTCAAGCCAACGAAAGATGGCTGCTATCCCCAGGGTGTCGCATATCGAAACAAAGCTGGCCAAAATGGGATCTTAAAAGGTCTAGACGCATTTATGCCCTAACTAGGAGGGAAATCTGCATATTGATAGGGGTATTAACCGGTCACTGCCTCATTGGTAGGCATGCAGAAAGGCTAGGTGTGCCCTACCGACGATGCTGCAGGAGTTGCAAAGATGATGAGGAGGAGGAAACAGTGGAGCACCTCATCTGCAACTGTCCGGCTTTAAGCGGCGCGAGAACGCGCTTTTTGGGAGTTCCGTTCCTGGATAGCCTAAGCCAGATCGCGGAAATGGACATAAAGGACTTGATGGGCTTCATAAAGTCATCTAAGTGGTTCGAGGAGGAGTAACTGTGTCGGTTTAGGAGTGTCAGTCCCGGGATTCTGCTATGTGGAAAATCCCAACAACTCAGGGATTTTCCATATGGCTGGGTCCCGGGACTGACTTTCCTTGTGTTGGTGGTATCACAACGGGCCTTTCAAAACTGGCCTAAGTGTGCCTCTGCGGCAGCCACTTGAACCTAACCTAACCTAACCTAGCACATTCGTTTTTCTGACACAATTTTCTCAGATAGAACTACACACTCATTAAAATGGCATTGCAAGTTTTCAAGGCTTCCTTGTACTTTGGAAACCCAGGATTTTCGTGAAGCGTAGAGAAACGAGAGGTTAATCACGTGAGCCTATTTACTCAAATCTGACAAATTGGTACATTCATGACTCTGGCAAGCGAGCGACGATATTATGAATTGCAAAAGTTTTCAAAATAAATATATTAAGCTATAGACAGTGTGATTTTACGAAAACATAAAATCTGAGCCAAAACGAAAGAGCACCATTAAATATTGCCCTCGTTTACGTTCATCAACGTTATTTCAACGTTCACTGTCGCAAGGAGCTGGACTGGACGATGGGGATAAATAAAAGTGAAACGAAATTATGCAATCAGGAAAAAGTAGCAAAGATAAAACGGAAATTTTATTTAGGTCTTCACAAGTGTATTATTATACGGTCATGAAGCGTTTTTTTCTGTTGTTTGTTATTCTTCTTCCTTTTCATGTGCTCTTGCAGCTCGCCGCATCCACTTGAAAGCGAGCATGATTTGCAACTTACCAAAGAGAAGAAGTGTTGAAAATAAACAATATAAAAAGTAAACTGCAAAAAATTTACATTTTACAGACGTTTGCAAGTAGCAAATAGCAATTCTCATCCTTTGCGCCTTTATCACAAACGTCCTTGGCTTGTATGTGTGTGTGTGTATCTCTGAATGGCGTAGTGCAATTGTTCACCTATATATATTACACGCATACCTATATAGCTTTAATGCGCTTTAGAGCTTTATTTTACATTTCCATTTTCAACATTGCACACTTTCAAATTCTCTGTTAACTGTTGGGTAAACAAAGACAAATGAACACACTGAATGTGCGGTCAGCTGAAAATTTTCATTTCTATGTATCAGTGTGTGTGTGTGTGTGTGTGTTTTTGTGTGGATTTATATATATGTACATATGCAAATTTTATATCGTAGACATACATTTTGATTGGCATTTACCGCATATCTTTACTAAATTAAATTGAGGGTTTTTGTTAGATTTTTTTTTTTTTTTCAAATGTGGAATTACTGCGATTATACGAAAAGACTGCTCGTAAATTCTACAGTTTTACGACTTTGTAAATAGTTATTGTAGGCAAGGCTATAATTTAGGTAAGTTATAACTTTGACAAGGTTTAGGTCATGCAATTTCACTTGTTTAGAATTTACAGGTTCTTCCAGGAGTTCATAAGTTGTTGAAATAGCGTGGAACTCCATTAATGCGATACCCCATCTACGCACGCTTCAAATCATAGCACCACCGCATTGTTACAAAATGCGATGGGATATTTGCGACGTCTATTTTAGAGCGTTCCAAAAAAGTATGAAAAAAAAGGCGTGAGTACCAAGTACTCGTGAAGTTTGATGTGTAAACATGTGTATTCTGCACATACATGTTTTAAACTAGTGTTCGCCAAGTGAAGATGAGTAACAAATGGCTCAAAAATTACTCATGGTTGAGTAATAAATGACTCATAAATTGCTCATGGTTGAGTAATAAATGACTAATTGATGAATCATAAATGTTTCATTGATGAATCATAAATGACTCATAGATTAGTCAAAAATGACTCACAGATGAGCAAAAAATTACTCATATATGGATTAAAAATGACTCATAGATCAGTAAAAAATTACTTATAGATGAGTCAAAAATGACTTATACATGAGTCATATGTGGGAAACCTCCCTTTCCTTTCCATTCCATTTCTTTCCTTTACTTTCTTTTCCTTTCCTCTCACACCCCGCCCTCTACCTGTTACATGTTACACCCCACCCTCTACCTGTTACATGTTACACCCCACCCTCTACCTGTTACATGTTACACCCCACCATCTACCTGTTACATGTTATATCCCACCCTCTACCTGTTACATGTTACACCCCACCCTCTACCTGTTACATATTACATGTTACTCCCCACCCTCTACCTGTTACATGTAAGATGTTACACCCTACCCTCTTCATGTTACATGTTACATGCTACATCCCATCCTCTACTCGTTACATGTTACACCGCATTCTCTACCAGTTGCATGTTACACACCACCATCTACCTGTTACATGTTACATCCCACCCTCTTCCTGTTACATGTTACATATTACACCCCATCCTCTACCGGTTACATGTTACACCACATCTCCCACCCTCCACCTCTTCCATTTTACATGTTACATGTTACGCGTAACTTTTTCTGGATGACCCCCACCACAAAGATGTTTACATATAAAACATTTTGGTTCAAAACTTGGTATGCATACCCTCTACACAGTTGCGTTTTAGCCTAAGTAAGGTATCGCATACGAAATGACAAAGAGTAACAACTCAAAATCAGAGAAACTTTCAGTGAATTGCTTCTGCATTGCACAAAAGTCATTTGATTTTAAAAAACTTGCCATCACTGTGCTCTTTAAAGAGTAACGATAATAGTCAAAAAGAAAAGAATTTTATGTACTGGCTGTACTACTTTATATTAGGCAATCTATGCCAATAATGCGACCTAAAAAATGTTGAGTTGTGACGGTTTTTGATTTAGGGTGCGATATGTGCGAAGTTTTATTGTTCTAGTATAACGGTGACCCGTGCCGATTTTCTCGATACTAAGGCCGCAGAAAACTGCACTAAGGCTTCGAAAATTATATGATTTTAATATTTTTCCCATATGTAAAGGACTGTGCAATAAACCTTTACCCTTGAATTTTTATAAGGACAACAGGATCCTTTACAATGATATTGAACAAAACGTATTCAAGAGAAAAGGACATTGGTATTTCAAAAATGGCTTAGTAGATTACGTAAAAATATGTTTTCTAGCTAAAACAATTGGGTATATCGTGAAATTTTGCAATTATAGTGCACTTCGTGTTGGTCATACACGGCGTATGAGTAACATTTAGTTATTCAAGTAAGAAAAGTTT
>CAXKVI010000002.1:16282106-16304606 GCA_964058755.1 Campiglossa producta | reverse complement strand
AGCACAACAATCACTTTCATCTTTACGCCGAATTGCGTTGATTCGTAGTGGTAACTTTTTGTTGTATTTAAATAATAAAATGTATAACAGTAATTTGACCACATTGAAGATTAATTGCTATTCTGTATTGTTTCACTTTCATTTGTTTAACTTTTCATCACGAGTATCTGGCTGAAATATCTTTTTTTCGTTTTCGCTCTCACAATTTTGTGAACAAAATACTACTTTTTTTTGGCCTGGGGAACTTTTTCGCATAAAAAGCTTTTTTGTGTTCAAACCACAAAATTGCTGTTTGAATTTATAGATTAAAAGCGACATTATTGAATATTTTGTTTCTATTATTCTGCAACACTTGTTTTCAATAATTTGTTTGGTTTCACAATTTTGCGAATTAAATTCATTTATTTTCACACAAATTTAATTGAAAGTGGATTTTAGCGTTATAATTTTCTAGTTTTAGCTATTAATATAACAAAATTCCTACTTATACATATTAATATGTTGGATACAATTTATTTATTTTGATTAATTTACCACATGCTGATCGAGCTATTTTATAATTTTCCGTATAACCATTTGCTATGTAATTGTGTAGCATACTTTTAGGCAGTCATTCCTATATTTTATTTGCAACCAATACATTTTATATTAACTTAATTAATTTAATGATTTAAAATCATTTTATATTAACTTAATCCTTTCAAATTTAAATAAGTTTCCTTTATAAATTGAATTTATAATTCTAGTTTGAGTTCCAAAATTTTCATTAATTGAACTTCATGCAGCTTAAAAGTATGCCTAAAAGTATGTCCAACATTTTTGATTCTATACAGAAAGTATCTCAAAACGAAGAAACGTTTCAGAGCAATATCTTAAAGTAACAAGCAGACCAATAAACAAAAACTACATGTAGCCAGTACACGTGAAAGAAGTTAACTTCTTAAATTCAGAAATAACGAAATATGAATAAGGTGTATTCGAGAATGGTATAGACTCACAATTTATTACTTCCGGGAAGTGGACCTGGGAACCGATCAATTCTAAAATATCTTATACATGGTGCGTTTTCCTTCAAATTCCGTATGTGGGTGGCAACCCTGCGTGAAATTGTTATATTCGGAATACGGCCGAAAATACCTTTCATTTGATACCCATTTTGGCATATCTAGCTCTATATTTAAATCAAAATTGGGATAGGTGGCAACCCTGTAAACCACCCTAAGTGGCAACACCCATGTATATAATCTTAGAATGAATAAAATTATCTATATGCCCAATTTTATCCAAATCGGTCAAGCAGTTCCCGAGATATACGAAAAACTAAATAAATTGCGGTTAGGTGGCAACCCTGCTTGCAATTGTCTTATTTGCTAAGGAACTTTGGAGATTGCGAAAAAATATAATTTCTAGAGTTCTAAAAATGTTAAAATCAAACGCCTAAAATTATGCTATAACATTATTGCAACACTTTACCCAATATTTTTTTTTCAAATACGTGACTGGGTTTCCAAAGTACAGGGAACCCCCGGAAATTTGCAATGCCATTTTGCCATTTTCATGAATGTGTAGTTCGATTTTTCAAAATTGTGCCAGAAAAACGAATGTGCTACACATTTATGTTTCTGGCGCAACGAAATGTATAAAAAATGATTTTTTAATTTTTGAAAAATTTTCGTTTTGCCAGAAACCTGAATGTGTATCAAAATTGTTACGTATACACCATGGTGTCTGTCGTTTAGTGCAACACATTCATGTTTCTGGCAAAACAAAAATTTTAAAAATGTGCTACACATTCATGTTTTTTGTGCAACTAAAATTTTAAAAAGTTTTCTTTGGAAATTTAAAAAAAAATGAATGTGCAAAATCTGGAGGAATTGAAGGAACGGCTAAAATCGCTCAGGCGGTTAAAACTATAGTTAAAGTTGACTATACTTTAACCCTGCCTTTTACGCCATTTAAACTAAGATCAGCAGCAGTTTATGTAAACTACCTATGTATGTAAGTAGAGTTTAAGCTGACCTTAAAATTAACTGTAGTTTACGCTCTCATCCACAGTAGCGATAGTAGGAAAAATGCTCCCACTAATCGCTCAAAGACTTCTCCCACAATTGGGTATATGTTTATAATTTTCACTCGAATTTTAATCTCCTTACTTACCTTTTTACGTTTCTTTCATTAACTTTTGAAAGGAAAAACGCTTTGAGTAATAACTTTGCTATAATTCTCAAGGGTGCAACATTCATTTGAAGATTTCTCATAAATCATATTTTATCATTGCTTGGCAAATTTGTTTATGCTTTGAGAAATTTACAAAACGTGTGCAAATTTGTTACAACTTGCCAACCCTCTCATCAAGACAACAAAGTAAAATTTTTTTGCGCTGATTATATTATTCGATTAATTATACTGTGGCGGTATTTTGGTATATTTTTTCTTGCGAATATTAAATATCATTGTTTCCTAATTTATGTAAATTTTTTTTTGGATTCTTTTCTTTGATACACGTTGACTAAGCTGAATAAATTGCATACGGTTCTTCACATTTATCTTTTTAGTTTCTGAACAACGTCTTGGCCTTAGATTTATTTTTCTTAGTATTTTGTCTGGATACAAATGTTACTAAATACGCATAATTATTCACAAAGCATTTGACGCGTACCAAGTTCATTAAGGTCAGCCGTATCTTCGCAAATTGTTTACTTAATTTCCATTGGAGGCAGAAATCTTTCCACTGACTTTGCGATTTTCCGTGGTATTTTTCAACGTAAGCGACAGTGCGGGTATTCACAAAGTTGAGGAAATTTATGTAAAAATCGCCACACTTTAAGTAACTACTAAAATTGTGACAGCAATGAAATGGGCGTGGCACTACCCACTAAAGATTTTTTCAATTTAACAAAGGTCTGTACGTACGTTTTTAACACGTCTGCCCTGTTTGACGTGGGGTATGGTACTGTATTTTCGTTAGCAAGTGTTGCTATAAATGTATGCGCGCAATGGTCCGTGTCGCTCTTAAAGTTGTGTCGGTATAATGATAATGTGTACCAAATCGATTGAAGACAACTCACACTTTATTCTAAAAGATTTTTAAAAGTATTATAGGCTAATATAAAATGCACTATCTCTGCGAAATTTTTTTTCATATGAATGAATACCACTATTGTACAAATTACAAACGATAAAATTTCATTCTTTGTTATACAATTAAATATGATAGAAGCAACAGAAATTATTATGCGCTGTCAATTTCGATTGTTAAAAGTTTGTATGGCGTTAACGTACATTTGGCCTTAAGCAAAATTGAAGTACTCGTTTGCAAACAAGAGGTTTTCTTTTTTATTTTCTTGTACATCTACTAATATGATACAACTCCAAATCTTTATTCTTTGTCCTGTGGAAATGTCGTTGTACTCATCTCATATGTATGGAATAATAATGGGAAAATTTGTGTGAAAGTAAAACCTTAAGAAAACTTTTTGAACCGTTTGGACCTGAAGAAACGTTTAAATTTCTCTTTTTGGTGCTTTTCAAATATTATTTTATGTTATGTTATTTTATTTTCATTTTCATTTTTTTACGTTTTTTTATTTTACTTCATTTATTCTTATTTTTTTTATTTATTTTAGTTTATTTCATTTTATTTTATATTATTTTTTTTTTTTTAATTTTCATTCTTTGATTTAAATTAATTTTATTTTATTATCTTTTTTCTTTATTTTATTAAGTTTTTTATTTTTTTATTCATTTTAATTTTTTATATTTTATTTTATTTTGAACCGCTTGGACCTGAAACGTTAAATTTTTTCGGTTTTTTCAAATATTCTTTTTTTTCATTTTTTTATGTTTCTTATCTTACTTCATTTTATTTTTATTTTTTTAGTTTATTTCATTTTATTTTATATTATTTTTTTTAATTTTTCTTTTTTTTTTTGTTTTTTTTTTTCAAATATTATTTTATATTAGTTTATTTTATTTTACTATTATTTTCATTTTTTTATTTTATTTTATTTTATTTTATTTTATTTTATTTTTTTTATTTTTTTTACTTTAAATTATTTTACTTCATTTTATTTTGTGTTATATTACTTCATATTATTTTTTATGAATTTTTTTCTTTTAATTTATTTTATTTCATTTAATTTTTTTTACTTATTTAAGAAAAAAATTCATAAAAAATAATATGAAGTAATATAAAACAAAATAAAATGAAATAAAATAATTTAAAGTAAAAAAAATAAAAAAAAAATATTTATTTTATTTAAAATAAGTAAAAAAAATTAAATGAAATATTTTTTTTTATTTTTTTACTTTATTTATTTTATTTAAAATAAGTAAAAAAATTAAATGAAATATTTTTTTTTTATTTTTTTACTTTTATTAAAATTTAATTATTAATTATTTTATTTTATTTTATTTTATTTTGTTTTATTTTATTTTATTTTATTTTATTTTATTTTATTTTATTTTATTTTATTTTATTTTATTTTATTTTATTTTATTTTATTTTATTTTATTTTATTTTATTTTATTTTATTTTATTTTATTTTATTTTATTTTATTTTATTTTATTTTATTTTATTTTATTTTATTTTATTTTATTTTATTTTATTTTATTTTATTTTATTTTATTTTATTTTATTTTATTTTATTTTATTTTATTTTATTTTATTTTATTTTATTTTATTTTATTTTATTTTATTTTATTTTATTTTATTTTATTTTATTTTATTTTATTTTATTTTATTTTATTTTATTTTATTTTATTTTATTTTATTTTATTTTATTTTATTTTATTTTATTTTATTTTATTTTATTTTATTTTATTTTATTTTATTTTATTTTATTTTATTTTATTTTATTTTATTTTATTTTAATTTATTTTATTTTATTTTATTTTTATTTTTTTTTAAATAAGTAAAAAAAATTAAATGAAAAAAAATAAATTAAAAGAAAAAAATTATTTTATTTTATTTTTTTATTTGATTTTATTTTATTTTGTTTTATTTTATGTGGGAGGCTTAGAGTTAAACTTCAAAAGCAAGAACTACAATTGAGCAGCGACAGGAAAGAGTCAGTTGAGAAGTGACGCGGTTCAAACGAAGACGTGAATCTAACGACGTGAAGAATAACTCATTTATTTTAATTTCAATTAACTATTTCAATTCATTTTTAATACATTTAATTCAATAAACCAAAACTGCACTTACTAATATGTTTAAAATATCGCTGCTCAATTGTAGTTCTTGCTTTTGAAGTTTAACTCTAAGCCTCCCACATTCGTTTATTTTATTAAAATTTTTTTTTTTATTTTATTTTATTTTATTTCATTTTATTTTATTTTATTTTATTTTTTTTAATTTTATTTTATTTTATTTTATTTTATTTTATTTTATTTTATTTTATTTTATTTTATTTTATTTTATTTTATTTTATTTTATTTTATTTTATTTTATTTTATTTTATTTTATTTTATTTTATTTTATTTTATTTTATTTTATTTTATTTTATTTTATTTTATTTTATTTTATTTTATTTTATTTTATTTTATTTTATTTTATTTTATTTTATTTTATTTTATTTTATTTTATTTTATTTTATTTTATTTTATTTTATTTTATTTTATTTTATTTTATTTTATTTTATTTTATTTTATTTTATTTTATTTTATTTTATTTTATTTTATTTTATTTTATTTTATTTTATTTTATTTTATTTTATTTTATTTTATTTTATTTTATTTTATTTTATTTTATTTTATTTTATTTTATTTTATTTTATTTTATTTTATTTTATTTTATTTTATTTTATTTTATTTTATTTTATTTTATTTTATTTTATTTTATTTTATTTTATTTTATTTTATTTTATTTTATTTTATTTTATTTTATTTTATTTTATTTTATTTTATTTTATTTTATTTTATTTTATTTTATTTTATTTTATTTTATTTTATTTTATTTTATTTTATTTTATTTTATTTTATTTTATTTTATTTTATTTTATTTTATTTTATTTTATTTTATTTTATTTTATTTTATTTTATTTTATTTTATTTTATTTTATTTTATTTTATTTTATTTTATTTTATTTTATTTTATTTTATTTTATTTTATTTTATTTTATTTTATTTTATTTTATTTTATTTTATTTTATTTTATTTTATTTTATTTTATTTTATTTTATTTTATTTTATTTTATTTTATTTTATTTTATTTTATTTTATTTTATTTTATTTTATTTTATTTTATTTTATTTTATTTTATTTTATTTTATTTTATTTTATTTTATTTTATTTTATTTTATTTTATTTTATTTTATTTTATTTTATTTTATTTTATTTTATTTTATTTTATTTTATTTTATTTTATTTTATTTTATTTTATTTTATTTTATTTTATTTTATTTTATTTTATTTTATTTTATTTTATTTTATTTTATTTTATTTTATTTTTATTTTATTTTATTTTATTTTATTTTATTTTATTTTATTTTATTTTATTTTATTTTATTTTATTTTATTTTATTTTATTTTATTTTATTTTATTTTATTTTATTTTATTTTATTTTATTTTATTTTATTTTATTTTATTTTATTTTATTTTATTTTATTTTATTTTATTTTATTTTATTTTATTTTATTTTATTTTATTTTATTTTATTTTATTTTATTTTATTTTATTTTATTTTATTTTATTTTATTTTATTTTATTTTATTTTATTTTATTTTATTTTATTTTATTTTATTTTATTTTATTTTATTTTATTTTATTTTATTTTATTTTCCATACGGCTGGGTCCCGGGACTGACTTTCCTTGTGTTGGTGGTATCACAACGGGCCTTTCAAAACTGGCCTAAGTGTGCCTCTGCGGCAGCCACTTGAACCTAACCTATTTTATTTTATTTTATTTTATTTTATTTTATTTTATTTTATTTTACTTCATTTTAGTTTGTTTTATTATAATTCATATTATTTTTTATAAATATTTTTTCTTTTAATTTATATAATTTTTTTTGGTTTATTTTATTTTATTTATTTATTTTTGGTTTTTTTTATTTTATTATATTTTTTGATATATCGACACTTTTAAGTGTTGCAACGACAGTAGCAAATTGTTGCGCGGACATTTTTTATGTAGCCTACTTTTAGACACCTTTACACTAGTCAGGTATAAAACATAACGCGTATCAAAAATAATTTTTTTTTTTGCTTTTTCTGACCATTCTACACCTGCTAAATAGGTTGTCAAAACTTAATATTAATGACAATTATGTTTCATAATTCAACAAACAAGTTAACTTATAATTCGCCTGACACTAAGAGTTCAGCATCTTGTTTCCTTTTAATTAAATTTTCTTCAACAAAATACTTTTGAAACTCCATTTATTATTTATGTTTTTGTTTACTTATATGAAATATTTACACCGTTTTTTATTTGTGCGCCGTGGCTGCACACAAAACTTTCGAAACTTTTGACGGTCAATGAAATTTTCTTTGATGAAACGTGACAACTTTTTTTAATTAGTTGTGGCACAATGAAATAAGATATTGGCGCCGGTAAGTCTCAGTGGACTGTTAGTACCTTTTCGGTTACCTTCAAATTACCTTTCTATATCAAATCAGAAAAGTGGAGTTTCCAATCTACGCTAATGTACACTCCATCCATTGCTTTCAAATAAATCATATCTTACCACAAAAAGTTCTTAAAAAAGTTCAAAGGTGAACAGTGTTATAGCAACAGTTGTAGCTATGTACTTACATACATAAGAATGTAATAAGCGTTATTAGAAAATTGATGTTGTCTTCTTTTTTCATACCGTCAAAGAAACACTCATAGCTTATCCAAGGATTTCGATGTTTATGATGTATTTACTTATGTTTGTTTGTAATAGATATTTTTCGAAATGATTAATGATGTAATGAAGTGGTTCTCACAAATTCATATCAAGATTTCATACAACTTATGGGCGACATCACATTATACCCAAACCAATAAAACGAACGTGGTGGTAAATTTTGTGGTGAACAAGCGGAAAGTAGAAGCTTAGATAGAAATTTTAATGGATAGATAAGTAGAAAGAACGGGACAAGACATATAATAAGCTTGAATTACTTTAAGACTTTAATAAAATTGTATCAAAGTTTGGACAGTGCACACCCAAATTAGGCACTAGGATTTGATGAAACTTAATAATAATATAATGTTAATAAAACTCATTTAGTATGTCAGTTTTGATTAATGGTATTCTAAAGCAAAACCACCTGCGGCGGAGTTGGTTTTTTTTAGTGCAATGAAGGAATTAATTCCTTTCTAATTCGTTGAAACCATTAAATCCTACATAAATTCTCACCTAAAGAGTAGACGCAGAACATTTTAGCTCACTTTATTGAACGAACTAACCAACTATGTAGTTCAATTTAAAAACTTAGCTCACGAGTTCTTTAGTCCAAAAAATGTCCAGGGATGTGTTGTTGTTGTTAAGAAAAAAATACTCCCCAGGGCTCGCCCAAAGTGTTGTAATATAGGTAAGTATTGCTGGAAGGCCAATTGACGATTGTGGTCTTGAACGAGTCTTAAGTTTGTATCACAAGCCAAAGCTTTGCTGCCCTTCAATCTTTCTTGATGACCTTTAATCTTTCTCATATACAGTAGACTTTCCAATAATTTGCCTCACCCTATTGTTCAGACCCGATGAAAATCCTACACAAAAGGAAATAGTTCGCTAGGTGGAGCAAAACTAGAAGCAAGGTTAAGGACCAAACTAAAAACAGGCACACATATAGCCGCTAGATGCCGCCCTGATCGAAATATTTGAACTTTCACTGAAAACCCGCACCCCCAAGAAACTTTCCGGTAGTATAGAGACTTGAGGCTTGATCTGGAACCAGCTGACAAAAATCCATTATTCTAGATCACATCTAAATTTGAAGGCAGTGGCAATCGTTAGCTCGAAATGTTTCCACTTAATATTGAACATAAAAATGCGATATTTAGCTAAGAAAGTTTCAGTTGAGCTTGAGACCTGAAATATTGTTCAGAACCGGGTGAAAATGTAGCACTACTCTAGGTGGAGCAACCGTTGCCCCGATAAAAGAGAGGCGAAAAGCGAAATATAATTTAGCACCCGATGACAATGCAAAATATAAAAAGGAAAAGCCCGCTAGGTGGGGTAACCGTTGTGGGTTGAACAAAGATAGTTCAGAACACTTTACTAATAAAAGATGAAGGGAAAAGACCGATAGATGTCGCAAACATCAAGCTATTCCTAATGAAGGGGCAACCTGTGTTAGACTTACAAATGCCAAAATTCAATAAATAATAAGCCAGCAAAGTGGCATAAGGACCGAAATACAAAAAAAAATGACAATGATCTAGTGATTCCAAATTTGAACGTTAATTCAGTCTATTGGAAATATGCTCCGCTAGGTGTCTCGGGGATCGAGAGACATGGAAAAGGTATTGAAATTAACTCGAAGGCCACCGTTAAGTAACTTCCCGTTGAGCTACATCCTTAGAGCTCAGAACCCAGTTTCAATGTAGCACAAAGAAAAAATGGCCGCTAGCACGTATTGATCATATAATGGTGGGACAAAAAAGTCTGAACCCGATGACAAGGTTAAAAAAAACGACAAAAGGTACATTGTTTTGCTCAGCCAAGATTTTAGAAGCCACCGGCAGAAGGAGGGGGTGAGATGGCTTAGTGGGTTCCACAGGTCATATTAAGTCGCTTCCCCGACTTTCAGGCTTGATTCGTATTCATAACCGACAAAAGACCACCCTACCTTAGAATTTGGTTCAAAGAGACCCCCTATATCCGAATTCCGCCTAAGAATTAATCAGAAAATTTGGTAGAATGGGTTTTCAGAAGTTTATTCAAAAAATGTCTATCCCAAAAAAAAGTGGTCTTATATTGAGGTATACCATTGCCACAAATTTTTCAATCACAATAATCCTGAGATACATTTTACTTGAACTCACAACAGAAATAGAACATCTTACTCCTCAAAAATATGAATTATCCAACTCAATTAAAATAAACATTCCTCACACATTTCAAGCTCTTCATAATGCACACAATTTAAGCAATCAGCTTCAATTCACAAAACCAAAAATTTCAAAGAAGGAATTCTTATCATAACCAAAGCACAGGCAACATGATTACAAAATCCATTACCTTCAATTACCTCCCATTAGATTTCTCCCAACCATTTGTAGCAATCAAGTTTTAAAAAATTTAGTGTGCAAACAACTAAATTTCAGACACTAAAAGTATGCCATACGATTTTCAGTCTAAAAAGCATTTGCTTAGCAGACTTTTAGGCGCGCAACTAACAAACAAACAAAAAAGCACTTTGGACCGACCCCTTTGCACTGACGCTTCCAAATGCTCAAACAAACAATAAACTGACGAAACTAACAACGTGTGGGCAGGCTGTCATACCTACTCGTACACATTGCACGTTAGTAACTAACCCTTTTTGTTTGTTGTTGTTGTTGTTGCTCTTTTTTGTTTGGCACTTTTCCCTGCCAAACTATTTTATACATACATATGTATATATATGGGGTCTTTTTCACAAAAGGGTTCACAGCTTGTTAGGCGTCATTTGTCGTTTGTCGTCGTCAGCAGCAGCAGCAGCAGCAGCAGGCGCACATGTTAAAAGTTGGCGTGTGCGCCTAAAATCACTGCAGTGTGCGAATAAAAGGCTCACAATCAACGCACACACACTCACTGTGTTATACGCCTGAAAATATGCTACAAAACTCGAAACAAATAATTGGCAGCGTTGAGCAATTCACAGTGGGAGTTTTTGTTTATTTTTGGAAAAGGGGTTTGCGAAATTCGTTTGCTTCGCCCTTTTTATTGTTAGACTTACCTTTTTTTGTTTTTTGCTACGCGTGTATAATCAAACTCCAGTTGCAGTTGAGTGCTTTTTAGTTCTTTTTTTGTGTTGCTTTTCAATTTAGCTCTGACTGATGCGCGTTTTTTTTGACGATTTTTTTTTTTAATTTTCAAATTTCTTTGTTTTACTTTTCACACTTTGCACGCACACTTGCACGTGTACACTTTTTACACACTCGCACAGATAAATCGTAGCATACTTTTGTGCGCCACACAAAAAAACTTTCAATCACCGGCAACAGCTGCCGCTGCAACGTCAACGAAATTCAAACGTTTCTAGAGGCATTTTGAACTTTTTGAATTGCACAAAGATAATAAGTTCTTTTTTGTTATTTTTTCTCTTTTCGGTTTATTTTTTTTGTAGAAGTGTGGTCGTTGTTGTTGTGCACTCTGTGCGTCTCACGTGCGCCTAACTTGCCACAATGTCTGCCACATTGACTGCCACCACTACACTTTTGCTAATTAAATTGGCACAAAAACTAAATGCTGCTGCTTCTGGCTGTGGTATTTGGGCAGCGCTGCTCTGTGGCTTGAGTTTAACGCACTTGGAGCACTCACAGAAATACAATTTATCTAAAAACAAAAGTGTAAAGGATCGGTGGTTCACTGCAGTTTACACCGGCGTCGAGGGCGTTTTCTAGTAGTTTAGATGCAACCGCTGACTTTGCATTTCACTTTTTGCTTGTTTAAATATTTTATGTTTGCAGGTGGAGCCTAGCAAAAAAATGTTTCACAATTTTCTTTTTTTATTTTCCGAAACATTTTTCCACCAAACAATTTTTTTTCCTCAATTTAATTTTTTTTTTAATTTTTTTTTTTCAAAAAAGTTTCACCAAATTTTCTCTCTTTATTTATTTTTATATTAAGGTCTCTATAAGTATTAAAAAAAAATATTTTTAATTTCAATTTTTTTTTGTTTTGCTTTTGTCAAACAACTTTTTTCTCAAAAAAGAAAAACATTTTTTTAAAAATTGTATTTCTTTGTTTTTATATATGTATGTATGTATGTCCAAAATTTTTCTTTTTCTCTCAAAATTTTTTTCTCAAAAACCAAAGAACTTTTTTTTCAAAAAAAACCCTATTTCTTAAGATTTTACCTCTTGTTTTTTATACATTGGCTGCGGTTCGTTTTCAATTTGTCAAACAAGAATTTTGCCCAAATTTTTTTTTTTCAAATTTAGTATCCGTTGGTTTTTATGTATGTTGTACATTTAAACTCCTCTAAGACTTTTTTTATTTTTTTAACAATTTTTTTGCCTTTATCCAAAAAATCTAATAATTTTTCAAACAAAAAGTTTGTTCAAAATTTTTTTTTCTTAAACTTTTTTTTTCCAAAAACAAAAGAACTTTTTCTCAAAAATGAAAATATTTTTCTAAAAATTCTTTTTCTTCAAAAAAAAATTTTGTCCCAATATTATTTTTTCGTCGAAAAAAAACTCTGAAAATCTCATAATATTTTCAAAAATTTTGTCCAAAATTTTTGGTTTCTTAATTTCTTTTTCCAAAAACAAAAGAACTTTTGCTCAAAAATGAAAATACTTTTTCTAAAAGTCTTTTTCTTTATACAAAAATTTTGTCCCAATATTTTGTTTTTTTTTTTTTCAAGAAAATTTTCCCAGTTTAGTCTCCGTTTGTTCCTATGTATATTTAAATTCCTGTGATTTTTTTTTATTATTTTTTCTAAACAATCTTTTTTGTCTTTATCCAAAAAAAAAATCTGATAATATTTTAAAATATTTTTCAAGCAAAAATTCTGTCTAAAAACTTTTTTTCTTAAACTTTTTTTCCAAAAACACAAGAACATTTTCTCAAAAATGAAAAACCTTTTTCTAAAAATTTTATTTCGTCAAACAAAAATTTTGTCCAAATATTTTTAGTTTTTTTTTTTTTCCAAGAAAATTTTCCCAGTTTAGTCTCCGTTTGTTCCTATGTACATTTAAATTCCTCTGTGATTTTTTTATTATTTTTTGTCTTTAACCAAAAAAAAAATTCTAATAATTTTTCAAACTATTTTTCAAACAAAAATTTTGTCCAAATTTTTTTTTTTCTTAATTTTTTTTTTTTCAGAAACAAAAGAACTTTTTTCTTAAAAATGAAATCCTCTGTGATTTTTTTTATTTTATTTAAACAAATTTTTTTGTCTTTATCCAAACAAAAAATCTGATAATTTTTCAAACCATTTTTCAAACAAAAATTTTGTCCAAAACTTTTTTTCTTAAACTTTTTTTCCAAAAACACAAGAACTTTTTCTCAAAAATGAAAAATCTTTTTCTAAAAATTTTATTTCGTCAAACAAAAGTTTTGTCCAAATATGTTTAGTTTTTTTTTTTTTCAAGAAAATTTTCCCAGTTTAGTCTCCGTTTGTTTCTATGTACATTTAAATTCCTCTATGATTTTGTTATTATTTTTTTAAACAATTTTTTTTTTGTATTTATCCAAAAAAAATCTGATAATATTTCAAACTATTTTTCAAACAAAAATTTTGTCCAAATTTTTTTTTTTCTTAAATTTTTTTTTCAAAAAAACAAAACAAAAATTTTTCCAAATATATTTAAATTCCTCTATGATTTGTTTTATTATTTTTTTAAAGAATTTTTTTTTTTGTCTTTATCCATTTTTCAAACAAAAATTTTGTCCAAAATTTTTTTTCTTCAATTTTCTTTTTCATAAAAACAAAAGAACGTTTTTCTTGAAAAGGAAAAACCTTTTTCTAAAAATTCTTTCAATTTTTTCAAATATTTTTTTCAATTTCAAAAAAATTTTCGTTTGTTGTTATGTATGTTTAAATCCCACTGTGATTTTTTTTTTAATTTTTTCCAAACAATTTTTTTTGTCCTTATCCAAACAAAAATATCTGATAATCCTTACAAATAATTTTTGAAACAAAAATTTTTTTTTCTTAAAATTTTTTTTAAATATTTTTCCAAAAACAAAAGAAAAACCTATTTCTAAAAATTTGTTTCTGGTTTTTATATACATTTTTTACGGTTGTCTAAAATTTTTATTTTTTTCTGAATTTTTTTTTTTTTTTCAAAATAATTTACTCCGTTTGTTTAGATTCCTCTGTGGTATTTTATTTTTTAAATTTTTTGAAACAATTTTTTTTGTCTTTATCTAAAAAAAAAATATCTAATAATTTTGTATGTTGTTTTGTATCTATTAAACATTTTTTTTTCCAAAAAACTTCTATACCGTTCTTTTTTGTATTTATATAGGTTCCTTATCAATTATTCAAACCAATTGGTTTGCACTTTAAAACATTAAACCTCTAGATATACTTAAATACGTTTCTCATCACTCACCGCTAAAAAAATTCACTTTCTTTTTTTCCACAATTTTTTAGCATCAAATTTGGCATGAAATATCTTTTATCATACACATTTTTGGCATAAAAATTACTGCAATTTTTCCTCCCAATTTTCTTTTCTCGCCACTCTCTCTATATCCCTTTCACATGTCACATTTAATGTTGATATCACCGTCTTTTGTTTTTACTGCAATTTATCTAACACATTTTGTGTTTACTCTAGTATTTTGCACGTTTACACCCTTTGGCAAAATTTCAAAAAAAAACAAATTTTTGTTGTTGTTGTGATTGACTATAAACTGCAACGAGCTACCAGCTTTTCGCACACATACCAACAAATACACTTTTGCTCAAATTTTCGATTGTATTTACTCTTACGCTTACAGCTTCTCGCCTTGAGCTGTCAACAGCACAAATGAATGGAGAAGGAAGAAGAAACAAACCAAAAATAAATAATAGAAACCACACTTTTATTCTCAAATCGAATTTTCGAGGCAGCGCAAGTTCGCACGCACTTAAACTTTTTTATTTATCTTAACAATTTGTTGTAATCCTCTTTACACTCACTGCGAAAAGAAAGTTTTGGCGCACTAACTTTTTTTTTTTTACACAACGCAAAAGTTCTTAATCAATACATTTTTCTATAAATTCCGCGAACAATTTATTTCGCTTGTATACTTTAAGGCGCTTTAGAGCAACGCAGCGTTATTGCTCCGGCACACAGCATCGCGTACTATTACACCGATTTGTCACATAATTCGCGTGTTCCGTTAATGCGTTTCGTTAGCGCTTAACTTTTGTCATTTAACTTTCTTTTTCTCTGCGGTTTTGCGTTGCGTGTGGTTTTACTTTTCCGTTATTTGCTTACGAACGCTCAGCCAGCGCCTTTCGTACTGACCTATCAGCAAAGTTTTGTGCTTCAAACTCGTTTGTATGTCGTTTCACTCATACTACCAAATACGTTTGGTTTTGCGCTTCGTATAATTTACGGTTAATGAAAAACATGTGACAATGTGCCGAGCACATTGCTTTTCGCGTCCTCTCTCTGTGAGTTACAAGCTTTGATAAGGTTCCTGCTGCTTGCTGGTATATTGCCTCACTTGATGAATGAATGAACTGCTTTGGAGAGAGAGTGTGCGCAAAAGCACTCTATAATTAATTTGCTCTCACGTTTTTCTTGTTTGCATTTTTCCGACAAAATATCCCAAAACAGCTGTTTTTGCGGCTGAAATTTCGACGCTCTCAAAAAATATATCCGAAACTCGCTCTTACACTTAAATATGAGATAGTGTTCAACTGAATATACATATTTTCTCGGGTCTATGAAATAACTCCCACGAAATAAGTCCCACTTTTAAAAACGAAATTAGTCCCACCAAAAATTGCTATTTTGAATGTGGGAGTTATTTCGTTTTTAAAAGTAGGACTTATTTCGTCAATTGGTGGGACTTATTTCGTTACGCGTTTTTATTTGAAGTGGGACCATAATTTTTTGTCCTTATCTCTCATGACTCTCCTTTTTTTGTTATAAACTACTTTATATTTACTATAATAAAAAAAAACTTTAAAGAAATGCCAAATACTTCTTATTTGAAATCGCATTAAACAGTGAAAAAGTGGGACTTATTTCATTTAAGAAATATATTATTCAAGGGGGAGTTATTTCATTTTGAGTGGGAGTTATTTCATTTCAAGTAAATTTTTAAATCATTTCATTTTGGTGGGACTTCTTTCGTTTTCAAAAGTGGGACTTATTTCGTGGGAGTTATTGCATTTTTTTAAGCAATTTTCGGTGGGACTTATTTCGCTTTTAAAAGTGGGACTTATTTCGTGGGAGTTATTTCATAGACCCATTTCCTCTTTTCAAGTATGTCAGATAGCAAAATTGTGCTTTCATGAAATCGGTTAATCCATCCTTATTGAATGAACCCACAACCCTATCTATATATATAAAATAGGATGTATGTATGAATGTATGTATGTATGTAGCTTATGGACTTAAAAACTACTCGGCTGATTTTCTTAAAATTTTCGGAATAGATACTTGCTGTGTACGTAGCTATATTCTTGTATTAAAACATAGGATAAATTTTCTTCTGGAAAGTGGACCCGGGACCGCCCTATTCGAAACTAGTGGACCAGGGGCCCATTTATTCTAAACAATCGTATTTATGACTCGATTTGTTTTAAACTTGTTGTGTACGTAGCTATATTCTTAGATTAAAATATAGGATAATTTTCCTTCCGGAAAGTGGACCTGGGACCGCCCTATTCAAAACTCTCGTATAAATGGTTGGATTTACTTGAATTTTGGTATGTAGGTAGCGTTATGGTATGATTTTTCTTCCGGGAAGTGGACCAGGGACAGATCTGTTCTAAACAACCGTATTTATGACTCGATGAGCTTGATATTTGGCGTGTAGCTAGCGTTTCACCTTGATAAAATATGAGATAATGTATATTACGGGAAATGGTAAAAATCGTAGAATCTTATTCAGGTGTTTTCCTTTGATGTAGCAACGCACTCCGGGTATTACTAGTTAACTATATTATAGGACCACTATCCTAGCGTGTTTCAAACCCACATAACGAATGGCGGCGATATACCAACAGGTCATCATAACCTCTAACGAGATTTTTTAGCCGAGCTTCTCTTTCCAACTTGTGGTGTGTTGCCTTTGAGTTTTTCCTACAAGTTGGCGGGACCTACAGTTTTTTGCCGACTCCGAACGGCACTTGCAAAGCAAATGAATTTTTTGCTGAGAAGCTTCTCATGGCAGAAATTCACCCGGAGAGTTTGCCAAACTACTGCCGAGGGGCGACCCCGTTTAGAAAAATTCTTTTTTTAAATAATTTTGGATGTTACTTTTGCCGGGCATCGAACCGACACGACTTGGTGTAGAAGGCCGAACACTTAACCGCTACACCACGGCGGCCGCCAAACTCAACATTGCTTACGATTTACTAGCTTCCTGATGAGTTATGTCTACCGCCACTAAGGCATCGACCCCGGGGAGTCGCAGTCCCGAAATCCCGAGACTATTTTTATTCAAATTGTGGGATTCGGGATGAAATCCCGTGACTAGATAAAACTTAATCCCACGAAGCTGCTGAAACACGTCCAAAAATGTTTCTGTTTCAGTAAAGTATTATTGGCAAAGAACTTATAAATTTAGCGGGTCCGATGCCAAAATTTAGACGTAACCTTGATAAAAATAAAATATCGGAGTTGTTGTTGTTGTAGCGAGGTGTAGCCCTGCCTAAATGTCAGACAGGGTCACCCGAGTGTATTGCTCTTGGCCGGGTCGATATAAGAAAACGGCCCGGGTCGTTTCGGCACGATGGGTACAGCACAAGTACTGGTACCGTTCTCGTAGAACCAGCAATACAAGAAACTAGCCATGTAGGCTATGTAGGTCATTTAGCGTTACCCAGGGTGCACCAACTGGGAGGCGACCTACTTTTACACCCCTAAAAAAAAAAATATCGGAGTCTTCACCTTCGCCTTATGCATAACGAGGTCGAAACTCATTTTTTGATACCCCTCCCGACCGTTTTGGATGATATCTGAGATAATCCCGAAAAAATCCCGGGACCACAGTATTGTCATTTTAAAATCCAATATTTTATTTTAGCCTTTCAGCACATACATACGTATGCTTTGGGGTATTTTTATAACATTCGGGGATATATTTTTTATTAACCATAAAATATATAAGCCAACATGTGCTTCCCACTTAACAACTCACTCAAAGCTTAAAAAAGCATTCGGTTTTGCTTGTCTCCATAATTTTCTATAATACTTACCATATACTTACTATAATACTTAGCGACCGCCAAGATGTAGCGGTGGTGTGTTCAGCCTACTACACCAAGTGAACTGGTATCCACTCCGGATCAAACCAACATCAAAAAATATTTAAAAAAAAAACAAAGCATTTTTTAAAACAGGCCGCCCCTCGGCAGTTATTTGGCAAACTCTCCAATTATATTTCTGCCATGAGAAGCTTCTCAGCAAATATTCATTTGCTTTGCGTATGCTGTTCGGAGTCGGCAAAAGCTATTCCCAAAATTCCCATATTCAGAAGTAACTTATTACTCCATGGAGTGGATAAAAAGTGTAAGTAATAGAGGAATGATTGGGCGTAGAAACCCCTATTCTATATATAAATAAGAATTTTCCCAACTATGCTGTGGAGCATCTATGGAATTAGGTACAGGACATTTATCTTATTTTATATTCAGATCCAAGTATAATCTGGCAGGCGTGTGTGCGTCATATTGTCGAAGGCTTAAAGTACATTCGAAAACTGCTCTCTTTTTCTTCAAATGGCGCCTTACCACCTAGGTTATTCTTTCTCATCTTCGTTCGGGAAAAAACTGTTAAACGTAAACGTAACGTTCATATTTTTTGAGAAATTTCGATTTTAAGAAATTCGTTATATCTAATAGCTTTAATCGAGCTAAACCGCAATGGTACAATCTTTTACAAGAGCGTGCAATTGCTGGCGTATGCCGATGATATTGATATCATTGGCCTTAACAACCGCGCCGTAAGCGCTGCCTTCTCTGGACTGGATAAAGAAGCGAAAAAAGTGGGTCTTGCGGTCAACGAGGACAAGACGAAGTATTTGCTGTCATCAAAGAAAGAATCGGCGCACCTGCGCCTTGGCAGCCACGTCACTGTTGATAGTTACAAATTTGAAACTGTGAGGGACTTCGTCTATTTGGGAACCAGCATTAACACAGAAAATAATATCAGTCTAGAAATCCAACGGAGAATCACTCTTGCGAACAAGTGCTACTTTGGACTGAGTAGGCAATTGAGAAGTAAAGTCCTCTCTCGAAGAACAAAGATCGCGCTCTATAAGTCTCTCATCATACCTGTCCTGATGTATGGCTCAGATTCATGGACAATGTCAAGAGAAGATGAGATGGCCCTTGGAGTATTTGAGAGAAAAGTTCTCCGGAAGATTTATGGTCCTTCCCGTGATGCCGACGGCGAGTATCGAAGGAGATTTAACGATGAGCTGTACGAGCTTTACGCAGATCTGACCATAGTCCAGCGAATTAAAGCCCAAAGGCTCCGCTGGCTGGGTCACGTCATGCGAATGGACAAAGAAGCTCCAGCCCAGAAGGTTTTCCAATCGTCACCCGAATTCGGCAGCAGAGGAAGGGGGAGGCCTCGACTGAGATGGAAACAACAGGTGGAGGATGACTTGAACTCCCTTGGGGTTTCCAATTGGCGTCAGTTATCGCTAAAAAGGAATGACTGGCGTGCTTTGATAGGCGACGGCCAAAATCGCTTAGGCGGTTAAGCGCCAATAAATGATGATGATGGAGTTAGATATGCCAATATGGCTATCAAATGAAAGGCATTTTCGCCGACATACCAACTAAAATATTTTCAAGTAGGGTAGCCGCCTAGAATTACCACTTTACCGTAATGTATTTGTATTGTATATTTTTGGGATCATATTTGGATTATTTCGGGATAATTTTGAGATCATTTAGTGCCACTTTGAAATAATTTTGGGGCTATTTTGAAATCATTTTGGGTTCAATTTTGGCTTAGTTTGGGATCATTTTGGAGTCATTTTACGATCAATTTTGGATCATTTTGGGATAATTTTTGGGTCATTTTGGAAACATTTGAGGGTCATTTTGGGAACATTTGAGGGTCATTTTGGGAACATTTGAGGGTCATTATGGAGTCGTTTTGCATAATTTTGGGATCATTTTAGGGTACATTTATGGTTATTTTTAGGGTCATTTGGAAATCATATTTGGATCATTTTGGGATAATTTTATGGTAATTTTGGAGTCATTTTGGCATAATTTTTGGGTTATTTTGTGAACATTTGAGGGTCATTATGGAGTCTTTTTGGGATTATTTTAGGTTTATTTTGAGAACATTTTTGCATAATTTTGGGATCATTTTAGGGTACATTTAAGGTTATTTTTAGGGTCATTTGGAAATCATTTTTGGATCATTTCGGGATAATTTTATGGTAGTTTTGGAGTCATTTTGGGATAATTTTCGGATTATTTTTGAGTCGTTTTGGGTTCAATTTCAAATCATTTTGGGAACATTTAAAGGTCTTTTTGGTATCATTTTAGTATTATTTTTGGCTCATTTAGTTAAATTTCTGAATTAATATCACAGAGCAAGGTCACCCAAGTACTGAACGCTGACCTTAAACAACTTTTGCTGTTGTTGTTTCCCCTTAAAAAAAAAATACACACACAGTTATGCACATTACGATAACATCTATCTACCCCCATACTTTAAACGTCGATTTTTCATACATTACTTTTCATGCATCTTTTCATGGGTATTCAAAGGAAGGTTTGACTTAAAATAAAATGCTAATCAACATCACAAATACTTACGACCGGATCCATATCCGCCAAAGGACTGCCATTATTGAGAATACTCCTCAAAACCTTCTAGGAATGTTTTTGTTTTCAAAAACAACAACAATAACAACAACAACAAAAACTAAACAAATACGAAAACAGTTTAATTACATTATTTATTATTTGGTTTTTAGTATACTTTGAGTTTTTTACAGATATTTTGCTTTCACGAACAGTAAAGAAATATTTTCAACTTCTGAAGATAATCAACTGCAATTCCTTTTCATTCTTTATTCAGCTATTTAACACCGCCGACTATTGTAGTCAGTGCACCTGAAACGGAGAAAGAAATGCTTATTATTAAATCTGCCTTGCTTCTTTTAATATTAACAAACAATTGTAAGTGCAAATGTAAATTACAAAAGCTTTTTACGCTTACTCCTGCACAGTCATAAGTACTCATCATCACCACACCCGCATGCGTATTATTTACTGGAAACCTATTCAGTTAAGTACTGCATCACTCACTTGTAAGTAGTCGCAAAAATTTAATCAACTTTTACTTACGACTAATATTTAACTGTAATATTTTACCTTTGACTATTTACACTTTTAAGTGGAAAAACATCTGTGCATATATTTGTGTGTGTACTCTCAACTCTAAATGGTGCGTACTTTTCAGCAACGCTTTTAACTTTTTTTTTTTTTCATTTATGAACAATTTAAACATTAACGCAATACTCGACATAAAACTTTTTAAAATGTGATACTCATAACTTTTGTAGCAGCTTGTAAGAGCATATGTTTGACTCGATATTAGGGTAGACTTTTATATATAGCTCTTTTTTTTGGATTTTGTAGAAGAGCAGAAGAGCACAAAAAATTAAAAAAAAAACTGTAAAGCTCAGAGATTTTTTCAGCCTTCAAGTTTTTGATGTCCACATCCACATGGTTCTACTAGCTGATAACTAAGTATTCAATCTATAAACAAATTTAAAAAAATTGTGCAACACCTGAACCTACTTTATTTAATGCTGACTACATAGTTTAAATAGCCGATTACACCAACTTTAGCCAAAAAGTTTGGCTAGTTTTTGACCGAATATTCAGTAGAAAAAAAGTTACGTATACGCAGCGTTGTACCATACTGAAGCGTATGGGAATTGGGTACAAAGTAGAGATGGGCGATGATGAAATTTGGCATATAGGTAGTATGATTGATTTCAAGACAATCCACTTGGGGGTTGCCACTTGGGGGGTTTACAGGGTTGCCACCTAGCTAATTTTTTTTTAAATTATGGAGTGAGATATGCCAATATGGGTATCAAATGAAAGGTATTTTCGCCGACATACCAACTAAATCAACTAAATTATTTTCAAGTAGTGTTGCCGCCCAGGGCTACCATTTACCGTATTGTATTTGTATTGCATATTTTTGGGATCATATTTTGATTATTTTAGGATAATTTTGGGATCATTTATGGGTCACTTTGGGGTAATTTTGAGGCTATTTTTATATCATTTTGGGTTCAATTTTGGATTCATTTGGGACTATTTTGGTATAATTTTGCAGTCATTTTGGGATCATTTTCGGATCAGTTTGGGAACATTTCAGAGTCTTTTTTCGGTCGATTTTGGAATATTTTCGGATTATTTTTGGATCATTTTGGGCTCATTTTTGGATAATTTTGGGGTCATTTAAGGTTTTACATTTAAGGTTTTTTTGGGTCATTTTGAAATCGTTTTTGGGAGTATTTTGGGATCATTCTAGAGTCATTTTGTGATCATTTTTGGGTCTTTTTGGGTTCAATTTCGGATAATTTTGGGAACATTTAAGTGTCTTTTTGGGGTCGGTTTGGGATCATTTCAGGATTATTTTGGAATTATTTTAGGGTCATTTTGGGATCATTTTTGGTAAGTAAAGTTAGCGCTA
>CAXKVI010000002.1:16269606-16277106 GCA_964058755.1 Campiglossa producta | reverse complement strand
AAATGAGATATTGCCAGCATCATTTTCTTCTATAATCACTCAAATTTTCACCGCATTTGTTCAAAAAGTTTAAAGCCAAAAACAAGGTATGAAATCGATTAAAACAACGTCCCGGTTTCCGTTTCGTTCTTCAAAAGATATTAAGGGTTCGGTTACGGTTTCATTCCGGCTTAGGTTTCCAAATAAAAGCACGAACGCAAAAAATTTTGACTACTACAAAACTTAAGTATGTAGCTGCAAAATACGCCCAAAATCCATTTTTTTCTGGGTATTGGACTAAATTCACTTTTTTGAAGAGATTAAGAGATAAGTAAAAAATTGGCATTCCCTGTTTTTTCGAAGTTAGCCTCCAAAAGGACGTGGCCTTCTTGCTCCTCTTACTTGATTCGTGTACTTTCTTTTTATTTGACAGTGCTTTTTTTTTAATTTTTTAAACATAACCATTAGAAACCCAAATTTTCGAAGGGTCCAACTTCGAACTTCGAAAGCCCGTAAATAGGTTTTGGAGGCTAATTTCGAAAAACGGGGAACGCCATTTTTTTGACGTATGTCCTAAAACAAATCGTCAAAATATCTGAGGCCGGCCACTAATCTCTTTTTTCGGATCTCGTAATTCTTTTTCTATGCCTCATCGAATAATAAAGATCAAAATAACGTTTACGGTTTCGGTTTCGGTTTTGAAAAATGAACGGGTTCGCTTGTATACATTTACACTAAAATTTTGTATTTTGAAGCGCTTTGTCCCCAATTTATCCAAAAGAATTCCAAAATTACCCCGAAGTGGCCTCAAAAACACCCCAAATTATAGTAAAACGGCCCCAAAATGACCGCCAATTGATCTAATAAAATACCGATAATTTATATAGGTACAAATATTTAAGGATGCGTCAAAGATGGACAGGAAACATCCTTAAACAGTTTTATTTCGCTATCTCAATCCGTTTTGGAGATATTAACCAAAATATGAATAAAATTTTTCTGAAACTTAATTACTTGAATAACTAAATGTTACTCATACGTCGTGTAGGACCTACATATAAAAAGTGCAGTATAGTTGCAAAATTTCAAGATATACACAACTATTTTTTCTAGAAAACATATTGCTGCGCAATATTCTAACATACTTTGGAAATACCCATAACCTTTTCTCGTGAATAAATTTTTTCAATGTCCCTACAAAGAATCCTATAAGGACAATAAAAAATCAAAGTGGTGATTTTTTACACATTCCTTTACATATGGTAAAATATTATAGTTATGTAATTTTCAAAGCCTGAATGTACTTTTTTGCGAACTAAGTATAAGCTGATGGATAAAACGTTAACAACAAATCGGCACGTGTTACCGTTATCTTAGGCTAAAACGCATATCAAATTTCGAGTCTTAAGTGGGTCCCGCACTCGCCTGTTGAAACCATCACAAAAATTCAACTTCCCTAATTAATATATAGTACCTGCGTGACCGAGCTTGCTTGGTGCTATCCATTTAGCGCTAACTTTTTTTACACGAAATGATTCCAAAATGACCCAAAAATAATCGCAAAATAATCCTACCATGATCCCAAAAGAAGCATTAAATGTTCCCAAAATGATACGAAACTGAAGCCAAAATGACACAAAATGATTCGAAAATTACCCCAAAATCACTCTAAAATTATCCCAAAATGATCCAAAAATGATTCCCAAATGACCCCAAAAACACCCTTAAATGTACCCTAAAATGATCCCAAAATTATGCAAAAATGTTCCGAAAATAATCCTAAAATAATTCCAAAACGACCCCAAAGATGCCCTCAAATGTTCCCAAAATGATCCGAAAATTACCCCAAAATCACTCTAAAATTATCCCAAAATGATTCCCAAATGACCCCAAAAACACCCTTAAATGTACCCTAAAATGATCCCAAAATTATGCAAAAATGTTCCGAAAATAATCCTAAAATAATTCCAAAACGACCCCAAAGATGCCCTCAAATGATCCCAAAATGACTCCAAAATGATACGAAAATGAACCCAAAATTGTCCCAAATTAATTCAAAATTGAACCCAAAATTATCTCAAAATAGCCCCAAAATCATGGAAAATTTAGGGGTCACTTTGATCTCAAAATAATCCTAAAATATTCCAAATATGATCCCAAAATTGTACAATACGGTAAAATGCTAACCCTGGGCGGCTACCCTACATGAAAATATTTTATTTGATATGTCGGCAAAAATACCTTTCATTTGATACCAATATTGGTATACTTTTCTACAAAATTAAAAAAAAAAACTTGAGATACGTGGCAACTCTGTAAACCGACCTAGGTGGCAACCCCAAGTGGATAGTATTAGAATTAGCCATACTATCTATATTCAAAATTTCATCCAAATTGGTCAAGCGATTCCCGAGATAGTCTGGATATACAAATATACATAAGGTAAAATAAATAAAACGCCGTCAGGTGGCAACTCTAGGGGTTACCATGCTTCATTTGATACCCATATTGACATATCTCACTCCATAAAAGTGGATAGTCTTACAATCAACTATATTCATCATTCATCATTTATTGGCGCTTAACCGCCTAAGCGATTTTGGCCGTCGCCTATCAAAGCACGCCAGTCATTCCTTTTTAGCGATAACTGACGCCAATTGGAAACCCCAAGGGAGTTCAAGTCATCCTCCACCTGTTGTTTCCATCTCAGTCGAGGCCTCCCCCTTCCTCTGCTGCCGAATTCGGGTGACGATTGGAAAACCTTCTGGGCTGGAGCTTCTTTGTCCATTCGCATGACGTGACCCAGCCAGCGGAGCCTTTGGGCTTTAATTCGCTGGACTATGGTCAGATCTGCGTAAAGCTCGTACAGCTCATCGTTAAATCTCCTTCGATACTCGCCGTCGGCATCACGGGAAGGACCATAAATCTTCCGGAGAACTTTTCTCTCAAATACTCCAAGGGCCATCTCATCTTCTCTTGACATTGTCCATGAATCTGAGCCATACATCAGGACAGGTATGATGAGAGACTTATAGAGCGCGATCTTTGTTCTTCGAGAGAGGACTTTACTTCTCAATTGCCTACTCAGTCCAAAGTAGCACTTGTTCGCAAGAGTGATTCTCCGTTGGATTTCTAGACTGATATTATTTTCGGTGTTAATGCTGGTTCCCAAATAGACGAAGTCCCTCACAGTTTCAAATTTGTAACTATCAACAGTGACGTGGCTGCCAAGGCGCAGGTGCGCCGATTCTTTCTTTGATGACAGCAAATACTTCGTCTTGTCCTCGTTGACCGCAAGACCCACTTTTTTCGCTTCTTTATCCAGTCCAGAGAAGGCAGCGCTTACGGCGCGGTTATTAAGGCCAATGATATCAATATCATCGGCATACGACAGCAATTGCACGCTCTTGTAAAAGATTGTACCATTGCGGTTTAGCTCTGCTGCTCGAATTATCTTCTCCAGCATCAGGTTAAAGAAATCGCACGAAAGGGAGTCGCCCTGTCTGAAGCCTCGTTTGGTTTCAAATGGCTCAGAGAGGTCCTTCCCGACTCTGACGGAGCTGTTAGTATTGCTCAACGTCATTTGGCAAAGCCGTATAAGCTTTGCAGGGAAGTCAAATTCAGACATGGCGGCATACAGGCAACTCCTTTTTGCGCTGTCAAAAGCGGCTTTGAAATCGACAAAGAGATGGTGTGTGTCGATTCTTTTATCATGGGTCTTCTCCAGGATTTGGCGTATCGTGAAAATCTGGTCGATGGTAGACTTACCAGGTCTAAAGCCACACTGATAAGGTCCAATCAGCTTGTCTACGATGGGTTTCAGTCTTTCACACAATACGCTAGAAAGAACCTTATACGCGATATTAAGAAGGCTGATTCCGCGGTAGTTGGTGCGGTTAGCGGGATCGCCTTTCTTGTGGATTGGGCAGAGCACACTTAAATTCCAATCTGGAGGCATGCACTCGTCTGACCATATTCTGCATAAGAGCTGATGCATGCTTTTTACCAGCTCTTCGCCTCCGTGTTTGAACAGCTCGGCGGGTAGTCCGTCTTTTCCAGGCGCTTTGTTGTTTTTCAGCCGGGATATAGCTATCCTCACTTCATCATAGTCAGGTGGTGGGACGACTTTTCCATCGTCAGGGATTGGGGTATCGGGTTCGACGTCTCCCTCGCAATTTAGCAGTGAGGAGAAGTGCTCCCTCCATAATTTAAGTACACTCTGTACGTCGGTTACCAGGTCGCCATTATTGTCCTTACAGGAACTTCTACTAACTATATTATCTACATATATTCAAAATTTCATCCAAATCGGTCAAGTTATAAGATTTTCGTTGTTTAATGAATATAAATCTAAATGCAACAGAGCATTAAGACACATTTAATTTATTTTCATAAAATTTTGACATAGTCAGTATAAATAGCAGTTATAAATTTCAAAACCAAAACAACTCAACATTCTTCATAACATTTCTTAACTAACAATATAGAACAATGTACCAAGTTCATATAAGCAATTTGTCATAATTAAGTGCATTTTGAGTTGAAGTGCGAAAATTGAAAAACTAAGCTATTTTCAAAGGAAACTTTGCACCTAAACTTTCCTTATATGCACTCTAATTGAGAGAACTTAATAGACTCACTATAAGCTACACAACTCAAAACTTACAAGTGCAAGCAAATTTATAGATATAACTATGTAAATAACTACACTTTATATATATAATTCACTATATTATTTAGCAACTTTATTTCGACTTTCGGGCATCACTCACACGCATACATTGCCGCCACTTGAGCATCCTTGAAACTTTTCGAAATATACTACAAATAGCAACAATCGATAGCTTCAAAGTATTTTTCAATATTTGCTTATTCCTTCAAAAAAGTTTGGTGCATTTTCAACAACAAAGGACAAGAATTCATAGCAATGCAGAGCTGTGCACGCGAGCGAGAAAAATTTCTGTGAAATTTTTGGCATGCAAAGATTTGTATGTTTGCTGAAATGTAAACCTTTTCACTGTTTTGTATATGTTTGCAAATAAGTAAAAAAAAAAGGAATTTGAGTATGTATATAACGTAATAAAAAATAGTTGTGAACAAACCAAAATTCTTTACCCACTTAGACAATATCGAATATGTATTAAGTATCAATACTTGGAGTAGGCGAAAAGATTGAGGTAGTACTATGAATAGCCTGAGAGTTTAATTTGTTTTAGTAATTGCTGAAAGTTATATTTTAAAATATAAATACATATATATATATATTAATTGCAAGCAGATAAAGTTTTATGCCCAAGAAAGTTAAAAAGTATACTTTATGTACAAGAAAAATAAAAACTTTTTGCTACGAACTATGCTTAAACATTGCTTTTAGCAAAGTGTTTCCAATTAAGCTAGCAACACGAATAATGTGTAAGTATAAAAGGCGTTGCATTACACAGAAACATGTTTATCGATAAACACAAACCAAAAAAACCCATTTAAACTAACACTTAGCTACAAATAAAGAACGAAATAAATGTGCTCCACGTCGTATGAGCAACCTTTTAGTTTTGTGGAAGTGGTGCCCAAACAACCTATAGTATTGACTACAAATTTTTTTTTTTTTTTTTTTTTGAAATAGAAATCGAGGTGCCGTTTCTGAAAGACATATTTAAGGTAGTAAGACAAAAGCTTGAGCTATTAGACAACAAAATGGGGTATAAAAATTAAATAAGAACCTTTATAAAAAGTAGCTGGGTGACAGAATTTGCTCGGTGCTATCAATTTAGCGCTAACTTTTCTTACCCAAAATGATCCCAAAATGACCCTAAAATATTCCCAAAATAATAATCCTAAAATTATCCGAAAACGACCACAAAGAGACCCTTAAATGTTACCAAAATGATCCGAAATTGAGCCCAAAACGACCCAAAAATTACCCAAAATGACCATAAAATGAACCCAAAATTATCCAAAAATTATTCCCAAGTGACCCCAAAAACACCCTTAAATGTACCCAAAATGATCCGAAAATGACCCCAAAATTGTCCAAAAATGTCCCTAAAATAATCACAAAATAGTCCTAAAACGACCCCGGAATTTGCCTGAATGTGCCCAAAATGACCCTCAAATGTTCGCAAATTGACCCAAAAATTATCCCAAAATGATCCCAAAATTACCTTAAAATAATCCCAAAGATATCCTAAAATTTTCCCAAAACGACCCCAAAAACACCCTTAAATGTTCCCAAAATGATCCGAAACTAAGCCCAAAACGTCCTAACAATTATCCCAAAATGGCCATAAAATGAACCCAAAATGATCCAAAAATTATTCCCAAATGACCCCAAAAACACCCTTAAATGATCCGAAAATGACCCCAAAATTATTAAAAAATAACCCCAATATAATCCTTAAAAAGGCCCCTGAATGTTCCCAAAATGACCCTCAAATGTTCGCAAATTGACCCAAAAATTATTCAAAATGATCCAAAAATTATTCCAAAATTACTCCAAAATGATCCGAAAATTACCCCAAAATTGTCCCAAATTAATCCAAAATTTAACCCAAAATTATTGCAAAATAGCCCCAAAATTATCCCAAAGTGACCCCTAAATGATCCCAAAATAATCAAAATGTGATCCCAAAAATATTCAATACAAATCAAATATGGTAAAATAGTAGCCCTGGGCGGCAACCCTACTTGAAAATATTTTAGGTGGTATGTCACCGAAAGACCTTTCATTCGATACCCATATTGGCACATATTGCTCCATTATTTAAAAACATCGAAATAGGTGCAAACCAACCAAAGTGGATAGTTTTATAATCAATCATACCATCTATATGCCAAATTTCTTCCAAATCGGTGAATCTGTTCCCGACAAAGTACCGGATATACAAACATACAAATATACTTCTGTAAGGTGGCAACCCTAGGCGGCAAAATATTTCAGTTGGCATGACGCTGAAAATACCTTTCATTTGATACCCATATTGGCATATCTTGCTACAAAATACAAATAGCTAACCGCGGCAGAATCAAAGATTATTATAAAATCTTGGTCTATGCAACTCATTTATACTATAAAAGAAGTATACCTTTTCAGTTAGATCAAAAGTTTATCACTGGAACTAAAGTAAAATGAATATTTTTAGATGCAACATTGTGAGAGGGATGTTAAACATATAATTTCGCTTGAAAGATCATAAAATGAGAATAGCAGCTTGCAAGTGAAAGCTTTAAAATATATTAAATTTAGCAACATTGACTTCTGGCGCCAGAACAACGACAACTTCGGGCACATGTGCGTACACATATGCATTTAACCATTAAGGTAGTTTTACAATTTTCCTGCATTGCTGTTATCTAAAATATTTTTTCATTTACATTTTAAATTTTCTTCATGCTGCTTCATTCACTTTTGTTCGCACTAAAATCAGCTTGTGGCCACTTTGTTTCTATGACTTGTCGCGGCATATACGTATGTATGTATGTATGTAAGTGCACACCAATATGGTAGGTAACATTGCAATAATG
>CAXKVI010000002.1:16262106-16267106 GCA_964058755.1 Campiglossa producta | reverse complement strand
GAGTAACATTATTTTAAAAGGCAGAAATCCAGAAATCATTAGGGAGCTCTTCATATTTGTGAGCTTTTCCTTAGTATTCGGGTAACGGATAACCCATACTATGCACAAACGAGTTATACTTTTAAAACTAGTTTCCTCATACCACAGTTAATATTTCACTGCCGGCTAAATTTCCTGCTCACAGGCATCCTCTCTTGTACTTTTTTAAATTTTATTTAAAATTGTTCATCTCCTGCCAATCTTCACTACACTGCAGCAGCACATTTTTGTGCTCGTTTCAATGCATCTTCACTCCTGCTATGTACACTTGACATGTTGCATACTACGTATGCTTTTAATTATGCATAACGTGCCCACCTGCGGCAAGGATCAATTAAGTGTGTATGCTTTCAGAGAAGCCAGAAGCAAAATTTTTATTGACACAATGTAGACGACACGTTGATGTGATGCAATTTGAAAAAAGGAAACAAAAAAGATTATACCACAAAAAGGCGTTGAGTTGAGGAAGTTGAATGTATTGTTAGGTAACTTTAAGTGGGTTTAAAGAGATTTTATTTAGATAAAACCATCACCATGACCATAAGTAGCACCATCATAAATAAAACCATAGCCGTTATTTATAACTGAAACTATAACCATAAACAAAATTATAACTTTATTTATTAATGAAAAAATAACCATAAATAAAAGCATAGCTATAAATAAATCCATAACCATAAATAAAACCATAACCGTAAATAAAACCATAACCGTAAATAAAACCGTAACCATAATAAAATCCATAACCGTAATCATAAATAAAATAAAACCACAAATAAAACCATAACCGTAAATAAAACCATAACCGTAAATAAAACCATAATCGTAAATAATACCATAACTGTAAATAAAATCCATAACCGTAATCATAAATAAAATAAAACCCCAAATAAAACCATAACCGTAAATAAAACCATAACCGTAAATAAAACCATAACGCTAAATAAAACCATAACCGTAAATAAAACCGTAACCATAATAAAATCCATAACCGTAATCATAAATAAAATAAAACCCCAAATAAAACCATAACCGTAAATAAAACCATAACCGTAAATAAAACCATAACGCTAAATAAAACCATAGCCATAAATAAAACCGTAACTATAAAATAAAACCACAAATAAAACCATAACCGTAAATAAAGCCATAACCGTTAATAAAACCATAACCGTAAATAAAACCATAACCGTAAATAAAACCATAAATGAAACCATAACCGTAAATAAAACCATAACCGTAAATAAAACCATAACCGTAAATAAAACCATAACCGTAAATAAAACCATAACCGTAAATAAAACCATAACCGTAAATAAAACCATAACCATAATAAAATCCATAACCGTAATCATAAATAAAATAAAACCACAAATAAAACCATAACCGTAAATACAACCATAATCGTAAATAAAACCATAATCGTAAATAGAACCATAATCGTAAATAAAACCATAATCGTAAATAGAACCATAACCGTAAGTAAAACCATAACCGTAAATAAAATCCATAACCGTTATCATAAATAAAATAAAACCACAAATAAAACCATAACCGTAAATAAAACCATAACCCTAAATAAAACCATAACCATAAATAAAACCGTAACTATAATGAAACTATAAACACAAACTAAACCATAACCACAAATGAAACCATAACCATGACAATAAATAAAACCATATTCATAAATAAAACCACTAACAATAAATAAAACCGTAACCATAATAAAACCATAGCCATAAATAAAACCATAACCGTAAATAAATCCATAGCCATAAATAAAACATAACCATAATAAAAGCCATAACCGTAATCATAAATAAAATAAAAGCATAACCATAAATAAAACATAATCATAAATAAAACCATTACCGTAAATAAAACCATAACCGTAACTAAAACTATATGCAAAAATAAAACCGTAACCATTAGAAAAAAAATCCATAACCTACAAAAAATCATAACAATAACCAGACATAGTTACAACCATAATCATGACTATAATCATAACTAAAACCATAACCATAACCATAACCTTAACCATAACTATAAACATTACCACAAACACCATAGCCACACAATGACCATAGCCATAAACATACAAATAAAAATAAATTAAGCCGTAATGATAAACTTAACCATAACCATTACCATAACCGTAATTCACAATATCATCATAACCATAAACATAAACATAAGCACCGTTATCAATTCAATAAAAAATTAAATAAACAAAAAAAAAACCAAACCAACCTAACGCATAGCTAAATAAGTAATCCCTAGACATATCTACCAAAATCCAATTGTAATCCGAAAGTAGCAAATATTTTAGCTGAAACTGAAAATGTGTTCAGCAGTTTATCTCTCACATATGCAGCATGCAACATTTCTATGTATGGCACTGCGCTGTTCACTATAAAATTGGTCGAAAGCAAGAGCAAAAAAGTTGCAAAATTACGCAGACCAACTGTCACCGTGTAGAATTGCGTTTACATTGGTCTCTACTTTCATATACATACATATGCTGCTGCATACAGACAAACAAATGAAACCTATTTACGATGAATCCAATACCATCTTGCTGAAAACAATCAATACACATGCACACGGTCACCTACACCTAATAGATAAGCGTGTGCGCATACCGACTAACATCGTCACATGCAAATTGATTTAACATTCCAAGCGTAACGAATAAATAGCCAGCCAACCAACCGTTTCAAGTGTTGTGGTTTGTCTGTTGTGCACTGAGGTAGATGAGGACACAAGAGAAATATGCTGGAGACACGCAAATGCTTTTACCGATAATTGCAATCACTATTCACAAAACTTGATTTTTTTTCGATAGATGCTCTTCTTATCTATGTACATATGTACCAACGTAGAAAAGCTGTAAATTTGATTTCGATTTAAGAGTTCGATATTTAAAGAGCTTGAGGAGCACGAGCTATGAATTAAGGCTTGGGTGTCAATCGAGAACTTTTCGGACAGAAATCATTGCTTAATATTATTAGTATCGTAAGCGGTCAACAATATGATGATGATGATGATGAATTGCAAAAGTTTTTACTGGTCCACCATCGCGTATGAGCAACCTTTTTTCCGTCCATTTTTAATGATTTTTTTAATATACATATATAACTAAAATTATCCGCAACCGTAACCTTAACCGTAAACGTAAGAGTAGCCGTAACCGTAATTTGAAATTAATTGTCAATATCATAACTTTCACAATGACAGTAACCACAACATTAATTATATCAATTACCATAACCACGAACACAATCATAATTGCAAACCTAACCATAACCATAAATATGGCTATAACCATTACCATAGCTACAACCATAAAAATAACCGTAACCCTAACTATCACAGAAACTCATCCATAACCGTAACCATATCTAACCATAACTGCTATCAGAAGATCGTCAAATTCCTGTCGATATTTTTTCCTTCTTCTCTTCCTCTCCTCATCTCCTTTCTTCTCGACCTTAAACTCAACGGTAAACGTAAATGTAAGATTAGCCTTAACCATAACTTAAAGTTAAACGGTAACCATAATCACAGCGCAACTTTTACAAAACTCCTAAAAAAGATATAACCAAAACCATAGCTACAACCATAACTATAAAAATAACCGTAACCATAACAATCACGGCGGCTCAACCATAACCATAACCATATCTTACCATAACCGCAATCATAAGCATAGTCAAATTGCTGTCGATATTTTTTCCTCCTTCTCCTCCTTTCCTCATCTTTTTTCTTCTCTACCTTAACCTCAACCGTAAACGTAAATGTAAGATTAGCCTTAACCGTAACTTAA
Organism: Campiglossa producta; assembly: GCA_964058755.1. Lineage (NCBI taxonomy): Eukaryota > Metazoa > Arthropoda > Insecta > Diptera > Tephritidae > Campiglossa > Campiglossa producta. The sequence continues at coordinate 16,263,235 of CAXKVI010000002.1, read as the reverse complement.
AGTTAAACGGTAACCACAGCGCAACTTTTACAAAACACGTAACCATGACCTTAATTATCACCATAGCCATAGCCATAGTTATAACCACAACCACAGCCATAGCTCTAAACATAAACAAAGCCATAACCATAACCATAAACATAATCAGTACTTTTACCATAGTTACAACTAAAACCTTTACCATAACCATAATCATAAGCATAATAAAATTCCTGACGCTTTCTTAGCGCTGGGGGTCATCCAAGAAAGTTACGCAGCTAGAGGAATCATAAATGACTCGTGGAAGGGTCATAAATGACTCATTGATGAGTCAAAAAGGACTCGTTGATTAGTCCACAATTACTTATTAATAAGTCAAAAATGACTCATTGATGACTCAAAAATGACTCATAGGCGAGTCATTTATGAAATGAAGTTTCATGCAGAATACACATGTTTACACATCAAACCTCACGAGTACTTGGTACTCATGCCTTTTATTTCCTTTTCTTCCATCTTCGTTCACTTTCCACATATCTTCTTTTATATAAATGACTTTTTTGCTATTCATCGATTCAACCTATTTTTGTTCCTACTCATTTAATTTTCGTTCACTTTTTCTCTGGTTCTTTGCCATCTTATTATTTAGCCCTAATTTTGTTGAAATTCTGTTTACACAGCCATTCAACTTTTCGCATTAAATTAATCTACCATAATAATCCCACTCTCATTCTATAATCTCCGTCTCAAGTTGAAATTGTTTATCGTTTTTTTTTTTTTGCAACCTGTCTATAACACTGTTCTACACACATTCTGTAATGTGAACCAAAATTTTTAGCGAGTTCTAACTTCTAATTTAATGGTCTGAAAATTCTGCCAAAAAAGTTAAAAATTTATGTAAACGTCAGAATTTTTTTTATGTATGTATGAAAATCTCCGATACAAGTGTATTTTTATATTTTGTTCACTTTCCAAAAAAGTCTATTTGGTTCATAGAACAGAAAAAAAGTTCTTTTTTGTACCACAGTGTAATCATTATCATTTCTGTTGAATTTTCTCTGTCTATTTTATCCGCATTTGTTGCCATAGGTGCCGCCCGAACTGACTGGCGCCTGTTAAATCAATTTGTTTACTATGCAAAGCTTACCGT
>CAXKVI010000002.1:16249606-16259606 GCA_964058755.1 Campiglossa producta | reverse complement strand
AGGAATGCAAAGTAATCTATCCTGATAAATGTATTTTCATGTATGTATGTATTTGTGTGCAATAGACCTTTCAAATAAGATCTCTGCTGGAAGTAAAAAAGGAAATATACAAATTCTTAATATGACTAAAGACTACCGGTTGACTTGGCTCCCCCTCGTGAAGTTCGTTTTTGAAAAAGCCATTGAAGCTTAGTTAAGAAGGCAGCGTCCACATTTGAAAATACGTAAAAAATATTTTTTTTTTTTTTAAACAAAGTTCTGTCTAATGTTCACTCATATCCTCATGTCTTCCCGTATGAGTAAGTGCGTACACCTTTACTGAGTCTCACTCATTTGTTATGAGAAATGAAGATATTTCTACGATTGCGAGATCAATTTTGCTGAGCAAATACTTTGTTGAAACGAGTACTATAGATTTTAGAGGCAGTGAGGTGATATGTTTGTATGTATGTGTGTGCTTCTTGTGCTTGCACTGAATAAATTACTTTCGGGGAAATGCATCGAGCTGTTGGAGAAAAATATGCTTGCTTTGTTACCATTTGACAAAAAAACAAGAAAACAACAAAAAAGAAGCGTGTAAGAAATATTTCATACCTTAAAAGTATTTACAAATCCATCATAGATCAAAAAGAATATTGAGTTGTGCGTTTCGTAGTTTTTCATAGAATGCAATTGCGGCAGCTTTAGCTCGAGGTTATTTAAGCAATATTTTTGTATTTTTCGAAGATTGATGGAATTTATGAAATTTATGCGTTTGGAGTGCAAGATACATTATTGACGCTTAAAGTTGCAAATCGCAAGTTTTCGGAGACTTTAACGAGATTTGCTTTCGTCAAAAAATTATTGATACATACTTGGGTTAGGAAGTCAGCTTTTGGTTGATACCAAACATGGAGAAGCAATTATTATTTTATTTTATTTTTTCTTTGATTTGATTATTAATTAATTTTTTTAATCATTTTGTTTTAATTTTTTTCTATTTAGGTTTATTATTTTTTTATTTTATATTTTATTATTAATTTGGTGTTTTTTCTTTTTCAAATTATTTTCTCTTATTATTTCACATTTTTAATTCATTTAATTCAAATTTTTTTATTCGTTATTTGGCTTTAATCTTGAATTCAATTTTTTTAATCATTTTCTCTTTTTCTTGATTTTATTTTTTTTTTTTAAATAGGCGAAGATATAGTTGCAATTTGCCTGCAGGCGCACTAAGCAGTGTTTGGTGTAATATTTACACACTGCGGTTTAGATATTCCTAATCTTCTCTCCTTGGTTTGATGACCAGTAAAGGTGATGAAAAAGAACAACACAAAGCGGTTTGACAAGATCCTTCAACAAGATCGAAATTGCAATCATCGTAGTCGAAACCAACTATGTAGCATTTTTCAACTTGTTTTTGCCAAAAACTCAAAAGAATAATTTGATAAAAATTATTTGACTGGCCAAAAAGTCCACAAAAATTTCAAAGTTTATTTTTTTTTTTTTTAATTTTCTTTTTTCTTTTATTTTATATTATTTTATTTAATTTTATTTTATTTAATTTTTTTATTTTATTTTATTTTATATTTTATTCTGTTTTATTTTATTTTATTTTAAAATTTTTAGCGACCTTTTGATTTTAAATATTTTTAATTTTTTGCTGGCTCGAGGTCAGATTCAATTTGTAGAAAAATAAAACACAAGATTTTCCACTTTTTCATCGATATATTTCGGTTACTCAACGGTAGCCGTCTTCAGGACAAATTGTTCTACACGGCTGATTAACCGAAATACTAACCGAGTAACCGAAATATATTAAAAATATTTATTTTATTTTATTTTGTTTTTTTTTTTATTTTATTTTATTTTATTTTATTTTATTTTATTTTATTTTATTTTATTTTATTTTATTTTATTTTATTTTATTTTATTTTATTTTATTTTGTTTTATTTTATTTTATTTTATTTTATTTTATTTTATTTTATTTTATTTTATTTTATTTTATTTTATTTTATTTTATTTTATTTTATTTTATTTTATTTTATTTTATTTTATTTTATTTTATTTTATTTTATTTTATTTTATTTTATTTTATTTTATTTTATTTTATTTTATTTTATTTTATTTTATTTTATTTTATTTTATTTTATTTTATTTTATTTTATTTTATTTTATTTTATTTTATTTTATTTTATTTTATTTTATTTTATTTTATTTTATTTTATTTTATTTTATTTTATTTTATTTTATTTTATTTTATTTTATTTTATTTTATTTTATTTTATTTTATTTTATTTTATTTTATTTTATTTTATTTTATTTTATTTTATTTTATTTTATTTTATTTTATTTTATTTTATTTTATTTTATTTTATTTTATTTTATTTTATTTTATTTTATTTTATTTTATTTTATTTTATTTTATTTTATTTTATTTTATTTTATTTTATTTTATTTTATTTTATTTTATTTTATTTTATTTTATTTTATTTTATTTTATTTTATTTTATTTTATTTTATTTTATTTTATTTTATTTTATTTTATTTTATTTTATTTTATTTTATTTTATTTTATTTTATTTTATTTTATTTTATTTTATTTTATTTTATTTTATTTTATTTTATTTTGTTTTGTTTTATTTTATTTTATTTTATTTTATTTTATTTTATTTTATTTTATTTTATTTTATTTTATTTTATTTTATTTTATTTTATTTTATTTTATTTTATTTTATTTTATTTTATTTTATTTTATTTTATTTTATTTTATTTTATTTTATTTTATTTTATTTTATTTTATTTTATTTTATTTTATTTTATTTTATTTTATTTTATTTTATTTTATTTTATTTTATTTTATTTTATTTTATTTTATTTTATTTTATTTTATTTTATTTTATTTTATTTTATTTTATTTTATTTTATTTTATTTTATTTTGTTTTATTTTATTTTATTTTATTTTATTTTATTTTATTTTATTTTATTTTATTTTATTTTATTTTATTTTATTTTATTTTATTTTATTTTATTTTATTTTATTTTATTTTATTTTATTTTATTTTATTTTATTTTATTTTATTTTATTTTATTTTATTTTATTTTATTTTATTTTATTTTATTTTATTTTATTTTATTTTATTTTATTTTATTTTATTTTATTTTATTTTATTTTATTTTAATTTGTTTTATTTTATTTTATTTTATTTTTTTATTTTTTTATTTTGTTTATTTTATTTCTTTTTTTTATTTTTTTATTTTTTCCTTCCTTTTTTGTTTACTTATTTTATATTTTATTTTATTTTTTTGTATAATTTTTTTTCTTGTTTTTTCTTTAATGTTTATTTTTATTTTATTTTGTCTTGTTTTACTTATTTTTTATTTTTATTTTTTTATTTTTTTTTTTTTGTTTTTTCTAAATATAAAAATATAGTCCATAAAATTTGCATATTTTTGTGATTATAACACCAATATTTCCACGCCATTTTGTTCATCGGTTTATTTATTTTAAATTTTTGTTTCACATTTCACATTCCCTTTCTTCGTTTTGATGTATGCAAACTTTGCAAAAATGAGCCTCGCTTAGGGGCAAAATATCGTTATAGTTACTTTTCAGTTTACTATCTTTGATTTTACACATACATACACACAGCTGTAAAAAATACTTACATGCATCCGCTCACACTTGATATTTCTCATAACTTTCTTTGCTTCTGTTTTTTCGCTTACATACATGATATATGTACATATGTATGGCAAGTGTTTTTATATGTAAATTGAAATTTAGCTTTAGGCAAACAACCCTCACTGCTTCAGATCAAATCTGTGATTTTAAATTGAACTAAGAGATTAAATTGAATGCTTAATGTGCATAACGAATGCCATTTCATTTTCACACATACGCACGTGCATACATATTTTATATGTATGTAAATAAATAAATTGTTAAATTGTATAACATCCCTGCAGTCAACTTAACTAGTTTTATACTAATCAAATACCAGTCAGCTAGGCGGCTTCAACTAGTTCGAGTTCTGTAATTTTTCCATATTAGCAACTGGTATTTTTAACACGGCGATGTCCTACGAGATGGCAATTGTCCTTCTCTGCATCAGCACCATACCAATTGGCTGACTAGTCAGCCTCTGCATCAGGAATATACCAGTTGATATACTTGTTATTATACACATCAGTATCATACCATTTAAGATACTAGTTCGTATATACGTCAGGATCGTACCAGTTGAAAGAATAGTTCATATATACATCAGAATCATACCAGTTGGCAGACTAGTTCATATATACATCAGAATCATACCAGTTGAAAGACTAGTTCATATATGCATCAGAATCATACCAGTTGACAGACTAGTTCATTAATGCATCAGAATCATACCAATTAACAGACTAGTTAAAAAAATCATCGGAATCATACCAGTTGTCATACTAGTTCATATATGCGTCAGAATCATACCAGTTGATATAGTAGTTCATTTATGCATCAGAATCATACCATTTGACATACTAGTTCATATATGCATCAGAATCTTACCAGTTGACATACTAGTTCATATATACATCAGAATCATACCGGTTGACATACTGCTCAGTCTATGCGGCAGGACATACTAATCATTATGCCCATTCAGATCGTACCACTTGTCATACTAGTCCACGAATTTGACATTCATTCCAGTTGGTATACTAGTCGGTCTATGCACCAGTATCATAGTCAGCCTCTACATCAGCAATATACCAGTTTATTCTTTAGAAAGCAGCGACTATTTGTATTTACTCAAACACGAAAAAGCATCTGTGAATTACAAGGTAAAAAAGAAGCAGTTACAAGAGAAAAAGAAAAGCAATTGTCCTCTTCTGCATCAGCACCATACCAATTGGTATACTAGTCAGCCTCTGCATCAGCATTATACCAGTTGATATACTAGTTCATACACAGCCAAAAATGAGCTAAAGGCTCTGAGTTCGATTCTCGGTAAAGTTAACACAAGTTTTTCTATATTTTTTAAATTATGTTGTTTATTGTATTTTTAATTTAATTATTGAATTCTACTTGCAATGGCTCCTTTCAAATTCCGCGTTCGTCAAGTTTGATTATATAGGTGAAGGCCCAATTGCATTCAACTTTGTAGGATCCACTTTCATACAAAGTTTTTTAAACGTAAAGCGAAGCGAAATTTTTGCAAATGCTCAAAAACGAGGCGCGCATTTGTCAAAGTTTTATGTAATTGGGGCTTTGGGGTTGTATTTTTAGGTAAGGTAAATTAAGGTTAAGTTAGTCGTCCACTGCGGAGTTCCGGACCCACATATGATATATAGATAAAATTAAGTCTTATTTTTACATCAAAAAGAGTCAAAGTAAGACTGCTTTCATGCTGGGCCATACACTCGAGTTAAAGGAGCATTGGTAGAGTTAATTTATATTGTTGTTGTCAATATACTCAAGTTTATGCCGCAACGTAAAAAAAAATGGCGGTTATATACCAACAGGTTGTCATAACCTCTAACGAGACTTTTGCCGAACTTCTCTTCCAACTTATAGTGTGCTGCTTTGATTTTTTCCCTATGAGTTGGCGGGACCTAGTTTTTTTTTTTAAATTTAAAAATCTGTGACTGTTCAAACAGTTGAATGCAGTTAGGTTAGGTTAGGGTAGTGGCTGCGGCAGAGGCACACTTAGGCCAGTTTTGAAAAGCCCGTTGTGATACCACCAGCACTAGGAAAGTCAGTCCCGGGACCCGGCCATTTGGAAAATCCCAGCGTTCTGGTTTAGACTATCCAGGAAGGGAACTCCCAAAAAGCGCGTTCCCGCGCCGCTTAAGGCCGGGCAGTTGCAGATGAGGTGATTCACCGTTTCCTCTTCCTCATCATCTTTGCAGCTCCTACAGCATCGTCGATAGGGCACCCCTTCTGCGTGCCTACCAATAAAGCAGTGCCCAGTTAGAACACATATTAATATTAAGATTTCTCTCCTTCTTAGGGCGTGAATGCCTCTAGATCTTTTATGATCCCATTTCGGCCAGGTTTGTTTGGATGTCCGGAAACTTGGGGATTGTTGCCACCTTTCGTTGGCTTGGAGTACACACTCCGTCAAGCCAACGAAAAGTAGCAACAATCCCCAGGGTGCCGGACATCCAAACAAACCTGGCCAAAATGGGATAATAAAAGATCTAGAGGGATCATTAAAGATCTGAATGCAGTTACAGAATTTCCATTTGATTTTCAGAAAAATACAATTGACATTCAGAAAATTACAATTGATATTCAGAAAACTTTCTGAATATAAACTGAAAAAGGTGTAGTATGATTTCAACCCGAGTTTCATACATACTTGCATACTAGTACGAACCATGATTTTTCTGACTAGTATTATTTCGCCCAGCAAATTATAGTTGTATACTAGTATGTTTTCTGATTAGATTGGCATTGATTGGTTTAAGGGTAATCAGCAAAGAACTAGTATAAAAACATCCATAAAATGTATAGTAAACTAACTGATTAGTTTGAAGGTAGTCAGAAATTAACTAGTATGAATACACCTCAAAATTTTTAGGCGTAGAACTATAATGTTGCTGAGTAGTTTGGCATTGACTGGTTTAAAGCTAATCAGAAATGAACTAGTATGAATACACCACAAAATGTACAGTCAATGAACTACATTGTTTGCCGAGTAGTTGGCAATGTCTGGCTTAAAGGAAATCAGAAATGAACTAGTATGAATACACCACAAAATGCATAGTCAATGAACTAGAATTTTCGCTAAGTAGTTTGGCATTGAATGGTTTAAAGCTAATCAACAATGAACTGGTATCCATATGCCACAAAATGCATAGTCAATGAACTATATTGTTTGCTGAGTAGTTCGACATTGACTGGTTTAAAGGTGATCAGAAGTGAACTAGTATGAATACACCACAAAATTTATAGTCAATGAACTGTATTGTTTGCTGAGTAGTTTGGCCTTGACTGGTTTGAAGCTAATCAGCAATGAACTAGTATAAATACACCACAAAATGTATAGTTAATGAACTATATTGTTAGCTGAGTAGTTGGACATTGACTGGTTTAAAGGTGATCAGAAATGAACTAGTATGAATACACCACAAAATGTATAGTCAATGAACTATATTATTTGCTGAGTAGTTCGACATTGACTGGTTTAAAGGTGATCAGAAATGAACTAGTATGAATACACCACAAAATGTATAGTCAATGAACTATATTGCTTGCTGAGTAGTTTGGCCTTGACTGGTTTGAAGCTAATCAGCAATGAACTAGTATAAATACACCACAATATGTATAGTCAATGAACTATATTCTTTGCTGAGTAGTTGGACATTGACTGGTTTAAAGGTGATCAGAAATGAACTAGTATGAATACACCACAAAATGTATAGTCAATGAACTATATTGCTTGCTGAGTAGTTTGGCCTTGACTGGTTTGAAGCTAATCAGCAATGAACTAGTATAAATACACCACAAAATGTATAGTCAATGAACTATATTGTTAGCTGAGTAGTTGGACATTGACTGGTTTAAAGGTGATCAGAAATGAACTAGTATGAATACACCACAAAATGTATAGTCAATGAACTATATTGTTTGCTGAGTAGTTCGACATTGACTGGTTTAAAGGTGATCAGAAATGAACTAGTATGAATACACCACAAAATGTATAGTCAATGAACTATATTGCTTGCTGAGTAGTTTGGCCTTGACTCGTTTGAAGCTAATCAGCAATGAACTAATATAAATACACCACAAAATGTATAGTCAATGAACTATATTCTTTGCTGAGTAGTTCGACATTGACTGGTTTAAAGGTGATCAGAAGTGAACTAGTATGAATACACCACAAAATGTATAGTCATTGAACTATATTGTTTGCTGAGTAGTTTGGCCTTGACTGGTTTGAAGCTAATCAGCAATGAACTAGTATAAATACACCACAAAATGTATAGTCAATGAACTATATTGTTTGCTGAGTAGTTTGGCATTGACTGGTTCAACGCTAATCAGCAATGAACTAGTATGCATACGCCACAAAATGTATAGTCAATGAACTAGAATTTTCGCTGAGTAGTTTGGCATTGACTGCTTTTAAAACTAATCAACAACGAGCTGGTAGGCATATGCCACAAAATGGTTAGTCAATGAACTAGTATGTTTGCTGAGTAGTTCGGAATTTGACTGCAGGGATAAATAAGTTGCTATCATTTAAATTGCATCAATTGAGATTCAACCAAAATCTCTAATTTAATGTCTACAAAAATAAATAAAATAAATTTCTTTTTAAATTAAAATGCACAAGTGCGCATTTCACTGATCTCAATTAAATCTGATTTCTATCATAATTGTTTTACGCTATGTTAGTACTAAATAGGCATTATTCTTATCAGTGTGAAGTTGATGAAGACAGTCTAAAGTACGCATTTTTATAGCGATTTATGTATATATGGCTTGGATGCAATAAAGCAATGAAACCCGCACAAGTATTTGCCCATCTATCTTCTATAGATAAGAAAAATAAATACCCCCGGAACCATCTAATGGCTCAATTAATCAAGACTCAGATTTGTCTCAACTTGATTTAAATATTAAATATCTACTCTAATACTCAAATTTATAAGTTAAGTTGTTAACATATAGAAGTCGCGCTCATTTTCTTGACTAACCTTTATAGAGCATATCGTCGGTCGCCTCCCAGAGGCATGAATGTGCAAATTTTCCAGATTTGAGTTAATAGGCTAACGTCTCGTTTCTCTACGATTCACGAAAATTCTAGGTTTCTTTAGTTCAGGGAACCCCCAGAAATCCCAAGAATTGTGCCAGAAAAACGAATGTGCTACACATTTAAAAAAATTTCAACTTTTCGACATTTTTGTTGTGCCAGAATCATGAATATGTTGCACTCGACGACAGACACCATGGCGTATACGTAACAATTTTGCTACACAACGAAAATTTTTAAAAAATTTCGAAATTCAATTTTTAAACATTTTACCGAGAATGTCAATTTATGTGATTTTCGAAATTTTCGATATCGTAAAAGGGGGCGTGGTTATCATCCGATTTCGCCCATTTTCAATAGCAACCTACCTTGGCCAGAAAGTAACCTGTTTTTGCATACAAATTGTTAGCAGTGTAAATTCTGCAACAGGCATCATGAAATTTCGATATATTTATCGATAAATATTGTTATCGGTGAAAATGTAGTTTTACGTAAACTTTGGAATATTCGCACAAAGTTGATATTAAACGAATAGGGATGACCACAGCTTTCATTTGGACTTTGGTTCATTTCGATATGTTTATCGATAACAGAGTTATCGGTCAAGATGTGGTTTCGTGTAAACTTTCGAATATTCGCACAAAATTGGTATCAAACGAATGAGAAAGGCCACAGCTTACATTTGGACTTTGGTTCATTCCGATTTATTTATCGATAACAGAGTTATCGGTCAAAATGCGGTTTCGGGTAAACTTTGGAATATTCGCACAAAATTGGTATCAAACGAATGGGGACGACCACAGCTTTCAGTTGGACTTTGGCTCATTTCGAAATATTTATCGATAACAGAGTTATGGTCAAGATGTGGTTTCGGGTAAACTTTCGAATATTCGTACAAAATTGGTTTCGGAGATATCGCTCAAAATGTAGACCAGGGTAAGTGTTCGTTCAATATGGGCAACAAATGAAAGTGTTTTAAAATGTAGTTTTCAGTCCAATATGAGACCCCGTTTTCGAGGTATTGATTAAAATGTCAACCACGAGGGGTATTAGTGTGATATGAGTATTAAATGAAAGGTGGGGAGAAGTGATTCAAAATTTTTTTGTATTTTTCCCATATAAGACCAAGGTTTCTAGATATTGATCAATACGTGGACCAGAAGTAGAACTATGTAGAAGGTTTTTGTAAAAAATGGATCTAAATTAAAGATGTTGACGAGAGTTTTAAAGGGGATTCAGATAGGGATAGGGGTATGGATGTAAATAAGAAAA
>CAXKVI010000002.1:16212106-16242106 GCA_964058755.1 Campiglossa producta | reverse complement strand
GAAAATATTTAAAATTAAATTTACCAGCTAGAGTTGCCATCTAATCCGATTTACGTAATATGCTTAACATCATGCTTTTATATATGGGCCACTAAGAAGTTTTACAGGGTTGCCATCTGTATGAAATTTAAACAAATTGTGCGAAATATGCAAATATGGACATCAGGTGAAAAGTATTTCAGATCTTATTACGACAAAAATATTTATATCTAGAGTTACCACCTAGAGTTCAAATCGTAAACAAATGGACCTATTGGAATGGACTTCCCAATATAGGTGATATGTTTTCTGTCTAAGTGCTACCACTAGAAAGTTTTTACAGAGTTGCCACCTGTATGAAATTTAAATAAATTGTATAAAATATTAAAATATGGGCATCAGGTGAAAAGTATTTTAGGTCTTATTACGACAAAAATATTTCTATCTAGAGTTACCACTCTAAAGCTCAAATGGAAAACGAATGGACCTCTTGGGACTGACTTCTGAATACAGGTGATATCGTCGCTCGCTTGCCAGAGGCATGAATTTGAGAATTTTCCAGATTTGAGTTAATAGAAAAACGAATGTGCTACACATTCATGTTTTTGGCGGAACGAAAATATTTAAGAACTGAGCTTCTAAATTTTTTAAAATTTGCGTTGAGCCAGAAAAATGAATATGTTGCACCGGAACACAGACACCACGGCGTATACGTAACAATTTTACTACACATTCTTGTTTTTGGCTCAGCGAAAATTTATTATTAATTATTCGATCGGTCAAATAGTTCATGAAATTTTCTACTCTATAACTGAATTGACCGTAACATCAAGCTGAATATTTTAAAAATTTTAGAAATTCAGTTATGTTTACTTACTTATTTTGGAAATTTTTAAAAGATGAATGTGCCGAATTTCGAACAATACTAACCTAAAGCCTATATCAGTGGAAAGAGTATAATGAGAATTTAACTCGCAAAAATAAAATATATTTATGTCAAAAAAGTTCAAATTTGCGAGAGCAATAAACTTTGAATTACGATTTCCCAAAATTTCAATTTTAGCACATTCATGCTTCTGTCTAAGTGTTGCCACTTGGAAGTTTTTACAGGGTGGCCACCTATTGGTATTTAAAAAAAAGTTTGGATATCAAACGAAAGTTAATTTATTTCGTATATCGACAAAAATATTTCAATGAAGAGTTAAGTTCGAGAGTTGCCACCCAATCCGATTTCCACTCAGATTTTAAAAGACTGCCAAATATGTATTTGAAAGTCGAGGAAATTTTGAAAAATATGAAAATATTTCAACAAAAATATTTCTAGGTTTGGGTACCAACCACATAGGGTTGCCATCTGATCCCGTTGAAGCTATTTATAAAAAACCACCAAAATGACTTAACTGATGAGTATTGACAGCAAACAAAATTATATGGAAATCTCGAAACCCGGGATCATGGCTCGGTCCTACATTTTTAAGTGAATTTGCCTTAAAGTAGGCACTTGAGCCTTGGTTCATTATACAGATGGCCGGTAACACTGTACCTCGAAGAAAATGCTTTTGTTAGGTGCGTAAAAATTTGGAAATTTTTGGGTTTAAGGTTGTTCAAAAATATTTTGCTAATGTGTGACCTTCCGTTCAGCCAGGCACATCATTGGTTGGTTCACCTTTCAAAAAGAGATATTTTTTTAGAAACCCATCATCATGTCCCTACATAATTCAAACTATTGTATTTATTGCTTTTTATGACTGTTCAACACAAAAGCCAAAGTTTTGCTTAATTTTTCGCACATGAGCGCATACCACTTGAAAAAAGTTTAGCTATCTACCTGGAAAAATTTGTTAGCAATGTAATTTATGCAATTAAACCATTATTTTCGAGCAAAATTGAAATGCTGTGCACACACAAAGGGACGTAATATGGAAATAAAAAAATTCACCACCGCACCAAAAAAATAAATAACACCAGCTGTGCGCTTCCCGTACTTGGAAGGACACAAAAAAAAAGTGTGATCTCAACAAAAAAAAACAAAACAACAACAAACATGTCGGTATTGAAAATTTAAATTTGAAATTTTTTTCCTTGTTATTTACCCGTCGACTGTTGTGCCACTTAAACTACACATAACTTTCTCCCAGAGGATACCAAAATTGAGCCATTTACAGGCGACTCAACAAAAAAGAGCAGGCAAGGGAGCAGCACCGTATGTGGATTGTGAACGTGTAAGTGAACAGCGCGACAATAAGTTGGCGTGCTTCTTTTTTCACGCTTGATTGCCTGCATATCCCACACACACACACACACACACACACGTGTTCAACTTACATAAGTGCACACATATACATACATATGCAAGTGTGTGTGTGTGTATTTATCTATTTATGGTTTCAAGCATGCCAAATATCCTTATTTACTTTATACACTTACATACATACATCTGTGTCTGTGTTTATTTTAGCAACCGGCTGTAAGCGAGATTCCACTATAAACAGTTTCTCGTCCTCCTTCTCATATAGTCATAGTCATCATACTAATAAATTTGCATATTCATAGCAATTCGGTGGAAATTGTTAAGTGTCTAATAAAGAATTCCATTTGAAAAAAAAATGTATATCACTGAGCGACAAATGCAGTATGCTTTCGTTTTATTATACCCAGTTGCGTTAAATCATTTTATAATTTGTATACTAATACATACATATCTGTATCAAACGAAAGATATTTTAAGTCGCATTCCACCAAAATTGTTTCTATGTAGGGTTATCATCTAGAGTTGCCACCTTATCTTATAATTTTAATCCTATGTTTTAGCACTTAGAATATTTGCACAGGGTTGCCACTTATCTTAAGATTTAAAACAATTTAAAAGGCATACCAATATTGCTATCAAACGAAATGTATTTTTCCCACATCGTTTTTTTTTTTAATATTTCTAGGTGTGGTTGCTACCTAGCGTTGCCACTTAATCCTTTTATATTTATATTTTTGAATATTAGCTATTACTTCGAAAATTATTTCATCTACTTGAATAAATTTCCGAAAATAAGCAAAATGCTACACTTCGCCATTTCCCACTTCAGTTTTTTTAACTTGGGGCGTTTTTGCAGGGATGCCACCTATATGAACCTTGTCGAACCAATGGAAAATATTTATATGTAGTGTTCAGATCTCGGGTTACCACCTAAACATATTTTATGGAACTCTTTTATATATCCGGTTTTGTATTTGCTGCATTAAAATCTCTCCCACTTAAGTTCTTTCACTAGGAATATTTTGACTGGGCTGCCACCTATCTAAAAATTTTAAAAATTAAAAGAGAACGGAATTTAACATCCCATTTCAATACAACAGAGAGCAATGGGGTTGCCATCTAGGGGTTGCCGCCTAATACTAAACAAAAATTTTTCAGAATATCCGCTAATATCTCAAAAACGACCTCACCAATTGGAATGAACTTTTGGATTTTGGTAACATACTACATTTCATCTTGGGAATGTTTGACAGGGTTGCCACCTATCTTTCCTTTTTTTAAAGAAATTTTAAACATATGTATGTGTATAAATATTGGTATTAAATGATAAGTGTTTTTCTTGAAGTTGCAACAAAAATATTTGTAGGTAGGGTTGCCATATAGTTCTGCTAAATTTTTCTTATTTTTCGTATTGTCTATTATTTTGAAAACGACGTAAAACATTTCTACATAATTTTGTCCAACTGCTACAATCCAAGCTCTCTCATTAAAGATCAAAACTTAAGATTGGGGTTGCCAACTTTTTTAATTTCAAAAATAAAAGTCTGCACTTAAAAAGCTGTTAACAGTTCTTGCTTGTTTAAGCGCACTCTGTGCTTCCTTACAGATGAGTATATGGGCTTGGCATTCATCCTGACTTATTTATCCACACGTATTTTAATTTATCGAGTATTTATTTGTTGTTATATCAAGCGTTTTGTAAATAAACAAAAAGTACATATCACACGCTTACTAATCCAGATATGAAAGTAAATAGATCGTTTATTTATTTGCAGTCACATGGGACTTTTAAGGCTAATAAAAGTTGCTTTCCTAAGTATGTGTCTATATGTATCTAAGCACGTTTAAATGTATGTATGTGTGTGCGATTATCACTTCGGAGCTATGCTATAGAAATTTATAATCTTCAATGGGCCCATTCACAATCATTAAAGATATGTTACTGTGCACTTTAGTTGGATTTTTTTTTACTCTTTAAGGGATGCCTACATGCTTATTTGCATAGGGTGTATGAATACCCAACAAGAAATTGTGTAAGCAATTTTATTAATTAGGGAAAGCAGCGACAGCTCCCATAATGGACTGTCTTTGTTGGAGGTCGGATGGTAATTTTACAGTGGAATTGCCCTATCATCATATGATATGTATCAAATATAGAGTTTTTCTAACGTAATGTGGGACAGGGCATTTCTGCCTTGGGACTTCGTCTATTTGGGAACCAGCATTAACACCAAAAATAATGTCAGTCTAGAAATCCAACAGAGAATCACTCTTGCGAACAAGTGTTACTATGGACTAAGTAGGCAATTTAGAAGTAAAGTTCTCTCTCGACAAACGAAGATCACGCTCTATAAGTCTCTCATCATACCAGTCCTGATGTACGGCTCGGAACCATGGACAGTGGCAAGAGAAGATGAGATGGCCCTTGGAGTATTTGAGAGAAAAGTTCTCCCGAAGATATGTATATGGTCCTTAATGTCAACGGCGAGTATCGAAGGAAATTTAACGATGTACGAGCTTTACGCAGACCTGACCATAGTGCAGCGAATTAAAGGCTTCGCTGGCTAGGTCATGTTATGCGAATGGACAAGGAGGATCCAGCACAGAAGGCTTTCCTATCGACACCCGAATTCGGCAGCAGAGGAAGGGGGAGGCCTCGACTGAGATGGAAACAACAAGTGGGGGATGACTTAAAACTCCCTTGGGGTTCCCAATTGGCGTGAGTTATCGCTAAAAAAGAATGACTGGTGTGCTTTGATACGAAACGGGCAAAAACGCCTAGGCGGTTAAGCGGCAATAAATGACGAAAGCGAAGATTAGATTAGCAAAAAGTGATAACATAACTTGATTGATGTGATGACCGCTCTTCTACTAATACACCCTCATTCACCCAATTATGCCGGGCTCTGCTTTAAAGGCAACACAATACTATGGACTAAAAGGGATGATTGGAAAGTCTCGATGTCCATATGGTCAGAAAAAGAATCAGCTTTCTTTTCAAAGTAAACAAATGTGCGTCAAGAGTGCTTGCATGTGACATCACATCACATTGTGCTATCGGTGCAAATACTTCGACGACGACGTCTTCCACCAACTTTCTAGAGCAAAATCTGATAGACTGAAGAGGAAAAGAAGCCGGTTCGCAACTTTCTCTGCTCATGCCACTAAAATCTATGACCCTAAGTTTGCTCAGTTCTAGTACCGGCCCTAGCCATAACGAGCAATGGATATTTATGAAATGCTATGTGTAGGACATTCATGTTTCTGGCGCAACGAAAATGTATTAAAACTGAATTTTAAAATTTTTTTAAATTTTTGTTTGCGAGAAACTTGAATGTGTTGCACTCTAAAACAGGCACCATGCGGTATACGTAACAATTTTGCTACACATACTATTTTCTGGCAAAACGAAAATTTTAAATACATTTTTTAAACATTTTTGTTAAAAAATTTTAAAATACATTTTTTAAACATTTTTGTTGCGTCAGAAACATGTATGTGTAGCACATAAATATGTTTTCGCAGGTTATATTCTCCTTATAATCTTTAAACTGATATAGTTTTTACGTTAATATTCCTTCAATTCCTCTAAACTCGGCACATTCATCTTTTAAAAATTACCAAAGAAAATTTTTAAGATTTGTGTAGGACATTCATGTTTCTGGCGCAACGAAAATGTATAAAAACGAATGACTTTTAACATTTTTTTAAATCTTTGTTTTGCCAGAAACTTGAATGTGTTGCACTCAAAAACAGACACCATGGCGTATACGTAACAATTTTGCTACACATTCATGTTTCTGGCAAAACTAAAATTTTGAAAAACTTAAAAATTCAGTTTTTAAAAATTTTTGATTGAACAACACATTCATGAAAATGGCATTGCAAATTTTCGGGGGTTCCTTGTACTTTGGAAACCCAGGACGTTCGTGATTCGTAGAGAAACGAGGGGTTAATCACGTCAGCTTATTAACACAAATCTGGAAAATTTACACATTCATGCCTCCAGCAAGTGAGCGACGATATGTTCTCGATGCTTAAAATACAGTTATTGATATTAGAAAAGGTGTACTCGTATGGGTGCAATGGGAATAAATGGGTTAAATCATTTAAATCGATTGGAAATATATTTCAATGATCTTACATCGTCTACTTATGCTCAAGGAGATCAACCATGGTCGACAATCGTTTTCTATGTCCAACAATAGCAATTAATTTAAGCGCTTGATGCTTTGTGATTGATTGATTAAGGTCATTATTGGCATACACACCAGAAACAACAACACGAAAAACAAACCCAAACCCAAACCCAAGCACAGCATAACATAATCTCACCTCGAGACATCAAATATCCAATATCCGCATAAGATAACACAAACATACGTACATCCTTAAACTTTGGCTGCAGCATAGCTTCTAGCTACTTGTAGGCGTCAAAGAATGTGTGTGCGTATGTGTGTGGCAGTGTGTGTGTTTATGTTTACTCTTATGCAACTGCAGTTACTGTCAAACGTTCAACTTAAGTGGTAGCATCAGCCGCAGGCCACTGCCACAGCTATCACTCACACGCACACACACACTTGCACTAATTTATCTACTTTTAGTCAAGCTACTCGCATGTCAGCAATGTGCACTAACACACATGCATGCATACTCAAAGCACATACTTATGTATGTATACACCAGTGCATACTCACTTAAAAATATTGCTGCGCTAAACTTAGATACCGCATTACAAACGGCCTTTGTGTATTAGCTGACTAAAGCGTTATTGTAGCTGTTGTTTTTCTTGTTGTTTCTCTTTTTGTTGCATCTCCTTTGCTGTTGTGTGTGTCCATATTGCTATTGCCCATTTGCCACTGTCGCTAACATTTGGCTTTGCTTTTGTTTTTTTTTGTCTTCTCTGCTTGCATTGTGTTTGTTCTCGCCAACTGCACTTAAGATAGTAAAGCGTCGCTATGTCAGACGACCCACATACAGCTTCTCTGTTGACTTTTCATTTTTTGAGTCCCTTTTGATGTAAGTTTCTGCTTCCACGTCTGCTTCTTTTTTTTTGAATACTTTTTTTTTTTGCAGCCAATGCAATGTTCAACTACCATGCTCTACTAGAATTCCTTCACTTTTCCACATTCTTTGTCCTTTCTATTGTGATTGTTTTTTTTTTTTTTTTGTTTTATGCGCTTCATAGAAGATTTGAGCATTTGAGCGTCTGCCGAGCCTATGGACTTTTGACCCAATTTGACAATGTGCTGGAATGTTGCTCTTGCTTGAGTTTTTGTTATCGTTCTTAGGTCTCCGCTTTTGCATTTTTTGCTATTGTCTAATTTGGCTATAGGGCTGAAGTGTTGCGGTATACTCCAAAACAATTTTTTAAATTGTTTTAATATTGTTTCACACATCTACATTTAACTCAAAGGGCTTCTAACGCGTTAACTGGTTAAAATTATTTTTTTTCTGAAAATTACTCTAACCACACCTTTTATAAAGTCACATGTCCTCTTATTAGTATTCACATATTTAATTTTATTTTTGTTAATTCTCGTCACTTTTCTCGCTATACCATAACTCGTGTTATTTATCCGTCATTGCTTAACAATTTCATAGCCAGCTTTGGACATACTAACTGTTGATTTATTTTTTATTTTTTTGCATCGCACTATCTCTATAATTAGAGTAACGAAGTCAAGTCTCTCTGCATAAAAGTGTCTTTTTTAGTAAATTTTCTCATCACAAAAAATTTACTTTCATCCTCTCTGAGATTGCTATTATGTTAAGCGCATGTTTTGTGGAGAATGCGTTTCTCTCGTACAAATCAGCTGTTTTTTGGCAAAAGCCTGTTTACAGCTACTCGTGTTACAAACAATGAAAGCTTTAAAGCTCATAAAAATGAGTATGCTCTTTTCCCAGCGAAAGAGTTAAGCTTTCAAAAATATATATGTAGGCGTCAGCTGATTTATTCCCAATTGCAGCTCATATCGGTATTTTGAGAAAAAATATATGTACATTAGGGTGATTCAAAAAAAATGTCGACTTGGTCTCACCCCCTAAAAAGTTAGGTATTGATGAGAAAATTAGCCTTGCAAAAAATTAGCGCTCTAACTTAACCCTTAGGGGTGGCTATTTTTTTCGCCCTTTCCGATACATTTTGTATGGGGAAAAATGGCATTTTTTTCAAAGTGAATTTTGTTTTAATTTTTGAAACTTTTTTGAAAATATTTGTACATACTCTTAAAGTTGAAGCTTTGATGCTTCCAAAATGGTAAGCCATGTTAACTATTAAGATAATTACAGCCATTTTTTATAAGTTCTTGACTATCTTCTTATGTCCTGTCATATATCCGATTTTTAAGTCAGAAACATTTTGAAGTCTCAATGCAGCGAGTGTGGCTTCCATCTCTTTCAGAATAGGGAAGGGAGGTATTCCTACAAGGGCACCTAGAGCATCAGCAGGGCACGTTCTCATTGCACCTGTTATGCCGACACAGACCAGCCGATGCAGCTTACTTAATTTAGTTGCTGCTGTTCTCTGATCAGTCTTAGGCCACCACACTAGGGAAGCGTAGGTGACTATTGGTTTCACAACTGTATTAAATGACCAATACGTCATTTTGCGAGACAGCCCCCATGTTTTGCCATAAAGTCTAGTGCAGGCGAAAAAGGCTTTCGATGCTTTATTTATTGTAGCTTCCAAATCAGCATTCCATGTGAGGATTTTTAGTTTACTCTTTTATGTAATTTTTTACTTTATTTTTTGTGTAATTTTACTATTTTTTTTTGTAATTTTATTATTTTTAGTTCATTTTTTATGTAATTTTTTACTATATTTTGAGTATTTCTTTTGTGTTACTCTATATTTGTGGGTAATTTTTACTTTATTTTTGTGTCATTTTTATTAAATTTTTACCATATTTTTGTGTCATTTATACTGTATTTTTTTATTTTTACTACATTTTTTACTTAAATTTTGTGTAGTTTTTACTAAATTTTTTTAAATTTTTACTCTATTTTTGCTTAACTTTCACTATGTTTTTTGAGTAATTTTTAATATATTTTTTGCCCGAAGGGCAGGGTTTTAATCTGAAAACCACCCCCGGAGATCCGCCCCTGCTAAGTACCTATGTGAGTAGCCGAACTTGGCTCATAATGCAATACTTTTTGCAATTTTTAACTTATTAAAAATACTTAAGTGGCAACGCTGAAGATCTCTTCCTATTTCAACCCTCTTGAATTTGTTTATATAACTCCGTAAAAAGTACTAAAGCGCATTTTCGTAACAATAGTTTTCGATGTTCTGAGCTTAAATTTTAATAACTTATGTATTTGTTGCTTCCTCTCCGAAAAAAATTACAGTTATACTCACCTCAATAGAATCTATCGATCCTCTTCGTTTTTTTTTTTTTTTCAATTTGAAAGTTGGCGCTATACTGCATGTAAGCCAATATATATTTTTGGGTGGTTGGCAACCCTACTGGGTATATTTTTATTGAAAAACTACTGAATTATATTTTATTGAAGTACTTTAGTAGAGTTAAATTTTTGGTGTGAATTCAGAACCTTTCGCTTATGAACCGAACCACGGTACTTATGTACCGGTAACATTAGCTCTGATCCCGTACTCCAATTTGTCAGTCAGAAATAGTCAGAAACAGTCACGAACTACAGGAAAGTGATCCCGTACGCCACTTTTCGGACTGGTGAGAGTAGAAAATTGAGTTCTCTTTACTCAGAGAGTTGCAGGATTTAGTCAGCAGATTTTTTGCTGGTAAGTTCTGACTACTTGTTGTAGAACTGTCAAGCGACCAAGTTTGACAGTTCTTCCATTTTTGCGATCCCGTACTCCTTGGTATTGCTCGCACTGAGAGCGGATTTTCTAAATTTGACAGTTCTACTAGTTTTTGTCAGAAAAGTAAAGGATCAGACCTATTGCTTGTAATTACAATCTCTTCTCAATATTTCTCATCCCAGCTATTTTTGGTCCTTATTCGGGAAATTTTGTATCTACCTCTCTCTTCAATGGCCTCTCTTTCTTTAACTACAATAAATTAAATTTAAACTCTTTGACTTTGCCTGTAATGAAGAGAGCAACATAAATTTGCTTAGATATGAAAACAAACTCTGAGTAATTTCCTTGATTGTCGGAGTAACAGCTGATTTGGGTAATTTTTACAATGGCACAAGTTCTATCAATATACATAAGGAGCACTGTTAGCAACTTCATAAGTGTTTGATTGAGTTGATGTTGGGTTTGTCGAAAAAAAGTAAATCTAAATAGAGCTTATCCTAGCAACTTTTTGTCCTGTATAAATTTCGAATGTTTGGATGCACGTAAATTTTGTACCAGTTGTTAATGGTAGTATCTACTTTGAATACTTAAAAGGTGTCGGATTGTACTGAGTTCTATGGGGTAGGGTAAATCGAATAATTTTTTCAGAAAGCGGACAAATTTCACCCCCCCCCCCCCCCCCTTATCCTAAAAGATGCTTTTTCACACTTTTTTCACTGCGCCTTAAAATCTTATCTCCCTAGCAATCCGAGTGAGAGGCTGGTAAAGCTAGCAATCTCGTACTGTTATCCTGAAGATGACCAAATTCTATTAAGGTTATTTGAACGTAATTTTTTGTTGAAGTAACGGTATTCAATTTTTAATTGAACAGCCATAGATCTGTAAATTTTTAACTAACAAAATTTTGTAAAATTGATAGAATTTTTGTTGAGCAAACTAAATTTTGTGTTAAAACAACAACTTGATCTAGTAAATTCAACAGCATCATTCAATTAAATTTAGTAGAGCTGACAGGGGTTTTGTTAAAACAACCAACTCCAGCAGTCATTCAATAGGTTTTGGGGAGTGCTGTCGAAATTGACAGTCCATGGTCCGGTACACTCCGGTACTCCCTCTCAGTACAGCCCAAATGTCGTCGTAGCGATTTGATATGACCGGTGAAAAATTCTAGGTCATATTATCCCTCCATCCGAAAGGAAGGAGAAGATGGGTAACGAGAGGTGAGAGGCATCACAACCGTAGATCAACCAGCGAGTTAGCACGCCATTATACATATATGTGCATTAGGGTGGTCCTCATTTGTATGGAGACAATTTTATCATCAGATTTCCAAAGGCTCAACTTCTAAATCCATAGTAATGTAGTCGAAGATATAACACAAAAATTTTTATCACGATTGGCGACGGTCAAAGTTCAGATTGCTCTATGAAGACTCAAAAAATAAAAGAGATTTTTCTTTTTATCTAATACTCGAAAGCGGTAGCAATGCGGTCGGAGATATCACATGCAAAATCTGGTCCCGATTGGAAACGCCTAAGTGGTGTCGCAGGGGGGTTAAAGTGTTAAAGTTCAGACTTCCCCATGCGACACGCCTTAGGCGATTCCAATCGGAACCAAATTTTGCATGTGATATTTCCCACCATAGTGCTATCGATTCCGAATATTAGATAAGAAGAATAATTTTAATTTTTTAATCTCCATGATAAGTCTGAACTTTAACCCCCCTGCGACACCCTAAACCAACTCTAATCGGGATACAAATTTTTGGGCGATATAATTGACCGTGGTGTAACCGATATAGATGGTGAGAGTGGAAAAAATACTACATTTTATTATAAGAACCACCCGAATGTGCATATTTTTCGCCTCTTACGAGCGGTATGCCTACCCCGGGCATATTCTAAACCCCTAACCCGCAGAGGGTAATTACTCTCTAAGAACAAAGCTGTAAAGACGCCGGCAATCATAAGTAAACCATGGCATCATGGTAGACACCTGCGCTCAGCAATTCAGTCATTTTGGGATAATTTTTGGGTCATTTTGGGATCATTTGCGGGTCTTTTTGGGGTCGTTTTGGAATTATTTTAGATTATTTTGGGAAAATTTTGGGATAATTTTGGGATCATTTTAGGGTGCATTTACGGGTATTTTTAGGATCATTTGGGAATCATTTTGGATCATTTTGTGATCATTTTTGGGTCATTTTGGGGTAATTTTTGGAACATTTAAGGTTCTTTGTAGGATTATTTTAGGATTATTTTGGGATTATTTTTGGGTCAATTTGGGATCATTTTGGGTAAGTAAAGTTGGCACTAAATTGATAGCATCGGTCACCCAGGTACTTTTGGTTGAAAAGAGCTGGTTATATTTTCTCTCTGTACTTTTTAAAAATTGTGTTCTCTCCTCGCTTCATCTATCGCTTCTTATGCCTCTGAATGTCCCTTTTCATTATTCTTCCCTTATTTCTACTCCTTTCCTTGTGCATTATCTTTTGCCTCTCCCTCTTCTTCTTCTTCCCCTTCACTCTCTTTTTGTTACAAATAGCTGCGGAATCGAAATAACTTTATTCAGAGTTGTGACAAATTGCAACTTGATATTGATGCACTTAATTTTACAAACCTAACATTAATTTGTATTCCTTAGATGAATTGCTCTTTAATACCAATTTTGTTTTTAAACAAAACCACTAAGTTTCAAGCCCTTAAATTGCCTGAACTCCGGAGTATTCAGCATCGTCCAGATATAAATACAAGCCACGGGCAAATGGTTAGACATTCATAGCAAATATAAGTGCAACAACAAAATCCTCATTAAATCAACTACAACAAATTTACTCAAAGGTAAAATACTCCCCGCTTGTAGTTACATATTTAGATACTACTACCTATGTATGTAAGCAATGGGAAAAAGTGCATCAAACGCCTGATTAAGTATTGCTATCCATTAAGGTAATTAGAGCTAAATTGAAGGAGCGCATAAAACGTAATCCCAACTAACTCAGCACACAAACTAAATGTTGGCTAACAGCAGGGCAGTGGCAATAATTTCATCACCCCCTCCCTCTCCCCATCGTATTGCACAAAGTGCAACGGGCAAACGCATTCAAACCGCCGACCAAAGTTCCAGAATGCGCCTGCGGGATATTGGCAGCAATTGTTGAATGCTGTTTCCGACGACCTGGCTACCGTTAGCGGCGTCGCTATATATTCATTTAGCTAAAACTGTTTTGTAGCTGATGTTCTATGAAAAACTGTTAAAATACTGGAAATATAGGCGTATGTATGTATGTTTATGTGAATGTATGGCCATTGAAACAAAAGTATGGCGGAAATAAAACGAAGAATAGAAAATTGAATTCCCGCCTAGGCTTGGTTGGCATCGTTGTGGCTTCACTCCGTTTGCCACGGAAATGTGAGTAAACTATTGAAACTTTGTACGATTATACCCAACGTTTGGAACAATTTAGGTTATGTTTGTGCAGTTATAAAGTTTATAAAATAAAATAAAATAAAATAAAATAAAATAAAATAAAATAAAATAAAATAAAATAAAATAAAATAAAATAAAATAAAATAAAATAAAATAAAATAAAATAAAATAAAATAAAATAAAATAAAATAAAATAAAATAAAATAAAATAAAATAAAATAAAATAAAATAAAATAAAATAAAATAAACTAAAATAAACTAAAATAAA
Organism: Campiglossa producta; assembly: GCA_964058755.1. Lineage (NCBI taxonomy): Eukaryota > Metazoa > Arthropoda > Insecta > Diptera > Tephritidae > Campiglossa > Campiglossa producta. The sequence continues at coordinate 16,228,396 of CAXKVI010000002.1, read as the reverse complement.
ATAAAATAAAATAAAATAAAATAAAATAAAATAAAATAAAATAAAATAAAATAAAATAAAATAAAATAAAATAAAATAAAATAAAATAAAATAAAATAAAATAAAATAAAATAAAATAAAATAAAATAAAATAAAATAAAATAAAATAAAATAAAATAAAATAAAATAAAATAAAATAAAATAAAATAAAATAAAATAAAATAAAATAAAATAAAATAAAATAAAAAAAAATAAAATAAAATAAAATAAAATAAAATAAAATAAAATAAAATAAAATAAAATAAAATAAAATAAAATAAAATAAAATAAAATAAAATAAAATAAAATAAAATAAAATAAAATAAAATAAAATAATAAAATAAAATAAAATAAAATAAAAAAATAAAATAAAATAAAATAAAATAAAATAAAATAAAATAAAATAAAATAAAATAAAATAAAATAAAATAAAATAAAATAAAATAAAATAAAATAAAATAAAATAAAATAAAATAAAATAAAATAAAATAAAATAAAATAAAATAAAATAAAATAAAATAAAATAAAATAAAATAAAATAAAATAAAATAAAATAAAATAAATTAAAATAAAATAAAAAATAAAATAAAAAACAAAATAAAAAAAACTAAAATATTTTTATTTCATTTTTTTTCTTCCTTTTACTTGTTTTTAATTTAGTTTTATTTCATTTTATTTTTTTTTTTTCTTTTTTATTTTTCTTTTGTTTTTTTTTCTTTTTCTTTTCATTTTAGTTTTTTTGAAGTTAACTTCTTAGGCGGCGATATGAAGTTTTGATTGAGAGTTAAATTTAAGAAAATGGATGACGATGAAACGGAAGCTATGGCACGGAAATAGAAATTGTAGCCTACTTTCAGGCGTATGTTGCAGACTTTCAGGCGTAGGCGTTTTTCTTATATCTCGGTAACCGTTCAACCGATTTGGATAAAATTTGGCATTATAGATGATATGATTCATTCTAAGATTATATGCGTGAGTGTTGCCACTTGGGACCACGTGGGTTCACAGAGTTGCCACTTATCTCAATTTTCTTTAAATATTGAGCAAGATATGCCAATATTGGTATCAAATGCAAGGTATTTTCGACCGTATTCCAAATATGGAAATCTCAAGCAGAGTTGCCACCTAGGGTTGCCACCTAACCGCATTTTATTTATTTTTCTCTATATCTCGGGAACCGCTCGACCTATTTGAATAATGTTTCGCATTATAGATAGTATGATTCATTCTAAGATTATATGCGTGGGTGTTTCCATTTGAAGCTGTTCACAGGGTTGCCACCTATCTCAATTTATTTTAAATATTGAGCAATATAGGCCAAATATGGGTATCAAATGAAAGGTATTTGCGCCCGTGTTCCATATATAAGATATTTTCGAATGGATCGTTTCCCTGGTCCCGGAAGTAAGATATTGTGAATCTAAACCATTTTCAATTCATATTTCATTATTTCTGAACTCAAGAAGTTAACTTCTTTCACGTGTACTGGCTACACGCCGTTTTTTTTGTTTTTACTTTTTTATTTAATTTTTTTTTTTTTTTTTTTTAACTTTAGTTTTTTTATTTGTTTTTTTATACCATGTGGCTGGGTATAAAATACAGTTCATTTTTACTTGAACTTTTTCTTTTCCTTCTCATTTTACTATTTACTTTTCTATATTCACTCATTTTTTCTATTTGTTTTTGTGGTTCATACAATACCAATTCAAACTTGGCGCTCGATCACATTCAAACTCTTTTTCCACTAAGCTTTCATTTTCTTTTTTTGTTTTTAAAAATTTCTTTTCAAATGCTTTTGGAAATTAACTAAGTGGTTGAAAGGAGAAATCAGAGAGAGCCACAATAGTAAAGACTGTGCTAAGCTAAGTGTGGCAAATTAAACGTTACAATGGAGGTGGCTCATTTGTTGAAATGTGGTTAACTAACCTTTTACGCTACAAAGGCATGCATGTGTGTGGGTGTGTGTGTGGCTAAGCAACTAAAATTAGTATGCGTGTATGTGGTTTACACACACACTCGTCAGCTGAGTTTATTCACTCGTTGCTACGAATGCGCGGTTTTCACTTTATGTCAGTGTGTTTAGCGGGCAATTCAATTCAATTCTTCTCACCGCAAAAACTATTTTTAAACATTTACGTAAATTAAGTAAACGATTTCAACGTTAATTAAATGAAGTGACAATAACCGATGGGTATCAATATTTATAATTTAGTTTAGAGAATATTTTACTAAGAACGGAAGCGATTGGCAATGTCGCATCGAAAGTGGTTTACAATGAAGCTGCATGTGCTAGTTGAAGTAAAGGAAACTTAAACGTTCTTTAACGAAATATTTAAATAAAAAAGTATTTAACCAACTTTTTACCTTCCACGAAAAAAAGTTTATTAAGATTTCAATTCAAACTCAATGGCAGCATATTTTCTGGGAAATCAACTAAGCTAACCAATTTTAACTTTTACTACTATCTAACTCATGCACACGCTACGAACTTTCTATTCTTTTACTATTTTTCTTATTAGACGATTATATGTAGGTTAAATCCGATTTTCCCGCAAAAACAAAAATTCTTTTAAGTGACAATTATACAAGTATTTAAGTTTGATTCTGCTACATACTGCTACATCCTTCCTATCGGAAGTGAGACTGTCTTGAGTTTTAGTTGTACGTGAGAGCTGAGAATAGCTTACAAAAAAGGAATTGAAAATAGTTTGCACAAATCATTGATATTTTTGGAATTTATGGTGTCACCAAATTTAATGGACGAAGGTCAGGATCGTACAAAAAGAAAACTGAAAAAAATCTTTACTTTAGGATTGTGTTATGGGACGAGTATAACAGGCGAGTAAGATATAATGTATGATTTTAGGGAGATATGTATGTATGTAGGTATGTATGTATGTATGTACATCAGGCGGTCTCAATAAAAAAAAGTAATACATTTTAAAGTTTTTGCACCGAACCTTTACCATAGTCATAACCATAACCATAACCTCAACCATAGACATAACCCTTACCGTAACCTTAACCATAACCGTAACTTTAACCATAACCGTAACTTTAACCATAACCGCAACCGTAACCTTAACCATAACCGTAACTTTAACCATAACCGCAACCGTAACCTTAACCATAACCGTATTCTGAACCATAATTATAACCATTACCACTATTATAACCATAACCATTACCACAGACATAACCATAATCATAAACATAACCTTAACCATAACCATAACCATAACCATAACCATAACCATAACCATAACCATAACCTTAACCATACAGCCTCTGCCATACCCATAACCATTAGCACAAACATAACCATAATCATAACCATAACCATTACCACAAACATAACCATAATCATAACCATAACCATTACCACAAACATAACCATAATCATAACCATAATCATAATCATAACCGTAACCTTAACAGTAACCGTAACTTAACCATAACCGTAACCTTAACCATAACCGTAACCTTAACCATATCCGTAAACTTAAACATGACCATAACCATACAGCCACTGCTATAACCCTAACCATTCCCACAAACATAACCATAATCATAACCATAACCATAACCATAACCACAAACATAACCATAATTATAAAGCCTCTGCCATAACAATAACCATAACACCAAACCAATAACCAACACAAAAATAACCACAATCATAACCAAAACCCTTAACCTTAACCATACAAATAAACATAACAAATTTAAACCATAACCACCAACAAAACTATAACCGTAACAATAACAGTAACCACACTAATAACCATCATCATAGCCGAAATCATAACCATCACCATAATAATCACCTAAATCATAGCCAAGAGATAAACATAACCACAACTGTTTCCGAAAAATCAAACATAAGTACAGACATAACCATAACCGTAAATTAAACCGCAACCATCTACGTACATAGTCGTAACCGTGTACATTTCCGTATTAGTAACTGTAACCTAAAACGCCACTGATAACAGCAACCATAAGAAAAAATACCGTTACCGTAACCGTACAACTAACGGTAACTTAACCGTAAATATGTTTTTTTTTTTTTGATACGTTCTAATGTACTACACATGTCTAATTTTAAGTAAGCCAACTCCTCAGCACAGCAAATAAATACAAAAAACTTATCGCCAAAAATTTAGGCAGACATAACCAACACCTAATTTATATGTCAAATGTATTATCCCAAACTTGCGACAACAATAACTAACTTCAAAATATATGAGTTTGTAAGTGGATAAAAGTAAAATATAACCAAACCTTTCTCACGTGACATATCTTGTTAGAGTTTTATTAACTGCACTGGGCATACATTCAAGCATACTCCCAGCTCCCGCTATATCCCTTAAAGTATGCTATAGAATATAAAAACACAAGCATTTGTGGAATGAGAGATACAAGTTTATTTATTTTATTTATATGGTCCAGTCGCCGCTTCATATTACTTATGACGATGATATGTGTCGCCATTGGTTATTTTTAAAAGTGGTTGTATCCGTTACATATGTACGTTCTTAGACAATAATATATCCTATATAAAATATTTAGTACGCGTTCCATGCTCAAATAATAGTAATGCATAAAAAATGAAACGAAGTCTCGAATCCAAAAAAAAGAAAACATAAGAAGTTTTATGTTCATTGAGGCACTGTGGAAGCTATAAACTTAAGCCTTAAATGATTGTTCTAGTGGGTAGTGGAATGATAAAAGTGTAGTGTGGGAAACTCCTTAGAAATTGAACAATTTTGCTGATTTATTGAGGAAATGATACTATTAATGAATGACAATGAGCACCGAAACAAATGTAGATGCTGCACGAAAGGAGATCTGAGTTCGGGGGAGAGCTAACATTATATACCTAGTTACCAGAAGCATGAATGTGCCAAAATTAAAATTTTGGGCAATCGTATTTGAAGGTTTATTGTTCTCGCAAAATTTGAAATTTTAGTTTTTGACATAAATATGTTTTTGCAAGTTATATTCTCATTATACTCTTTCCACTGATATATGTTTAATGTTAATATTCCTTCAATTCTTCGACATTCTGCACAATGTGTAGCACATTCATGTTTTTGGCGCAACAAAAATGTTTAAAAATTAAATTTCTAAATTTTTAAAAGTTTTCGTTGTGTCAAAAACACGAATGTGTAGCAAAATTGTTACGTATACGCGATGGTGTCTGCGGTTCAGTCCAATACATTAATTTTTTTTCGATGACCAGTAAGGGTGATGGAAAATTTCTAAGCAACAATACAAATCGGTTTGACAAGATCCTTCAACAAGATCGCAATTGCAATCATCGTAGCTGGTATTGTATGTAGCATTTTTCAACTTGTTTTCGCCTAAAACTCAAAAGAACAATTTGATAAAAAGTTCTATTAGTATTGCTACTAGAAGGTGGCGGTAGGGGTGCGCTTGAACGGCGCTTACCGCGGGACGCCCGACGGCGCAAACAGCAAGGGGCCACGAAAGTACTAAAGAAAGTACGGGGTCTGTGGATGTTAAGGTTAAGCCCTGAACATCCAGATTTATGGAGCCATCTCTTACACGAGAAGCATTGCACAGAATGCGACCGTTTAATATATATTTTTTTGCAACAGACACTGCATATCCATTCTTTTGGTCCGGGGTTCGGCTCAACGCCCGCCCGTAACAAAAGAATATCTTGCAGCCCTGCTGCAAGGGGGGAGGATGATAGTTTCGGAATGGGACAAAACATACTAAACAGGGTTACATTGAAAGTGACAGTCCTTGGCCGAGGTAAAACCCCGGGTGGTTCCACTGCGCAGAGATCCATGGCGATGTCCTGGGTTTTCTGCTCTGAGAAGTGACTGTACATAGGGAACCTATGTTTCATTTTATTTTCTGTTCTGTTTCATTTTATTTTATTTTATTTTATTTTATTTTATTTTATTTTATTTCATTTTATTTTATTTTATTTTATTTTATTTTATTTTATTTTATTTTATTTTATTTTATTTTATTTTATTTTATTTTATTTTATTTTATTTTATTTTATTTTATTTTATTTTATTTTATTTTATTTTATTTTATTTTATTTTATTTTATTTTATTTTGAGTCAATTTTATTTTTATTTTATTTTATTTTAATTTATTTCACTTTTAATTTAATTTTTTTTTGTTATTTTTTATAACTTAATTTTTTTTTCATTTTTTTTTATTTTCTTTTAATTTATTTTATTTTTCCATTTTTTTTATTTTATTTTATTTTATTTTATTTTATTTTATTTTATTTTATTTTATTTTGTTTTATTTTATTTTATCTTATTTTATTATATTTTATTTTATTTTATTTTATTTTATTTTATTTTATTTTAATTTATTTTATTTTATTTTATTTTATTTTATTTTACTCAATTTTATTTCATTTTATTTTATTTTTTGGTAATTTTATTTTTATTTTATTTTACTTTATTTAATTTTTTTTATTTTATTTTATTTTTTTTCAATTTCTAATTTTTTTATTTTGTGGTTTTTTTTTAATTTTTTTTATTTTATTTTATTTTATTTTATTTTATTTTATTTTATTTTATTTTATTTTATTTTATTTTATTTTATTTTATTTTATTTTATTTTATTTTATTTTATTTTATTTTATTTTATTTTATTTTATTTTATTTTATTTTATTTTATTTTATTTTATTTTATTTTATTTTATTTTATTTTATTTTATTTTATTTTATTTTATTTTATTTTATTTTATTTTATTTTATTTTATTTTATTTTATTTTATTTTATTTTATTTTATTTTATTTTATTTTATTTTATTTTATTTTATTTTATTTTATTTTTTGTTAATTTTATTTTTATTTTATTTTACTTTATTTAATTTTTTTTATTTTATTTTTTTTTTCAATTTCTAATTTTTTTATTTTGTTGTTTTTTTTTAATTTATTTTATTTTTCCATTTTTTATTTATTTTATTTTATTTTATTTTATTTTATTTTATTTTATTTTATTTTATTTTATTTTATTTTATTTTATTTTATTTTATTTTATTTTATTTTATTTTATTTTATTTTATTTTATTTTATTTTATTTTATTTTATTTTATTTTATTTTATTTTATTTTATTTTATTTTATTTTATTTTATTTTGTTTTATTTTATTTTATTTTATTTTATTTTATTTTATTTTATATTATTTTATTTTATTTTATTTTATTTTATTTTATTTTATTTTATTTTATTTTATTTTATTTTATTTTATTTTATTTTATTTTGTTTTATTTTATTTTATTTTATTTTATTTTATTTTATTTCTTTTTTATATTTTTTTATTTTATTTCATTCTATCTTAGGTCTTTCCTAAACTGATGTGTGACAGTATATATATGTATATGTGTGTAGCTGACTGCCGTGTGCATAAATTACTAGTTCTTTAAATACCCACTTCAATGACAAATGTACCCTCGGTAGTCATGCTGCTCAATCAAGCATTACTTATTACTATAGCATGATAAGATTTTAGGGTCCATTTAAGCTCAGACCTTAATAAATATTATGCCAACCACTACAAAAGCATATATTATTAAACTTGAAAAGTGACTTTGCATTTTTTTCATTAATGATGACTTGAGTGCTTAATGTATTCATATTAGACTGTGCAAAAAATCAAAGTTTTTTTTATATGAACGCATGCCCCTAATTTTTACCTTCATGCATCAAAAACTCTCCTGACAAAGTTTTATCCAATTCGGACCACGGCAACCCGCGTCAACTTGCAGTCTACTCCAGTATCATGAACTTTAAATATCACCGCATGTGCGTACAGGTGTCCATTTAATTTCATATGTTTTCCTCAACTCTACATTAAGATACATATATAAATATTCAACCACAAATTCTTTTAATGCACTCTTTCTGCACCACTCCCATCACGTTTCACATATCTTTCATTACAATATAAACCTTTATTTAATTAGCTGCTGCATTGTCCTCTCATTACGTTACGCACCACACACACACACACACGCATCACACGATCCTTGCCCACACGTACACTACTTGCTTGTGATTGGCTCGCGTTTATGCATGCGCTGCCACAACAAATAAGCAGAAAATAAATAATTAAGTATAATCTTTTATTGCCTTTTATGCTTCTTTTTCTTTTGCGACGTTGACCAATATGGTTTTCTTTGAAATACAATTTTCAACATCTTTCATGCTGCTGCCCATTGTCGTTGTCGATAAGGGACCGCAGATGTTGACATGTTGCAAACTGTAAGATGCAAGTGTATACAAATACAACAGCAACAACAAAAACAACCATTGTGTTGACAGAGCATCTGCTTATGCAGGCACTCCAACTACTTACTTCGAGCATGTCGGCGTGCAGTGCATACCGTGCGACTTTAATCAGATAAGCCATTGGCTTTTACTTATTTTCTGTGGGCATTTATATCAGTGTAATTACTGTGATTATACTTTGAAGCACTTCCTTTTGTAGTTTGGAAAGGTGTTGGGTGGGTGAAATGAAAGAGTTTCATTTACTGATTATTGGATTAAACTTTAAGAGGGACTAGCAGGTGTCCATGACTTTGTCTGTGAAGCTTGAAAAAAAAAACCATAAATAGGGTTTATGTATTGCTCGAGTAGTTTAATTAAACTACATATTATTTATTTTTAGGCGCATTTCCTTCGTAGCATACGCGAAAATAACGCAGCTCATTCATCGAATCATCTTCAAACCAACATATTTGTAAAGTCATCAAACTGATCCCAATATGACCCTGAAATGACCCTAAAAAAATCGCAAATTGACCCCAAATTGATTACATTATCAACCCAAAACGACCCCAACACGACCTTCAAATAATTCCCAAATGATCCTTAATTTACTCCAAAATCACCCTCAAGATGATCCTAACATGACTCCAAAATCACCCCCAAGATGATCCTAACATGACTCCAAAATCACCCCCAAGATGATCCTAAAAAGACGTCAAAACGTTCCCAGTATGAACCCAAAATAACCTCAACTAATGGCGGCGATATACCAACCGGTTATCATTACATCTAACGAGATTTTTGCCGAGCTTCTCTTTCCAACTTGTGGTGTGTTGCTTTGAAGAGTTTTCCTACAAGTTGGCGGGACCTACAATATTTTTGCCGACTCCGAACGGCACTTGCAAAGCCAATGAGTTTTCCCTGAGATACGTCTCATGGCAGAAATACATCGGGAGAGTTTGCCAAACTACTGCCGATGGGCGGCCCCGTTTTAGAATATTTTTTTTTTCTAAATAATTTTTTATGTTACTTTTGCCGGGCATTGAGCCGCCACGACTTGGTGTAGAAGGCCGAACACTTAACCGCTAAACCACGGCGGCCGCCAAATGACCCCAACACGACCCCAAAATGATCGCAATATGACCCCAAAATGATTCCAAATGGCCCCCAAAACTCCTAATCTGACCTTAAAAGACCCCAATATGATCCCTATTTTCTTTCCCTTGTCTACTTTTCTTATATTTTTTTTCTTTCCTTTCCTTTCCTTTCCTTTCCTTTCCTTTCCTTTCCTTTCCTTTCCTTTCCTTTCCTTTCCTTTCCTTTCCTTTCCTTTCCTTTCCTTTCCTTTCCTTTCCTTTCCTTTCCTTTCCTTTCCTTTCCTTTCCTTTCCTTTCCAATTGGATCAAATATAGCATATATTGCTATGCTTCATTTTAAGACTTTCTACTTGAGTGTTGCCACTTCAGACGGTTTACAGGGTTGCCAGCCGTCTCAATTTTATTTCAATTCAGAGCATGATACGCTATATTGGTATCAAATGAAAGGTGCTTTCGGCCATAAACCAACGAAGATATTCTCAGGCAGAGTTGCTACCTAGGGTTGCCACCCAACCTCGTTTTACTATTCCCTCGTATATCCATCAATAACGCGGGAGTGGTTGAAGGGATATCGATTAAATTTGGAATATTCATTCTAACCCCCGAATTCTGTAATTTTGTCTCATCTCAAGTCACAAAAATTGAGATTTGTCGTTTGAGGTTTGATATGGACGAAATGGAATTGGAACACAAAATGTCTCTATTAGTGACTATTGTCTCTATTAGTGACTAGAGACAGCTTACGGAATTCTGGGGTAAGACTTTTTACTTGGGTGCTGCCACACCTGATGACTTACAGGGTTGCCATGTATTTATTTTTTTTTAATATTGTGAAAGATATGCCAATATGAGTATCAAATAAAATGTATTCCAACCAAAATATTGTCAGACAGGGTTGCCACCTAACAACATTTGATTTATTCCTTCGTGTGCCAACCAATATTTCGTGAAAGGGTGGAACAATGTGGATCAAATTTGGCATAGAGATATTATGCGTCATTCTATGACTTTATACTTAAGTGTTGCCACTTCGGGGTTCTTACAAGGATGCCACCTATCTCAATTTTGTTTAATATTTAGCAAGATAGGGTAAATATAAGGGTATCTATCAAATGAAAGGTATTTTCGCCGAAAATATTTTCCGGCAGGATTACCACCTAAACCCATTTTTTTATCCCTCCTATGCTGCACGCGCATTATCTTATATTCTAAGATTCTTAATTATTCTCTGTTCTATTTAAAGCGAGTAAATATTTTTTTTTTTTTTTTTTGCATACAACTTTTAACCAATTTTGCTTAAAATCCACTTTAACTTGTCAACAAGCCGCTTTGCAAAAAAAGCAAAAAAAAAAAACAATAACAACAACAAATAAAAAGCTTATACAATTTTGTACAAAATAAATTCACTTTTTGACTATGAAAAGTACGTAATTTATGCGAAAAGTTTTCATTTGAGCTACTCGTGCCGTGGGTATGCACCGATTCAGCAAACATTTAAGCTTTATATATACCTCTCGTGTCACTTCGTGCACAACTGACTTTGTTACCACTTTGCTTGCATTTGAATTAATGCATTTGACATTTGGCCTCGGGACATGACCATCATAACGCTGACTGTCGAAAAATGTTAATAGCATTTAAGGAAAAACTTTTTCGGCTAACTGGTGAAGTAGTGCGAGAGTTAACTTATTCGATGTAAGCAAAGACTGAGACATTAAGCTGTAGCAGCTACGCTCGTTAATGACACAAGTGAATGATATTTCAAGCGTTGCACGCTTACAGCAAAACTTTTTTAAGCGCCTTAAAGCAAGTTAAAGATAAGGCTGTGTCACGATGGAAATATACATACTTCTAGAGCAATGAAGCTTAGAAGGTCAAAATTTTAATTTCTACAGATTTTATTGTCATTTTGTCCTGAACTATATGAGAAGTACCAAATCCATAGGTCGCCAGGAGTCTAGTTAAACGTCGATTACAAGATTTAAAATTTCAAACGAATGGTCAAAAAGTCCATCTCAAGATTGAAAGTTTCAAACGAATTTACGAAATAGCGTGCGCCACCTAGCGTAATGTTTCGATCAGATATTGCATTGTAGCCAGGTTCTAAAAAAATGTGTCACGCTTCAAGTTTCTAGCTTACCGGTTATTTAGTCAAAAATTGGTCGCGAGAATCCACAATCTTATTCAAGATTTTAAAATTTTCTCTATCAGTGCACACTAGGGTGGTTCAGACTCGTATGTTTGATAAAAAAGTGAGGAGCGAAAACTTCAAGGTTGTAGATCACTCGGAAGACGTCACTCAATGCTGTTAAAAAAATTAATTAATTATTTTACAGTACCAGGGTGACCTAGCTTTCTTGGCGCTATCAATTTAGCGCTAACTTTACTTACCCAAAGTTATTCCAAAATTACCCTAAAATAATCCCAAAATAATCCTAAAATTAACCCGAAAAGACCCTTAAATGTTCCAAAATGATCCAAAATTGAACCCAAAACGACCCAAATATTATCCCAAAATGACCCCAAAATGAACATAAAATGATCCCAAAATGATCCAAAAAATATTTCTAAATGCCCCCAAAAACACCCTTAATTGTACCTGAAATGATCCGAAAATTACCCCAAAATTATCCAAAAATTACCATAAAATAATCGCAAAATAATCTTGAAATAACCCCAAACCGACCCCAAAAAATAACCTCGATTGTTCCCAAAATTACCCGAAAATGATTCCAAAATGATCAAACAATGAGCCAAAAATGATCCCAAAATGTCTCCAAAATGATCCGAAAATTATCCCGAAACTAATCCCAAACTAATCCAAAATTGAACCCAAAATGATCTAAAAAGAAACCCCAAAATTATCCCAAAGTGACCCCTAAATGATCTCAAAATGATCGTAAAATAATCCATATTTGAATGATCGCAAAAATATACTATACAAATACAATATAGTAAAATGGTAACCCTGGCGGCAAGCTACTTGAAAATATTTTAGTTGGTGTGTCGGCGAAAATACCTTGAATTTCATACCCATATTAGCATATCTCGGTCCATAATTTTAAAAAATTTAGATAGGTGGCAACCCTGTAAGCCACCCAAGTGGCTACCCCCAACTAGATAGTTTTATAATCAATCATACCATCTACATATATGCCAAATATCATCCAAATCGGTCAAGCTGTTCCCGAGATAGTACCGTATATACAAATATACAAATATACTCTAATGTTCGGTTCGCCCGAACTTAAACTTACTTACTTATTTTAACTATCTTCAAGTTGCAAGAACTACGTTTCAAATATCTAGCTCAACGGGAAGTTACCTTAAAAAATTCTTTGCAAGATTTCGAAATTTTGTACGGAAATGATCATATACTCGGTCTCTGCCAAAAACTGGCTAAGCTATGCACCCAAATTCAAAATTATTAGGAACTTTCATGTATTCAGTGTTTCCTGCTTTATTCATTAATTAAGTTGTTTGCTAGAACAACGTACCCTTCTTCATTAATAATTCTGATTAATGAGAAGTATGGTGAAACATATTCGTTTAGAATTTTAAAGCTATATGAGAAAAGATTTCTTTTAGTCATGTAATACGGCTGATACATTAGCGCAAATTCCGAATTAACTGCGCTTTTGGGAGTTAACTTGAGCATAATCTTCATTATAAGCTCCCAAAAATTTAGAAGATTTGAGCAGTTTTAAAAAGTTTGCACTGGCAACACTCGGTACATAAATAGACAACAACACTAGGATATTAAGGGTAGCTGACAGATAGGCGTCGCGCTGGTTTCTAAGATCCGACTTTCGACAACTAGATGTCGATGAGGTAGGTAAGAATATAGTGCAATAACAACCAAAGTAGTAATTCTCAATGCTGTTAATCTTCATTTTTGGTTGTATCAGGGTAAAATTTGGATCTGATTAAAGAAGATTTATTGGAGATAATCTCCGTGTGTGTATCCATAGCATAAGATTCGTGAACGGTGAGGTTAAAGGATTAATTTTAGTTGCAATATTCAGGGAGAAACCGAACAAATTGGATTTTGCATTTTTCTGAATTATGCATTAAGATTTAGTAAATTTAAAATAAGAGTAAATAAAATACAAATTTTCAAAAGTGAACTCTAAATTACATGCATCATACTTACGCACATTGGTAGTACTTGCATTACACACTTTAACACAACTTATCACTTTAAATGTGTGAATGATTTCAGAAGTGCTTACTAACTTAAATTTCAAGCTTGATGACTCTATTGTCCAGTCTTCCACAGCATACAGTTGGCTTGTCACGCCTCTAGTACATACATGCAAGCAAGTGCGTGTTTATGAAGTTTTGTATGCATTTGTTCACATTTATTTAGTTTAGTAAATTTGTTTGTCGTCCAAACACAAGTGCATAAATTTACGCACTCTCCTTCACGTTCAAGTTAGTTGACAGGCAAAAGTCACCTTAAGGGCTCTACGTTTATGCGAAAGTACTTTCACTTGCATAACGCATGCTTGTGCAGAAGTCATGAGGAGAAAAAAATATAAGTTGGCATACGTTAAATGAATTCCTGAAAAAAGCTGCTTTCGAGCTTCACTGCTACCTTGAGTAGGTACAAAGTTCAGAAAACAAGTTGTATTTGTTTTGAAAGTGAAAAAATACAGAACATGTTTATGTTTTTTTTCTTTAGCTGAGCCAAGATAATATGGTCTTATAACTTTAAACGCTGATACTAAGACTATTCACTTGGGGATTGCCACTTGAGACGTTTTACAGGGTTGCCACATATCTCAATTTTTTTAATTATGGATCAAGATATGCCAATATGGGTATCAAATGAGAGGTATTTTCAGTGGCATGCAAATAAAATATTTTCAAGTAGGGTTGCCACCATGGGTTGCCTCCTTATCGCAGTATATCGATATATCCGGTACTATCTCGGGAACCACTTGACCGATTTGGATGACATTTGGCATAGAGATAGTATACTTTCGGCGGCATGCTAACTAAAATATTTTCAAGTAGAGTTGCCACTTAGGGTTGCCTCCTTATCGCAGTATATTTGTTTTTCCGGTACTATCTCGAGAACCGCTTGACAGATTTCGATGAAATTTTGCATGAAGATATTGTGCGATTTCTAAGACTATCCTCTTAGGTGGTACCACCTGCAGTGGCTTACAGCGTTGCCACCTATCTCAATTTTTTTCAAATATGGAGAAACATATACCAATATGGGTATCAAATGCAAGGTATTTTCGGCGGCATGCCAATTAAAATATTTTCAAGTAGGGTTGCCACCATGGGTTGCCTCCTTATCGCATTATATCGATATATTCGGTACTATCTCGAGAACTGCTTGACGGATTTCGATGACATTTGGCATAGAGATAGTATGCTTAATTCTATGACTTCCCACTCCGGTGTTGCCGCTTGGGGTGGTTTACAGGGTTGCCACCTATCTCAATATTTTTAAATTATGGAGCAAGATATGCCAATATGGGTATCAAATTAAAGGTATTTTCGGCGACATGCCAACTAAAATATTTTAAAGTAGAGTTGCCACTTAGGGTTGCCTCCTTATCGCTGTATATTTGTTTATCCGGTACTATCTCGATGAAATTTGACATAGAGATAGTATGCGATTTCTAAGACTATAATCTTGGGTGTTATTACCTGGGGTTTTTATAGGGTTGCCACCTATCTAAATTGTTATAATTATGGAGCAACATATAGCAATATGGGTATCAAATTAAAGATATTTTCGGCGACATACCAACTAAAATATTTTCAAGTAGAGTTGCCGCGCGGGCTATCATTTTACTGTATTTGTATATTTGGGGTCATTTTGGTATTATATTTGGATTATTTTACGATCATTTTAGGATCACTTAGGGTTTATTTCGGGGTTCATTTTATGATCACTTTGGGATCTGTTTTGTATCATTTTGGAAATATTTTAGGATCGGTTTGGTATCATTTTAGGGTCATTTGATTCTAAGGCTGGCCAACTGGGTGTTGCCATTAGGGGTGGTTTACAGGGTTGCCATCAATCTATATTTTTTCAATATATCAAGTCAAAGGTACTTTCAGCTGCATACCAACCATGATGTCTTAAAAATGAGTTGGCACCTAGGGTTTCCACCTTACTGCCTTTTATTTATTTCTTCGTATGTCGACCGATTTGGATGAAATTTTGTTTGTGGATAGTACCTATAACAAGTAAGATTTTGTACTTGGATTTGCCACTTGGGTGGGTCATAAAGTTACCATCTATTTGATGTTTTTTTTTCGGAAATCTATTTTGAAAATGTAAAAATCGAAAACACCGAGCAAGCTCTGTCACCCAAGTACTATACTACTCTAAAAGCAAATTATACTTACATTAATTTTGCATCTGTACTTATTTTTTTTTCAATTTTACTTTCAACACTTACCTAACTCTTTGACTCCATATTTTGTGCTCGTTTCCTGTGCTTTGTGGATTTGTTGGCTTAATTTTCCACTTTCCATTATTTATTTTGTAGCACATTACGTTTACGACACTCTTTTACTGTTGTTTGCAGTATTTCTTTGTTTGTTTTGCATTTGTGTTAAACAAAACACTTAAACTTTATTGTACAGCTAAGCAGGTCGCTTGAGTTTGACACAAATTGAACAATGGTTATTTAGAGCTTCCATAATGTTTTTAATGTTTTTTTTATTTACAGCGTAAAATGCGGTGATGATTTTATTGTAACAAATTTAGAGCGTTAGGCATCAATTTTAGGAGTTTTCGTCTGTATGTCTGCATGTTTGTTCGCGCATCATTCAAAAATTACGGTAAAGAATTGAATGCACTGTCCACTGATGTATTGCTAGTTAAACAACGTAAAGTATATGGTGACGTAAAATCGATTAACGTGACTTAG
>CAXKVI010000002.1:16052106-16207106 GCA_964058755.1 Campiglossa producta | reverse complement strand
CTGTATTTCAATAGCATTTTTGGTTTGAATTAAATTAAATGCTTTTGGTGGTGCTGTATCAAATGTCCTAAATAAACAAATGAAATATAAAAGCACTTAAAACAAAATCTTAAAAGCCAGAGCAAGTGGACCTCGCTTATGTTACTGATAATAATGGGGTATATAATAAAAAATTAAAATATACTATGTTGAGTTGTATTTAATTTTTTTCATGCTAATACAATTATTTTATTCGTTATATTTATATATTTATTTTATTTTATTTTATTTTATTTTATTTTATTTTATTTTATTTTATTTTATTTTATTTTATTTTACTTTGTTTTATTTTATTTTATTATATTTTATTTTATTTTATTTTATTATATTTTATTTTATTTATATTTTATTTTATTTTATTTTATTTTATTTTATTTTATTTTATTTTATTTTACTTTATTTTATTTTATTTTATTATATTTTATTTTATTTTATTTTATTTTATTTTATTTTATTTTATTTTATTTTATTTTATTTTATTTTATTTTATTTTATTTTATTTTATTTTATTTTATTTTATTTTATTTTATTTTATTTTATTTTTTTTTATTTTATTTTATTTTTTTTATTTTTTTTTATTTTATTTTATTTTATCTTATTTCAATTTATTTTATTTTATTTTATTTTATTTTATTTTATTTTATCTTATTTTATTTTTTTTATTTTATTATTTTTTATTTTATTCTATTTTGTTTTATTTTATTTTATTTTATTTTATTTTATTTTATTTTTTTATTTTATTTTATTTTATTCTATTTTATTTTGTTTTGTTTTATTTTATTTTATTTTAATTTATTTTATTTTATTTTATTTTATTTTATTTTATTTTATTTTATTTCATTTTATTTTATTTTATTTGGTTTTTTTTATTTTATTTTATTATATTTTATTTTATTTTATTTTATTTTATTTTATTTTATTTCATTTAATTTTTTTATTTTAATTTGTTTTATTTTTTTTTTATTCTATTCTATTTTATTTTCCTTTATTTTATTTCATTTTATTTTATTTATTTTTTTACTTTATTTAATTTTTTTTTGTTTTATTTTATTTATTTTTTTTTCTTTGTTATTATATTTTACATTTTTATTTTATTTTTTAATTTAATTTTCTTTTATTTAATTCTCTTAAATTTTCTTTACTTAATTTTTTTTATATTTTTTTTATAATTTTGCCACTTTACTTTACTTTATTTAATTTTTTTATTTGTTTTATTTTATTTATTTTTTATTTATTTTACATTTTTATACATTTTTATTTAATTTTATTTTATTTTCTTAAACTTCCTATGCTTTAATTGTTTTTTATTTGTTTTTTATTTTATTTTTTATTTTTTAGTTTTAATTTATTTTATTTTATTTTTCTGTATTTATTTTTAAGGAGCCTTTTCATCCCATACAAAGTTATCAAAACTGACCTTTATAAGTCGAATGCTCCATTTACTTGAAACTGATCCCAACTGCATCCTAGACTAATGGAATTTTTTTCGGCTACTCATAAGACACTATCGAATTTTCTAAATTTTGTGTTCAAACAACTTAAAAACTTTTGCTATTGACAGCAAAGATGCTACATAATCACACAAAAATTTCGACAGCTTCGTCCGCTCTCCTTTCACAAATCCACACACATAATTTCAATTTTTTTCTTGGGAATACTCGAAAGCATACAAGTATTTCTACTCAAACATTTTAAGCTCTATAATGACCCAATTCATTCAATTCACTTTCGCTGGCCGCACACACACAGTTGGCTAGCCTTTTGTTTTAACATGCTCGAGCATACAAAATGAAATCGTTCGGAAAAAGATCAAATAAGTGCAAAGAGCGAGTGGAATGAGAGTGCGTTTCTTATAACGAAATCAAAAATAACTATTTGTAGCATACATATAGGCGAAGTTACATAAGTGGCAAATCTGTAGGATGCTTATTATGTGTGTAGGTACACACAGATATAGTGAAAATATGGGGGAAAATTATTTGTGATAGTATTTGTACATTCATACATACATAAATACATATTTACTGGAGCTTAAGTCAGTCAGCATGCTGTCCGCTTAAGAGTTAATGCATAAAAGTAAATTTGTGTATGCGTTGTTATGCCAACAACAACGCATAATGCCAGTGGCAGACAAACTTGGTCAGCGAAGTTTGGAATGGATGCGATAAGGGCTTTTCGAGTGTTACATAAGTTTTGGGTTAGTTTGGTTCATTACTTGACGTAACTACAATTTAGAATTTACGCTTAATTGCATATGTGAAATTGTTGGCGCTATATATACATACATATATCCACGAATATATAACAAGAAATTATATGTATCTACATTTGTTTTACTTTTGTGGAGTAAGAGTTTACTTTAACGATTGTATGGAGAGTAAATTAAAATATTAATTAAGTTAAATTTAAAAAATTAAAAAAAAGATTTGCAAAATGAAAAAAATAAATTATTAAAACTAATTATAACTTTAAACGAGCTATATATAGATAGTATGGTTGATTCTAAGACTATCCGCTTGGGGGTTGCCACTTGGGATGGGTTACAGAGTTGCCACCTATCCAGTTTTTTTAAATTATGGAGCAACATATGCCAATATGGGAATCAAATGAATGGTATTTTCAGCGACATGCCAACTAAAATATTTTAAACCAGGGTTGCCTCCTTACCGCAGTGTATTTGTATATCCGGACTATTTGGATGAAATTTGGCATATAGATATGTAGTATGATTTATTCTAAGACTATCCACTTGAGAGTTGCCACTTGGGGGGTGTTCAGGGTTGCCACCTATCTCAATTTTTTTTTAATTATGGAGCTGGATATGCCAATATGGGTATCAAATGAAAGGTATTTTCGCTGACATACCAACTAAAATAGTTTCAAGTAGGGTTGCCACCCAGGGAGACCATTTTGCCGTATTGTGTTTGTATTGTAGGTATATTTTTGGGATCATATTTGGATTATTTTGGGATCATTTTGAGATCATTTAGGGGCCACTTTGGGATAATTTTGGGGCTATTTTTAGTTCATTTTGAGTTCAATTTTGGATTAATTTGGGAAAATTTTAGGGTTCATTTTCGGATCTAATTACTAATTGCGGCGATATACCAATAGGTTATCATAACCTCTAACGAGATTTTTAGCCGAGCTCCTGTGTGGCTTTTGTGTTTTTTCCTACAAGTTGGCAGGACCTACAGTTTTTTGTGGACTCCGAACGGCACTTGCAAAGCAAATGAGTTTTTGCTGAGAAACTTCTCATGGCAGAAATACACCCGGAGAGTTTGCAAACTACTGCCGAGGGGCGACCCCGTTTAGAAAAATTATTTTTCTAGATTATTTTTGATGTTACTTTCGCTGGGCATTGATCCACCACGACTTGGTGTAGAAGGCCGAACACTTAACCCCTACACTACGGCGCCGCCATTTTCGGATCATTTTGGTATAATTTTTGGGCAATTTTGGGAACATTTGAGGGTCATTTTGGGGTCGTTTTGGGATTATTTTAGGATTGTTTTGGGTTCATTTTCGAATCATTTTGGGTACATTTAAGGGTGCTTTGGGATCATTTTAGGGTAATTTTGGGATTATTTTGGGATCATTTTTGTGTTCAATGTCGGATCCTTTCGGGAACATTCAAGGGTCTTTTTGGGATCATTTTGGGTAAGAAAAGTTAGCTATATATTAATAGCACCGAGCAAGCGCGGTCACCCAGGTATTGAAAAAAATGAAGTAAAATTAAAATAAAAAACAAATAA
This sequence comes from Campiglossa producta, assembly GCA_964058755.1. Lineage (NCBI taxonomy): Eukaryota > Metazoa > Arthropoda > Insecta > Diptera > Tephritidae > Campiglossa > Campiglossa producta. The sequence continues at coordinate 16,203,312 of CAXKVI010000002.1, read as the reverse complement.
AAAAATTAATTTAAATTTAAACAAATAAAATAAAAAATAAATAAAATAAAAAATAAATAAAATTGAAAAAAAGAAGTGGATTGAACAAAGTAAAATAAAATAAATCACAAATTCGTTTGACCTCTTGAGCCTACGGGTAATTTTTTCATCCATCATTAAATACGTAACTTAATAAATATGTACTCACAACAAATAATCACACTAGCACAGACAGGAGCACTCAATCAAAGTAGTTTATTTTCACTCTCTATCTCTAGCTCTTTACCTTCTTGTTAGCACAGCACTTACTACAATTTACTATAATTTTACTACAATTTTTATTACCATCAAATCAATTGTAGCACTTTGTTGGTGTTGTCCTCGTTCATTTCCCACATTATTTTCACTTTCATTTGCTTTACTACCGCGACGTTGGTAATCGTCGCATTTGTATATCCTTGCTTAAGCGTGTTTGTGGCTGTGTTTGTTTATCGCGGAAAATTTGCATAAAAGCACCATTGTTACCTTACCACTTACCGCAGACGCAAACACACACAAGAGGACCACAATGTCACAACACTTTTACATGCAAAGTGTAGTTATGTAAATATTTAACACACAGGAAATTTTCTACAAACAAAATGATTTAGCAAAGACAGACACGATGATTCCATATTTCATGGCGCACATGTGTGTGTGTTTTTTATTTTCGTTTGAACGTTATACATAAATATGTATGCATGTGTGTCATAGAGCTACGCCCACTAACACAAATGCATATTAGATTGCACTCATGAAATAAAATGCTAATGTGTATTCTGCACAAAACTTAATTTTATTATATGTTTGTATTTCCCTGTCCTTTATTTCGTTTATTTCTTTTGATATCTCTTCTATATGACTCGAAGACAAGTCATAAATGACTCATGAATGAGTCACAAATAACTCATTAATGAGTCATAAATGACTCATGAATGAGTCATAAATGACTCATGGGTGAATAATAAATGACGAATCTTATAACTTTAAACGAGATAAACTTGTAGATACGTATATTTGTACATATATCCGGACTATCTCGGGAACAGCTTGATCGTTTTGTATTGTATTTGTATTGTATTTGTATTGTATTTGTATTGTATTTGTATTGTATTTGTATTGTATTTGTATTGTATTTGTATTGTATTTGTATTGTATTTGTATTGTATTTGTATTGTATTTGTATTGTATTTGTATTGTATTTGTATTGTATTTGTATTGTATTTGTATTGTATTTGTATTGTATTTGTATTGTATTTGTATTGTATTTGTATTGTATTTGTATTGTATTTGTATTGTATTTGTATTGTATTTGTATTGTATTTGTATTGTATTTGTATTGTATTTGTATTGTATTTGTATTGTATTTGTATTGTATTTGTATTGTATTTGTATTGTATTTGTATTGTATTTGTATTGTATTTGTATTGTATTTGTATTGTATTTGTATTGTATTTGTATTGTATTTGTATTGTATTTGTATTGTATTTGTATTGTATTTGTATTGTATTTGTATTGTATTTGTATTGTATTTGTATTGTATTTGTATTGTATTTGTATTGTATTTGTATTGTATTTGTATTGTATTTGTATTGTATTTGTATTGTATTTGTATTGTATTTGTATTGTATTTGTATTGTATTTGTATTGTATTTGTATTGTATTTGTATTGTATTTGTATTGTATTTGTATTGTATTTGTATTGTATTTGTATTGTATTTGTATTGTATTTGTATTGTATTTGTATTGTATTTGTATTGTATTTGTATTGTATTTGTATTGTTATTATATATATTTGGGATCGTATTTGGATTATTTTAGAATCATTTTGAGATCATTTAGGGGTCACTTTGGGATAATTTTGGGGTTATTTTGAGATCATTTTGGTTTCAGTTTTGAATTAATTTGGGACAATTTTGGGGTCATTTTCGGATCATTTTGAAGTCATTTTGGGATAATTTTGGGATAATTTTGGGATAATTTTTGGATAATTTTGGGATAATTTTTTGGATCATTTTGGGTTCAATTTTAGAACATTTTGGAAACATTTGAGGGCCTTTTAGTTGGATTTGGAATTATTTTAATATTATTTTGGGATTATTTTAGGGTCATTTTGGGATCATTTTTGGATAATTTTGTGGTCATTTTCGCATCATTTTGGGCACATTTAAGGGTCTTTTTGGGGTCATTTTGGAATTATTTTGGCGCCATTTTGGATCATTTTGGGACCATTTAAGGGGCATTTTGGGATAATTTTTGGGTCGTTTTGGGTTCAATTTCGGGATTATTTTGGGTAAGTAAAGTTAGCGCTAAATTGATAGCACCGAGCAAGCTCAGCCACCCAGGTACTGAATGAATCATAAAGGACTCATGGGTAAGCCATAAGTAAGGCATAGGCGAGTCCTTTGCCTTTCTTTCCTTTCCTACAATTTTCTTGCCGTTCCTTTCCTTTCCTTTCCTATCTCACACTTACGTCTTGTTTTTACAATTACATCCTACATTTTATTCTTACATCTTACACTTACACTTGCATTTTACATCTTACACCTTACTCCTTACACCTTACACCTTACACCTTACACCTTACACCTTACACCTTACACTTTACACCTCACACTTACACCCTAAACCCTTCAGTCTATAGCCTACACCCTACACGCTATATCCTACAGCCTACATATTACGCGAAAGTTCTTGGATGACCCACTGCGCAAAGATGTTTACACATCAAAAAAACATTTTTCTTTGTCCAGTCTAATAAGCTAACAGCAAGTTTAGTTGCAAAATAGTAACGGTATCACTCAGATTTTTGCATATTACAACTTTTATGGATATTTTACGCAAGCGTACACACCACACATACATACATAGATACAAGAACAATAGCACTATTATTAGACTTTAGCTTCATCACTAGATTTATAATAAAATTATATAGTTTAGTGGGACAAAAACCATAATACCGCCCACACACTACACCAGACGCATGTAAGGATACACACACTACCATGACGAGTTAAATTAAATATGCCTCCTTGTTCGTGACACACTATCGTTAGTATATTACTAAAAAAGTATTGTAATTTTGTTTTCGTTTTTGTTGATATTCATCAGTGTGAAATCAATCTAGCAGATTTGTGTGGTTTTATAAGTCGTGTAATTGAATTGTGGAACGGATGTAAAAGTAGTAAATTGTAAATGCTCATACACGCTCATGCAAATCAGACAAATGGTGAGGTATGTTTACATTGTTATCAAGATCGTCGGACGTGTCAGATGTATGCTATCAACCCTGCTGGTGAGTGGGGCTGAACTCATACTAGTCAAGAAATCCAGTTGGTTTTATAAAAAAACCACAAAAGAGTGACTAGTTGGGCCTGGTGCATAAACTAGTTGCAAAATAGTTTTCAACTAGTTGCTTTCGCTGCAGGGAATTTATAGTCGCGTATGGAAGGGACTTCGCCGTCCTGGATCATATATACATATCTGATGTCCCATTAGTGACTTGGACTATCATATTGTAGCAGCCCAGGTTGCCACGGCTCCGATACTTGAGCTCTTCATTTTCTACACGTCTCCTATCGAACCCGTTGGGGATGGCGAGTAACAAAAAGATTTAGTGCTGAGCTTTACAAGTTTTCGAACATAGTTCAACGGCTAGTTTAGCGATGGCATTTTTGTGCGATTGAGAGACGGTTATTCGGACCAAAGTCTAATCTTATACAGGTGTAGTTTTCGATGGGGTGAAAGGTAGGGGAAAGATGTATGAAGACTTGGCTCGTTGTTGTTGTTGTTAACGATAAAAACTCCCCAAAGGTTTCGGGGAGTGATGTCGAAATTGACAGCCCTTTGCCGGATATGAAACCAGTACGCTCCGGTACTCCCTTGCGGTACTGCCCGACTGTCTCGGGAGCGATTTGGTATGACCAGTGGAACCTTTTAGGTCATGTCATCCCCCCATCCGTAAGGAAGGAGACGATGGGTGATGAGAGGCATCATATCCGTAGATCAGCCATCGAGTTGGCAAGTCATTACCTATGTGCATATTAGTCGCCTCTTACGACCGGTATTCCAGAAGACTTGACTTCACTGCAGTGTTCGTTCTCAGGAAAAATCGGGCAGGGATGTTGATGGACTCCCTCAGCCAAATCAAGAAGCAAATTAAATTTGTATTTCGTAAGCCACAAATTTCGCTTTCAAGCTAAGGCACATAATTTGTATTTGGACAGAAAACTAAAAAAAAAGTCTCCGTTACGGTACAAAATTTGTGAATGTTGCATCCAAAACGACATGCAGCAACATTGAAGACCCACCAAACCACGTTGCACATAAGCTTAAGTTGTAAAGAAGGAGAAAATAAAAAAACGATTACCACGAGACGATGAAGGATAGCGCGGTAGGGTCGTAATTTTCAAATCTCACCTGCCGCCATCGCCACCGCATGTAGGGAAAACATGCATAACAGCGTCAAATGTGGCAATTACAAGCACCGATGACGCCTTTGCCTTGCCGTGTAAGCACACATAGTACACCTGGTAGTGTCTTGTAGTAAGAAAGAATGCGCACAGGGCCGGATTTGGAAGCCAACAACTAGTTGGTGCAATAGGCCCAACTAGTCAGTCTTTTTTCTTTTTCCCATATAAACAACTGGTAATTTTTATGTATTGGATGTCCTACGAGATGTCAATTGTAAGATTTCGACCAGTCATGATGTACCAGAATTAAACTGGTTGTTAAATACCAGTTCCATACTAGTTCAAAAATCATCGCACCTACATAGACTAGTATGACTTCCACAAAATCTTCTAGCCCCATACTAATACAAAAAGCAGTAATTAACAATCGCACTATTTTCATGGATTATCCTTTATTCTATTTTATTTGTTTCTTTAGAAAGCAGCGACTATATGTATTTACCCAAACACGAAAAAGCATCTGTGAATTATAAAAGAAAAAATAAAAGAAATAATGATTTTTGGATTATTTTTGTAACTGGTAAGGTTTTAACCAGAAAATTGTTGTATACTAGTATAGATTAGACGTTTCACTGCAGGGTAGTTGTGATATCGAAGAAAATGGATCCGGCGATGGACGAGGGCAGACTAGAAACTCAACTTATAATCAGTATTTGGCTTTTGCCGAAAATATCGATCAGGTGAAACTTGAATAATATGGCTTCAAGAGAAAGTATGAAATCTATATGACATATTGTGTGATGGATCAGCGCCTATCCGTCCTATGCCTAAATCCTCACCTGCTCTGTGTGTTTATCTGTAAATTTGCACCAGAAAATGATAAATTGAAAATTTTGTACAGAAACCGTTGAAGGCATAGAAGCAATCAAGAAACCATAATGCAAGCGATCATAATGCAAATGTATGGAAACATAACACTAAATATGTAGGTACATTAGACTGCACAGAAAAAATTTAATTTTTTTTTACTTGAAGTGAAATTTTAGTACCCTTTTTCTACCATTTGAATTTTTTCATTCGAAATTTTTTTTTTGTTTAATGAAACTATCTCTCCATTACCATTCAAATTTCGAAAGAAGTTTTACTTTCATTAGGACTAAAATTTATTTTGTATGGTCAAATTTCCTACAGGGTAGTAATGTAAGCATCTATTCGCCCCATCACATCCTTAAATTAAATTCATATTTCAGTGCACATTTGATACTTAAAATTGTGTGCAAATATTTTGATTGCATATTTACTCAACGCTGCATTGAAAAATGGTAAAAAAAAAATTAATGCAATTTTCAAGGAAATTTTCTTTTACATATATGCATATCTGATATAGGCAAGATGTGATTACGCGGTTGCTTGAATACCTCTTTGCGGTGATAAATTGGCCTTGACATTTTTTTAAAGTTATTGACAGTACAATAATTTGAATTTTTTCATACATAGATTGCATAACTTTAAATGGGCAAAAACTAAATTTTGTTTGTATGCATAAATATGAAGTAGACTTTTATATAATTTTATTTCATTTTATTTTATTTTATTTTATTGAACTATATTTTATTTATATTAATTTATTTATATTATTTTATTTTATTTCACCTTACTTAATATTATTTAGTTTTATTAAAATTTACTTTATTTCATTTCATTTTATTTTTATTTTATTTTCTTTTTTATTTTTTTTTTATTTTTTTTATTTTATTTTATTTTATTTTTTTATTTTATTTTATTTTTTTATTTTACTTCATTTTATCCTATTTTATTTTATTTTTTTATTCTACTTTTTTAATTTATCTTGTTTTTTATTCTATTTTTTACAATATTTTTTATTTTATTTTATTAAAATTTTTTTTTTAATTTTTTTTCATTCATTTTATCCTATTTTATTTATTTATTTTATTTTTTTTTTATTCTATTTTTTACAATATTTTTTATTTTATTTTATTTTAAATTTTTTTTAATTTTTTTTTATTCTACTTATTTTACTTAATTTATTTTATTTTTATTTTATTTTTATTTTTTTTTATTTTTTTTTATTTTACTTTTTTTTATTTTTTTTTTATTTTTTTTATTTTATTTTAATTCATTTTATTTTATTTTACTTTATTTTATCTTATTTTATTAATTTTTTTTTTATATTTTATTTGAATTTTTTTTATTTAACTTTATTTTATTTTAATTTATTTTATTTTACTTCATTTTTTTATTTTATCTATTTTTTATTTTTTTATATATTTTATTTTATTTTTCTTTATTTTATTTCATTTCATTTTATTTTATTTCACCATTCCGTTTTCCCCAAAACAATACACCCAACGCCCAAAAAGCAACAATATGAAACCAACAAGATTTACAAAATATTAATTTTATATTTTATTGTAGTATTTGCATAAACCACACATGGTTTGTTTAAATAAAAAATAATAATAAAACAAAAGAGTCATTCAAAATAAATATGAATAGATACAAAATTACACCCATAACAGCATAGGAACGCCACATAAATGCCGCTAACTTTCAGCAACAATGACCATCGTGGCCGCTATGATCGTGCGACACTGCTTGCCTGTAATTGAGCTTATTATTTTCCTTTTCACTACCATCCGTTAGACCAGCTTTCGTTGTTTCGAGTGATGTCGAATCATCGTTTTCTTTTTTAGAAAATTCACTAAGATCACGACGCATAGCATAAGCATCCTCACCATCCGCATAGTATTTTGGTTCAATTTCAATTATTTTAAATTTCAATGAATCGGTGTAAAGATTTAAAGCAGCACGATTACTTTTACGTACATGCAATGAAACATATTGTGCATCGAAACATTCGACCATAGCTTGCGATGCTTGATTCATTAATTTTTGTGCTAGACCCAAACGACGATATGAACGTTTTACCGCCAATGAAGTGATATGACCATGTTTGCTCTCCTCGCCCGGTTCCGGTTCCTCCATTTTAGCCAAGACATAACCCACGATATTACCCTTATCATCTTCAGCAACATAGCTTAGTTGTGGCCAAGTGAGACCATGATAAAAGTAATATTTCATTTGATAATTTTCTGGCAAACAAAGTAAATTACAATGTTGCATACTCATCAAATCATCGGGTTTAGCACAGCGAATATTCATGGTTATCAGGCAGTGTTTATTTACTATGTTGTAGAGGACGTTTTGGTGTAGTTCAAAGAGTTATAGTTTAGTTATTGCTACGTTTTGATTTTTAACTTCTTGTGTTGTGTGAATTTGATCTTGGCGATTGCTAGTCACGTCGTACCCTCTTTGCTCTCCAACGAGGTTGTTGTTCGAGTGGTTGAAAATCGGCGGCGTTATCTTGTCCCAATAGTTCGCGTACAAGACGGAATTTTGATAAAAAAGCCTTCCAGATGAGAAACCAACCTGAAAATACACAAATGAGAAAAAAAAACATATTTTAAAGCATGTGGAATGGTTGTTTAAACATAGGGATTAATCCTAGAAATAACTACGCTTGATAGTTTGTTCTAGAGTGCTATCATCTAAAATTTTTGACGTGGTGATAAAATCTCCACCTGGCGTACGGGGCGCCTAAAATCTACAAATAGTATTATTTCATATTCAACGTTAAAACAACATTGAAGTTGATGATTGAGCTACGGATGTGATGCCTCTCATTACCAACGGTCTCCTTTCTTATGAGATGAGATGACTTCTCTGCTGCTGGATGGGGGAATCTATAGGAAAATTTTCTAGACCGAAAATTCTTTGTCCATGTGAATAACACGAAACTATGACCGGTATTTGTTTCCTGTAGGGGTCAACTGCTAATAAATTAGATAAAATTATGTTATATAGCTCAAAAGACGGGGTTTGGCCCCGGAATTACGAATCCGGAAGCGCTTTTTTTAATGTTTTGCTTCTCTGAAGAGATATTTGCAATCAAAGCTGCAAGTCTTCATGTGATTGTTATAATTTTATTAGGCTGTACCTAAAAACGCGCAAAAGAATGCGTACCCTGGCACGTTGCCACGGTTCATATGGCAGGTAGCTGTCTTGTAAGTTGGCTGCCCATAAACAGTTTTTACCTGTGCGCTGCTCAAATATTCTTCGTGCATAAAATTGAACAAATCGCATGAAAGTTAGTAGCGCTGTCTAAATAATAAACTACTACAGGCACAATGTGCACTCCTCAGCACGAGGTCTCAAACGCTACAAGAACAACACGTTTTTTAATACCCAAATTGCGATTCCACAGCAAATGGCATCAAGTTATGAAATTGAATCATGCAAGTTCAATAAAGTTAGCTCCTTTTTCTTAAGATATGCATATACAGAGATTAGTGGTCTTACCCAACAATATAATCACAACTACAATGGAGATCGATACGACTACTGTAAGTGCATAACCCAAAAACAGCGGCAAAGCCATAATTTCATTGATACGCGGTAGGTATCAACATAAAATTCCTTTTCTGCAGCAGCACTGGTACACGAAGAACTTTGGAATCTTTAGTAATAAAAAGCAAACTTTTCGAATCACAATCACTGCCTCTTTGCCAAGCATCTATAGTGAAATAAAAACAAACAGCTGCAATGTCAAAATGACCAAATGACATAAACGCAGGGCTGTATTGCGAAAAAGAGAAAGGGAAAAGCACAAATTGAATTGCTTATTAAACACACCTCGTGGTTAAGGAATTGCAGAAATTTAATTGCTTAATAAACACACCTGGTCGATATGGAATTTTTCCAATTTTTGCTTGTAATTTCATTTACAAAATGAATATTCAGCTTAATTAAATAGGTTTTAACAATCACCTCACTGTTCATTTAATACCCCCATTCCTTAGTTAATACGCCAATATTTCCAAAACCATTGATTTACTGGGGCAAAGCAAGACCACACCGCCGACTTTGGCACGTGAAAAGTTAAGCGAAGCACACGAAAGGTAGGTTGGTCAGCACGTTGGGCTCATTGCTTTGGTGAACTACGGAAACTTACTTTTCTATAGCACAAGTTATCTCCTGGATGCACAGAATAACTTTTAATTATTTTATAAAAGTTGTTAGCACGCTACAAAAACTAATTTGCCGATATTTTCATTCCGCTTTGATTGACATTTCCTTGAGGGTTGTCGTATTAAATTTAGGAAATTATAGTAAACTAAAGCCCCAATTATATAAAACTTAACGAAGTGAGATTTTAGCAAATGCTCAAAGCCGAGGCGCGCATTTGTCAAAGTTTCATAAAATTGTATGCTACATTTACATTGCACGAAATGCGTCACTTTTGGCCAAGTTCTTTGGAGAACGTTCATCCGAAGATTGAATTTGATCACCAATTTAGGTCAAATTAAATTAAATTCGTCTAATTTGCCAAACAAATTTATTCTGCGCACAAACATTCTCGAAATAACTTCGCCAAAAGCGACGCATTTGGTGCAGTGTCAATGTATCATTATGTGATTGGGGCTTGAGCATCATTTAATAGTACATTTACACCTCACCAAATTGGGCGGAAAAATTGCAAATTTGGCGCTTTTTTCCATATAAAAGTACATTTACACCGCACCAAATTTGGTAAATTTGGCGAAAAATTGCAATTTCGGCGTTTTTTCCATACAAATCTCATGTTCCAAATTTGGAATTCCATCACATTTGGCCTCATTCGCCGAACAATACAATCCACAGTTCATCCAAATAGCAACCCTGCGGGTGTTCCACATTAAGAATTGCCCAGCAAGAACTTTAATGGGTAATTGACGTGTGATAACTTTGGCATTATGAACAGCTGTAAATAACAATTTCAACAATTTTTTTTAAGAAAATGGACAAAGTCTACCAAGAAAAGACAGAAGCCTTCTTGACTCTTCATTTATTATTAATCTACAAGTGGGTTCATTTTCATATGGTGACTTTGTGTTCTGGTGGAAGATTCTTGCAGCGAAGGTGAAGCCAAATGTAAATTTGCCAATGTAAACAGGTTCGAAATGAGCATTTGCCAAAATCTTGCTTCGCGTTACGTTCAGGCCTGTTTACGTTGTTCAATTTTGGAATCAATTTTGGTCGCATGTGCAGTTGATTTCAAATTGAACGTTTTATTTAATAAATTTTTTTGAAAACTATTTTACGGTTGCTTACGTCATTGAAAAACAAATTAAATAAAAATTGTAAAAGAAATTTTTATTTTTTTTCACACAGAATAAATAGTTGTAAGGAGTAGGGAGATTTCCGATTTTTTAGACGCATGAAGCCTGACCTTATCACCGGCAAAATCCTACCCACCCTATTCACGACCGCAAGCAAACAGGAGTTCGAGCTTTCATCCGCCTGGCTCTCGGCACCAAAGTCACAAAAACCCTGATGTTATTGTAATGACAAAAACACTACCCAAGATTTCGTCTGCTCCTCGGAGCTTACTCTTCTTAAGCTAATTTCACGATTGGGGTGTAAAAGTAGGTCGCCTCCCAGTTGGTGCACCCTGGGTAACGCTAAATGACCTACATAGCCTACACGGCTAGTTTCTTGTATTGCCGGTTCTACGAGAACGGTACCAGTACTTGTGCTGTACCCATCATGCCGAAACGACCCGGGCCGTTTTCTTATATCGACCCGGCCAAGAGCAATACACTCGGGGTGACCCTGTCTGACATTTAGGCAGGGCTACACCTCGCTACAACAACAACATGGTCCAAACCTATTGAAACTGCTCGTTTCCTTGGATGACAATTTAGGACAAGAGCGTTACTTCTGGGCAGTACTTGGCTTCTTTACAATACCAACAACAACGGAAACAGAGACCCAGGGGTATAAGAGTAGGTCGCCTCCCCGTTGGTGCACCCTGGGTAACGCTAAATAACCTACACGGCTAGTTTCTCGTATTGCCGGTTCTACGAGAACCGTACCAGTACTTATGCTGTACCCATCGTGCCGAAACGACCCGGCCCGTTTTTTTTTTATATCGACGCGGCCAAGAGCAATACACGCGTGGTGAGCCTGTCTGACATTTGGGCAGGGCTACGCCTCTCTACTATAACAACAACAGATGCTTTGTGAATCAATTTTCAATTTACGTTTTTTTCATGCATTTATATCGCGTATTATTTGTGTTAAATAACGCGTGTGAACATACATTTATGTGAAATAATATGATTGTCATATTCACCACGATAACTGTCAGAATTTAACATCGCTCTTTTATTACAAAATTTGTCAACAAAATTTGACAAAAATTTACGAATGTCAGTTCGCAAAGAAGCACAAAAGTTGAATGTTGAGTTGAGCAAACGTCGGCTGACTACCAACTTTGTTGCATGCAATTTTACAACACCCTTTGACAGGAGTGAATTTTCAGAATCAACATGAAATTGAACGGATAATCGAGCAATGTAAACGGGACTTAAAACAATTTTTGTATGCAAAGTTTTATGTAATTGAGGCTTAAGCGGCGCAAGAACGCGCTTTTTCGGAGTTCCCTTCCTTGAAAGCCTACGCCAGATCGCGGAGCTGGAAATTAAGGACTTGATGGCTTCATAAAGTCATCTAATTGGTTCGAGGAGGAGTAACGGTGTCGGTTTAGGAGTGTCAGTCCCGGGATTCTGCTATGTGGAGATTCCCAACAACTTAGGGATTCTCCTGTTCTCTGTTACAAAAAATATACCCACTAGGTGGTGCTTTGATTCTGCTGCTTAGATTTTTAGAAAAAAATTTAGCCATTATTTTTTAACATTTTTTCATTATTATTTAAGATTAAGAAAGACACTTATGTATTTATACTACATACATAAATGATTATATTAGGAATAATTATTTTATGTATAATTGAAATAATATTATTTAGTACGTACTAAAAACCTCTTCATATTTTGTCAGGAGAGTGGATATACAAATGCACACATATCCAGCCCCATCTATACTAAATTATGTAAAAAATCGATATTAAAATTTAACATACATACATATATATTTTAACAGTCCGATGCGAATGCTTTCTTAAAACGAGCAGATGAAAATGTATATCTAATGGCATATTTGAAGAAAATTTAAACAAAATAACAATAAATAATAAATTAAATTATATTTAAGTTCCAAAATGTGAAACATTCAACATAGTCAAACGTTAGTATAAACGTTATTTATTTACAAAAACAAAAAAAAAAATACAAAAAGCTATGCATTATTAATTTATGTATAACTACATTCTAATGGCTTATTAGTTTGTGACGATTAAAAAGTATGTATGTATGTATATGGATCGTTCCATGCAGAAAGGTTGGAATCGACCCCTTCTGATTTGTATAAATTTTGCTGAAAAGTTTCCTTCTATCATAAAACCAAGCTTTGCCATTGGAAAAAAGTGTAGTTTTGAATATTTTTTTTTTTTTTAATTTTTTCCTCCGTTTGTTGATATGAGGAAACTTCTGAAGGACTTGATTCCAACCATTTGACATAAAATGCCCTAAAACTACGCAATCTACTTAGAAATACTGTTACTTTATTTAAGATAGTATAATTTCTTCTTTAATATGACCTTGCTCCTGTTCGAGCTTATGTGACAATTCAGCTTCAGCGAGACGTTTTTGCAAATGACGCCATAGCGTACTCTTCGGTATGTCAAACAAATTTGCCGCATGATTTTGTGACATACCTTCATGCACGCATGCGTGTAATGCTTTTGTTAATTTATCTTTCAGTGCAATTTTCGAATTTACATCACGTTTCTTAAATGATACATAATCTGGCAAACGGCCTTGCTGTGCCAAACGCACTTTATGTCGATGTAACGTTGACATTGGTATATCCAATTCACGGCTAATATTCTTCAACGAATCACCACCTTTCAATCTTTCATAGGCTGCCGCAAGTACAGGATTTTCACGAGTCGTTTTCATATATTGTGGATGTTTGCGTACACGGCGCCAGAGTACCGTTTTTGAAAGATCAAACTTTTGTGCAGCTTTTTGTAAACTCATGCCCTCTTCTATGACTGCCTGGACGGCAAAACTTAGCGACTCGACATTATTGCTGCTTGACGTTGCATCTTGCGCGACAGCAGCATTTAATGTTGCATATGTTTCATCCGTCTTTAATACTGAAATCGGATCAGCTGTGGGATCAAGGGCGTTATAGATAGTTTGATGATGGTGTTGTGGCTGCATTTGCTCATTTTCCGTTGCTCGTATTGCTGTTTTAATTTTAATAGCTTTAAGTTTTGGCGGTGCTGATTTGATTTGTATTATTGGTTGTGTTATTTGTTGTTGTTGTTGTAAGCTTGTCGCAGTGGCATTTACTTTTGGTGTGCTTGTGGTTGCAGCTGGATTTGCACTTATTTCAATTATGGATTGAGCACTACAGGTCGTACTATCATATTCTTCTATAATCTGGCCATCATCTGTTGTATCTTCCATTTCAACCAATTTTTCAGACTCGGATGCGTTTGATGCATTTTCAAGTTTACTATTTTGTGTCAATGTGAATGTGCCAGAATTTTCAGTTAAAATATATTCATTTGCAGTGCCCGCCACAGGCATGTGTTCGATTGAGTATGTGATTTTGCTGTGTTGAGCTTCATTGTAAACATCCAAAAATTCCAATTCTCTTTCGTCTTGTATAACATTTTGCGTCTGAAAAGATAGATATGTATATTTTCGAAAATATCCCCTTACCACCTGCAGGGATAGTTACCTCGGGTGCTTTTTGTGTGCTAATACTTACTTCAATCTTCTCTGTGGCTATATTTTCTTGATGTTCAATGAGCTCCTCCTCCTGTGCTATTTGTATATTACTTAAAGACTTCAATGGTACTGTTGTTGTTGGTACTGCTCCGGACAATGTTGCATTGCTACATTCAAAACTGATTGCTGATTTGATACCCAAAGTATTGATAGCTTCCAGGAATTCTGATAAATTTGTCGATGTCAAACTTGTTTCGCCAACATAAATAAACGCTAGGACACTTTCCAAAAGCGATCCTTTAATATCCGGCACTACAATGGTTGCCTCCTGGCCCATAGGGATGTCCACCAAAAGATTGCGCAGCAAGTCTGAACATGATGAAAGAACAAATCGATGGGCACGCACCGAGTGACCTTTAGCCACTATTGTTACCTCGCAACTTTGCTGATCATCACGCAGATGCCTTTGTATATCGAATATTGTTGCCGAATGGCCCATCCACTTCAAATGATTCATTTTAAAGTTATGTACTGTATTATTTATTTGTTTGTTGTGTTTTATTTTCAATAAATTTATCTCGAATCCAAAATTTCGAGAAATAGGGTGAAAAATGAAATAGCAACCATTTTGGAATTTGGAATTTGGCACAGAGTTGCCAATTCATGCAGATTGTTTGGGACAAGGGTATTTGGGGTGTTCACAAAGTCTTGCGAATTTGTGTAATGGTAATAGATCAGATATTTCTAGAAAGGTTTTAAACATTGAAATTTGATTAAAAAAACGGAACAAGTAAAGAATATGGTCCGTTTAGCTTAAAAAAAAATTGGGCATGGTCCGCCTCTTTTCCCTGATTCATAAGCAGCCATTTTTTTTGGGATCGGACTTTTCATTAATTTAATTAATTTTCGCTTTCGGATTCATATTCCTGGCAACGAGACGAGTCTTTTATTAAATTCTCTACATTTTCCGAGTTGGTGATCAAATTCAATCTGCGGATGAACGGTCTCGAAAAAATTTGGCCAAAAGTGGCGCATTTGGTGCAGTGTAAACGTAGCTAAACTTTACTATGGCAAATTAGGAATAGCTGAGTTTTTTATTTAATGCTGATTTCGTTTCATCGAAAAAAATGTACACTTTCACGTTGAACATGTTTACACTCTTGCACAGAACACTATAAAGATGTGATAAAAGTGTACCCGTTCTGCATGAACCTGTTATCGATAAAACGAACATAAAACACTGCCCCGTTTGCTATACTATGTGCTTGAATAATTAGGTTTCGTTTTTTATCCATATTTAATTGTTATTGCAAAATCCAATTTACTTAACCAAATTTATCTATGAAATAAAATTTTCCTCACCTGATTTTTAGTGCAACCAGCTACCCTGTCAAAGCTTCAGAGGGTAAAAAGTGTGAGTTTTTTACACTCTTGAAGTGTACATTTTTAGGAAACGAAAACATATCATGTTTGACGTTTTACCTTCATTTTGCAAACGAAAACGGAAAATTGAAGAGTGTAACAAAAATGCGAATTTTTTTGATGAAACGAAATCACCATAATACACTTTAAATTAGGGTATTATTTTGTGTTCGTTTCATCGATAGCAACTGCATACAGGTCAGGTACCCTGCTAACCAGCAGCTGATAAAATCTTGGGAAACTACCGGGTCGCGCATACCAAAAAAAGGATAAAAATTTAGGCAGTTTTGTTCAGCGAGATTCCTTTTTTAACCATGTTGCAAATATCTCTTCTTGCGGCCAAAACGCATTTTTTGAGCCCTCTCCCATAATTTAAATTATACAAGTACAAAAAAAAATCCCGAAACTAATGAGACGCGTCTAAAAAGTCGGGAAAAACATCAGGGCCTATCAGCAATTACGATGAAACTTTCACGGGATGAATTGTAATAGAATTCATAGGGATCACATAGACGTTATCGAAATCAACTGCCAAATTTCGATGAAATCGATAGAATTCTCCCACGATCTATTACATTGCGGAAAATTTTCACCCCGCGAAAGCTCCGTCGTAATTGCTGATAGACCCCATCAAAAGACATGTTTGGCTTTAATAATCAGAAAGCGGAAATTAAAATTCATGTTTCGATGGAAAGTTTTTTGAAAGAAGTCAATCATTTTACCGATCTCAAAATATTTGGGTGACACATGGTAAATATGGAGGCCCTGTCATCAATCCCGTCGCTACACGAAACTCGATAGAAATCACGAGATTTTTTTAAATTATCTACTTAATTTCAATAGAAATCACGACATTTATCGAAATTATCTACTAAATTTCGATAAGGTTTGTGATTTCTATCGAGTTTTGAGTTCAGGCGGAATTCATAATAGGCCCCGGAGTCTTCGCTTTCAAAAATTGCATACCGAGCTCAAAGTGCGCTTGTGATACCTCTCTCTACCTTTTTTGACGGTATCTAAGGCAACCCCGAAAGCACTCGGGATCCCTGGATTGTAATTTTCAAAGGTAATTGTAAGTTAAGACGGGTTTTGCGCTTTTTTAATTTTTTTATTAAAGTTTTCACGCCGTTCCTAAAAATCATGCAGCCGTGGCGGTAGACACGGTTATGTCACACGTCCGGACTTGAGTTGCGTAGCCCAGAGTTATGTCTTATAAGCGCGGCCGAAGGCCGACAACTCAGAAAGGTATTCTGCACACAAATACCATGGATGCCGCCCTCAAATTAGGGTCAGACCGGGGTAATTTTTCGGTTTTTTAACCATAATTTTTCACTGAAACAAAAAATTAAAAAAATCTCTTCCGTAATTTTAATTAATTTATTAGCAGTTGACACCTTTGGAGACAATTACCTTTTCAAATCCCGGGAGTGTCAAAAAACTTTGGGACTCGATGCCTTAATGCGAATGCAACTAATGATTGCAGTCATCGGCCCTACAAACCCTACGGGACACTGAGCTTCAGCTGACGCCGCACGTGCGGATCATCGGTGACAAATGTCTTCAGCACGGTCGCCATCACTATCTCATGAAGCTAAAAAAAAAAAAAAATGGAGTATGGTTGTACCACTTGGGCGAATGCTCCTTGTGGGTATAATAAGAAGTTAGCAAGTATTGTAAATGATACTTTGAGAAGATGTATTGGTGTGCCTCCTAGTGCTCCAGTGCATTCCAGATTTACAATGGCAGCTGAGCTTCCCCCACTTTATAGATCCGAATGGCTGACTGCTAGAGAGTTGGTGAAGCAATTTATGTTAAATCCGCAGCTTAGGGAGAGTATTATTAGGGACCCTGTAATTAATACTAGTTACAGCTATATTTATTACAAATTTAAGGTAATCTTTGAAAGGCTAATAACCAATGTATAGTATAGTAGGCATCCAGGTTTAAGTATTCAGAAGCATAGCCTGGCTTCGTCGAAACAAAATTACTCTAAAGCTCAGGTTGGGGCATGGCAAAATCATTAATGGTAACCGCACCCCAAAACAGAATACGAAATTACCGTTTTGGCCCGAATTTTTGTGTCAAAAGCAGTGGCAAAACAACAAACGCATAAAAACACGTGCACAAACGATATACTTATTTTTCCTGGCTTTTGACTTGTTACCTACCCTAAAGAGATTGATAAGATTACAAAGCACTCACTAAATTTCTTTTCACAAGTATTTTTTTTTTTTTTTTTTTTTTTAAATTAACTAAAACTCATTAAAACACGCAAACGAATTCCGTAGCTTTTCCACGAACTACGCAAAAAAATGTAAACAAGAAAACAAAAAGGGTGATAGTTTGAGTGATGAAAAACTAACTGTGCATGAAAGACTAGTTAACCACAGCTGTCAGTTCAACCATAAATTATTGAACCATGGGTTGGGGCCATTTATAATGAGCTTAAGAACAATTTGATTAACGATGGCTTTTATTTGTTGTCAGCAGATGCGTCTTGTGATGGTGAATGTGTTGGTTGTAGGGGATATGATGTGCATCAGATGTATACTTTTTGTATCGTTTGTTGCTATTAAGCAGGCTGTTAAGGCTGGTTTTCATTAGGTCAAAAGGTATCAAATTTCATTGAATTTATCGAGATTCGGGTGCTTATTTCGATAAAGTCGATAGAAATTGTCAAAATTTGACCTAATGAAAACCAGACTTTATGCTGACTGCGAGGCATAAAAGAAGAAAGGCTGTTGTCTTCTCTGACAGTTTATCTGCGTTGATGGAATTGGATAAAAGTTGCTCTGATAACTTTATTGTGTGGTGTCTGTTGGGCAAAGTGTGGCCATAGGTCTTACGCCTTTTGAAGCTTTGTTGAGGATTAGAGATGAGGTTTGGGGTGAATGGAATAATAACTTTAAGGATTTAAGCTCGAATAAAGGCGTTAAGTTTGTGGTACTACTGGTGTAGTATCAATACAACCTAAAAAAAAAAGTCCCGGGAGTGTCAAAAAACTTTGGGACTCGTTGCCTTAATGCGAACACACCTAATGTTTGCAGTCATCGGCCCTACAATTACACTGGCAACCCCGAAAGCATGAGATACTATCGATAACGAAATCGACTACCTCACATCATTACTCACCCGGAAAATTTGTTTAATCCACACGTCAGAAAAATACAAATTTAGCCAAAAAAAATGTCTGGACATACTACTAAAGAAGAAAAACTGAATGCCGGTTCCTCTGCGTCCACGCAACAAAAATCAACTGTTACAAAGCGGTTTGAACAATCGCATGCGAAACACATTGCTGCGGCCCAAAAAGTGCTTGAGCAGTATGCACCCAGCTCAGACGAAGATGAGGAATTGGATGAAGGAAAAATTTTGGGTAACTACATCACTTTTCTACATTAATAAAACCTTGTCTCAACTATACATATTCCACCAGATTCTCTTTACAAGCATTATAAGCCCGACGCTAACAACGCGGTTGCATTGGCGATCGTGCCACAAAAGACTGCAACTTTCTTTGAAAATGCTTTGCATTCAGGATCAGCAACTTGTCTGATTTGTATTGGCAGTATAAAACGTGCAGAAGCAATATGGGCATGCAAATATTGCTATTGCTTCTTCCATCTCAATTGCATACAACGTTGGGCTAAAGATAGCGTTGCACAATTAAAAGCAAAATCACAGCCTGATGAACAGGGCTACTACAACAATTTGGGTGAATATGTGGCACCGAAACGCAAACGTGCTTTACAATGGAGTTGCCCACAATGTCGCAAAAATTACACACCCGAAGAGAGACCCACCGAATATAAGTGTTTTTGTGGCAAAGAAACAAATCCACAATCAACACCATTTCTATTACCACATTCATGTGGAGAGTTATGTGGTAAATTGTTACAACCCACATGTGGTCATACTTGCATGCTGCTCTGCCATCCGGGACCATGTCCACCGTGTTCACAATATGCCAATACCAGGTGTTTGTGTGGTAAATCGGCCGTGAAATCTGTGCGTTGCATAGATAAAGAGTGGAAATGCAATAGGAAGGTAAGCTTATTTAATTTAAGAGTAGATATATATTTTGTATCACTAAATATTTCTAATTTTTTTTGCTTCTAGTGTAATGAATACCTCCGCTGTGGTGAGCATAAATGCAAAGAACTGTGCCATAAACCAAAACATTGTCCACCATGTACTAGTACGAGTATGAAGGCATGCGAATGTGGTAGTGAGGTGAAAAAACGTAATTGTTCCGAACTCAAATGGCATTGTAATAAGGTTAGAAAATCGACCACTCGAGTGGATCATTATCCTACATAGTTCGAAATATTTTTCAAGAACACCCAATCACAGTATTTGTTTCAATAGGGCTTTATTTTAGAATTTGATTCAAAAACGCTCTATGTTTGCTCGAAATGTAATGAACTTTCCTTCAGATAAGATGTTTTTTAAACTCTTTCTGAGATAGGAACTTCTTGAATCCATTTCTGAAATACGTATAGGAGTACTCCTTATTGAAAAAAAATGACAGATAAACTCTGAGCTATGACGCTTTTGAAAAATATTTTTAAATGTGTGGATCCGCCACATCCGGCATAATAGTAATTTCGAAGGATTTGATTTACTTACGTATTTAAATATTTCCTATTAATTAGGTATGCGGTTCTAAATACTCATGCGGATCACACACCTGTAAACGTATATGTCACGATGGAGCTTGCGGAGATTGTCCGTTGAGTTTGCCACGATCCTGTCCATGTGGAAAAACTGTATGTCCCAGAACAAGTTTTTTTAGACAGAGAAAACAATTTTTTGAAGAAAATTTTCATCCAGAATACTGTGTAAAATTTTATTTTCGTTAAAGCTATATACAGCATTTTGTTATATCAATTGTCTTTAAAAAAAATGTATACAGCACCATTTCCAGTTGTAATTGAGAAAGTATCACATTGAAATGCGAAAGCGTCAATTGTAATTGAGATTAGTCAATTGTAAATGCGAAAAAGTCAAATGTAAATGAGATTAGCTACTTGTAAATGGGAAAGGGTCACATGAACTGAGAAGGCGTCATTTGTAATTGAGAATAGTCAGTTGTAAGTGCGAATAGTCTATTGAAAATAAGACTAGGTACTTGAAAATGGGAAAGTGTCACATGAAAATGAGAAAACGTTATTTGAAAATGATAAATCGTCATTTACTAGAAATGAGAATAGTCAATTGTGAATGGCAAAATGTAATTTCTCAATTAAAAATCTTATTTTGAAGTTACGCTTTCTCATTTTCAAATGACCTTTTCCTATTTACAACTGACTATTCTCATTTACAAGTAACGTTTTCTCACTTACACCTGGAAATGGGGTAGCTGCGTGAGAACTTAAAAATTAATATTAAGACCTGTGGGTTTTAGAGTACTTTTTGCGTTATCAGAAAAAAATGTATTCTCGGTCTAATGTTCCTATTAAAAACGTTATTTCTATTGATTCAATTAAATACCCCGTTAGCAAAAAATTGTGCCCTGCACTGAAGCTATTGACCCATGCGGTGATACCTGTCAAAAACTTTTAACCTGTGGACTACATACATGCACACAACGTTGTCATCGTGGTGAATGCAATTTGGTAAGTTACATTTGGGGCATTCCATGTCAAAACGATCACTTTCAGATTTCAATTGAAATGAATCAAATTGTGAAAGTTTTGGAAGCGACCCAACCGATTTGAATTAATTTTGGTGGAGAGTTTCATTTTCTCCTTGAAAATTTAGGCGAATTAAAAATTGCATCTATTTTCTTTTCCCTGTTTTTAAGTTTCTGTTATCAATTGTTCGGGAACTGCTGTATTAAATTTTTTTTGCACTTTTAAAGGGATATTTAAAAGAAGTTTTACTGGTGGAAATTATTACAAAAAAAAGGTTAAAATTATCATAACTTTAAAAATGATAAAACGAAACTCTCCACCAAAATGCATTCAAATCGGTTGGGTCGATTCCAAAACTATCACAATTTGACTCATTCCATGTGGCCCTTCGACTATACTATAAACTACTACAATCACTGCATTTTACTCTCTCCCCCTTTCAGTGCATAGTTATAACAAAAAAGAAATGTCGCTGTGGTTTGCATGAAAAGGAATTGCCTTGTTGGAAAAATTTTACATGTGAAACTAAATGCAAACAAATGCGCGATTGTGGCAAACATGCATGCAATAAAAAGGTATATAATAAATAATTTCAAACCTAAAACTGTTATACCTACTCAACATTCACCATACAATTTGTTTTCAGTGCTGCGATGGGCAATGCCCACAATGTGATAAAGTATGTGGCAAGCCACTCAGTTGTCAAAAGCATAAATGTCAATCGATTTGTCATGAAGGTCCATGTTATCCATGCAATCAGCAATCGCAGGTGAATTGTCGTTGTGGAAAAACATCAAAACGTGTGCCATGCGGACGTGAACGTACAGCACGTGTTATGTGCATGGAATTATGCCGGTATGTAAATTGTAAAATTTAAACTAACTCACAGTTTAATTTTATTTTGAATTGCTTAGTATTCCTTCAAAATGTCACCATCCAAATAAACATCGTTGTCACAAAAATGAATGCCCACCGTGTAATCAAAAATGTGATCAACCAAATAGTACCACTGGTTGCTCACACATTTGTGAAGCAAAATGTCATGCAGCTGTTAAAGTTCTTAAACAAAATTCTACAAATGGTGCAAATGCCAATGTGTGGGATGTAGGCAAAAAGGTACGTACTCTACAATATTAAGTTCAAACTTTAAATTTCTATTAACTAATTAATTGTTTCTTTAATTTAGTTTGAATTTAAAGCATTACCACATCCACCATGTGAACAACCGGTGACCGTTACATGTATTGGTGGTCATGAAGTAGCCGATTGGCCCTGCTGGAACTCTAAGCCATCATCTTGTCAACGCCCATGTAAACGTTCACTACGTTGCGGCAATCACAAATGTGAGCTTGTGTGTCATAGCGTACCCGACGTACAGGATATGAAGGTATATAAATGTGGTATACAAATACATTTTTCAAGCGTGGCATTTCTGCCGGAAAAATTACTTAAAATCAGAAGTGGAATAACGACGACAACGATTTTCGTGTCGTCAGCTGAGCCTTTTCCGTTTATTTTTAAAATGAAAAATATCTATAAAAAGAAATGGCTTTACGGCCTCGTTATCTATGGCGAACGACTTGTACTTGACGTTTCGTATTACAGTCACATTCTAGTTAGAATCCGAAACACTTAAGTCTAAAAACCAACCCATCTGGGAACTCTATTTTTCCAATAACGATGAATGTAATGAAGGAAAATTAATAACAAAATGAAATGTCTTACAACTTTGACTTTGATAATAAGAAAAAAAAATAATGGCGGCGATATACCAACAGGTTATCATAAGCTCTAACGAGATTTTTGCCGAGCTTCTCTTTCCAACTTGTGGTGTGTTGTTTTTGAGTTTTTCCTACAAGTTCGCGGGACCTATAGTTTTTTGCCGACTCCGCACGGCACTTGCAAAGCGAATGAGTTTTTGCTGAGAGGCTTCTCATGGCAGAAATACACCCGGAGAGTTTGCCAAACTACTGCCGAGGGGCGACCCCTTTTAAAAAAATTCTTTTTCTAAATAATTTTTTATGTTACTTTTGCCGGGCATTTTAAAGTAAAAAAACTTAACTGATTCTTATAAGTTCTTGCATAAATTACATATGTATGGCAGCACTTTAATTTGACAAATAGTTTCGATTTCTTATTAGAATGTGACTGCTAGACGAAATGTCAAGAGACAAATCGTTCGCCATAGAGAATGAGGCCGTTAACATCTGGCAGTCCTGCTTAATTGATTTTTCTAGAGGGTCTATAATATATGGACTGCCTAGACAATAATACAATTAACTTTTAGTAATTATCATGAAATTCTGCTTAGGACATAAGAACAAAAATTGAAGATAATAGGAATTTAAATTTAATATTTGATAGATTTCACTAAACATTTTTTGAAAAAAAGGTAATTTTCCTGAAAATTAAAAGGTGTTTGCTTTTGGTTTAGCGAGATGAGGACAACCAGTCGTCATGGAGCACTGTCCTAGGAACACAGTCGGCCTGGCAGATCGTTCACCACAGTGAAAAAGAAGTCACAAGTTCAAAGGTTGGACATCAGGAACGCAGCCATCCAAATAGAAATCCCACACCTGGTGAGGTCAAAGCCAACCGAAGTACTAGCAGAAAAAAGGAGCGAGGCGGACCGCCAAACACTTGCTTAAACTCGCCCTTAAGGGAGGCAAGTAGCCCAGTAAGCCACTGTTTGAAATCAAACCCAAATGATTTCAATGACAACAATGATGAGCGCGATACTGCAGAAAGGAAGAAGAGACAACACAGAGCACGTCCTCCCCCACTACCCCCCCTTGGGTGTCCTGGTAGTCTAGACGACGAAAGGAGGCAGGGGCTAAGCGGGTGTGGGGTTAAATGGTACTTACGATACTTACAACAAGGCGATACGCCGGATGTCGCTCGTAGTAAAGCGTTACTGCACAAGCAAACAAACAGAAGTTACTCTACGCATAGTACAGACCTGGAAGGTAGACCTACAAGCACAATTTCTCGGCAAGGCGAGACAACTCCTGTAACACTGCGGAAGAGCGGGTATTTAGTGCAGTACAACGTACAACAAGCCGCTCACGATCTTGGGCGTAGAAGCGTGCACGTCAGCGGCATTGAGCATATCAACACGCCCGCTGAAATGGGGAGAGGTGCACAATCAACGCCGAATCAGAAGGGGCAGAGGATTGAACCTCTGCTCCCTACCTCGGCTACGCATGTTGTGCCACGGAAGCAGATATCCTTCAGGGGCGTCCGATTGGCGATACTGCCCCAGAACTATCCAGCGGAGGTGCTGAAACCGGATGCACTGACGCTGCTGACTGATGCGATCATGCATGAGGTCTTTAAGGGATGGGAACACCCGCTCTCCTTCTATGGGGTATACTTTAGGCCAGGTATACTCATTGTAGATTGCAAGGACGAAAAAGTGGCGACTTGGCTTACCAACGTTGCACCGCGGCTGGAGAGTTGGGAAGGCCCCACACTAATAGCGATGAGGGGGAAAGATATACCTCCGACACACACTATCACAATGTATCTCCCTCTTCTTACAAGTGGAGATTGTTCGTTGGAATTTGCGTTAAAGCTACTTAGGGCACAAAATGCCGGACTAAACACGGATATATGGCGAATAATAAACAGTAGCATCGACGATGAAGGTATTCGTGTGAATGTGTCAATAGACGAAGCATCCCTCAGCTTAATAAAATCGGCTGGATTTAAACTCTTCTACCAGTTCAGCTACGTTACCGTAAGCCTCTGGAAGCAGAGAAACCGATGTACGGTTGCTCCTGTGCCCGAGGTAGTCGAGGTAGAGGACGACGCGGTAGCAAATGTGGGCGCAGGTTCATCAAGCGCTACATTCACTCAGCACTCTAACGCTTCTTCTAAAACTGCAGGCATTTTGTGCATGCAAGCTAAACCCAAACGGAAGCTTTCGGAACGCTTAAGCCTTGACCTTCACGAGCTGGATCTGGACGCGACGAGTGAGGGAGATAGAACTGCCAGTGAGGGAGATAAGGTAATTTGTCAAAGCATTATGTACTGGCTTGGAACTCTAATAATTACTTTTGCATTGCAGAGTATTTAAATCCGAATCTCTCTGAAGTTAAGAGGGCGGTGTATATAGATGGGTGGACAACAACTAGTACCTAAAAATAATGTAAAGAAGTTTGCGATTGACTAGAAGCACATATACCTATGCGAGAGGTGAGTGCTTTCTTGACTGTGTTATTGGCAACCAGGGGCTTTTATTCCTTTAAAAATAAAAATTCTAAAAAAAGTTATTTCTGGAACTTTATTTTGTTCGGACAAATATAATGGGTCAAATCGGACTTCTATTTTTTCTAGCCATAAATAAGAGTAAACTTGGGTTACCACCTTGGTTTCTCAATAAAACATTTTTTTTAAGGACGGAAAAAAGTCCTTTGGCAATAACCAAACACCCGGTTATTTGAAATTAAAAAAATTAGTATCGAATGGCAGAAAATAGAAAAAATTTGCATATGCAAGTATTCAAGCCAGGGTTGCCACCTATTTTTTTTTTCTTATTGGGTCATTCCATTTCAAATCTTCAAATGGTTGGAATCGACTTCTTCCGATTTTTAACGGATTTTGGGAGTTTTCTTTTATCAAAAAACGAAGTTTGGCAGAAGGAAACAATTTTTTAAAGTTATGCGAGTTAGAAGAAAAATTTAAAATATTGCATATTTTAGAAAACTTTCGTATTTTCAAAATCGTAAGACATTTTAAGATGGTGAGCCCAGCATCTTTTCTTGTTTGTTCGTTTAGTTTGTTTTATTTTGATTGTATTGAACCTTTCCAGGAACAAATCGGTTGTGCTCGTTGCCAGCAAGGCTGCATCATACCACGTCCTGAAGGTTGCGTACATCCTTGTCCACGTCCATGTCACCCACCACCATGTCAACCATGCGATAAATTAATCAAAACAAAATGTTATTGTGGCCTAATGCAAGTCATTTACAAATGTTCCGAATATTTTGCTATAGAAAGCGTTAATGGCAGCACAAAGGACGAAATCCAAGCAAAGCAAGAACGCTTAAAAAGCTGTGGAAATCGTTGTCTCAAGAATGTAAGTTAAAGACCTCACAATTCTACATACTAAGAAGCACTTGTAATGCATTTCCAATTTTTTTTTTCTCCGCACAGTTCCCATGCGGTCATCGCTGTCATACACCTTGTCATCCCGGCAAATGCCCGAATCCGGAATTGTGTCGCAAAAAAGTACGCGTTTATTGTCAATGCAAACGTTTGAAAATCGAAATAGCTTGTGATCGACAACGCGCCAGCGGCGAAACAACAATACCATGCGATGTAAATTGTGTCGAAACGCAAGCTAAATTAGCAGAACAGCAAAGGCGTGAAGAGGAAAAATTGCGCCAATTGGAAGAAGCTAAAAATCGTGCAGAAGTCGAACAATTCGAGAAGCGATTCAGTAAACGTAAATACAAAGAACGTAAAATTGTAGTGGAAACGACAAAAAGGCAGGTCAATTGGCAATTAATAGGCATTTATGGGGGTATTGTAGTAGCGATTGTACTTGCCATTGCGGTAGCGTTTTACGCAGAAAGTTAAAAGTAAAAATAAGTTGTAGAAAATATGTAATTTATAACGACGTGTTTTTGTTTTTTGAAAACATTCTTGCTTGATTTTTTTATCTTAATAATTTTCTTTAATAATTTAAAATACATACATGTCAAAACAAGGTGTTATTCCATGTCAAAACTTTAAATGATTGTAATTGTCCCCTTCGAATTTAAATAAATTTTGGTGGGAGTTTTCTTTTATCAAAAAAAAAAGCTCCGACAAAGGTAAACATTTTAAATTTATTTTTTATTCAAATTCAAAATTTCACTTTTTTCCTGTTTTTAAATTTTATTTTTCAAAAATATTTCGGAAACTATCGTACTAAAAAAATAAAAAAACTTAAGGGTATACAATTTTTTTTTTTAATTTCCAGTATTGGAAAAATTAAAGTTTCCAAAATCATAAAAAAAAAGTTCGCGATTGAAATTTGAAAATAAATAAATTTTCTGAAGTGAGTTTTTTTCATAACATGCATTTTTAATTTTTTCATAATATTAATTTTTTTTTCATAATATTAATTTTTTTATATTTTTTTTCTTCAAAAATATGAATTTTTGTGAAAATTTTTTTTTTCAAATTTTTTAACTTTATAGCCGAGTTCAATTAGTTCAGCACAAAGTTACTTAATTTACTAAGCACTGAAACATTTTTCTAATGTGAGTTGAATTTTAAATAAATTTTTGGTTTTTAAATTTAATTTTTTTTATAAGATGCTTGTAGTATGCCTTTCAAAGTGTCGGATTTTTGTTAATACTGTAGTTTTCGAAATATTGGGCCAAATAAAGTTTAAAAAGTGAAAAAAGTAAAATTTTGAATTTGCAAAAATAACATTAAAAAACAATTACGAATTGACATGGAATGCACCATAATTAAATAATTAATTTTAATCTTTATAATTTTTACAGCTAGTCTTTGTCACTTACATTATTAGTTTGCATAACATTTCTACGGAACAACAACAAAAAAATAATAAACGAATACATTAGACTGGGCCTAAAAATATTTTCTCTTTTTTTCAATATCAAAATAATGAAAATAATTATTTTGGCCTGTGTATGCAATTTAAAATTTTAATTTTATGAATTTACAGCTACCAGGAACAATGAAGACGTCTTTTAAATTTTCGTAATTTTTATCTCATTGATTATTTTAACACATTATGTCAGCAGTCGGTTATTAAAATAGAATATTTTAAAAAATTAAAATTTTGCATTACATCTATAGATGTAATATATTAACAATAAAACTCGGTATATACATACATACTTATGTATATAGTAAATATATAGCTATAAACTTATTCAGTTTTATTTTTGCGCTTGTAAATACATGCTGCCGCCAAAACTGTTGAGCTTAGAACTGTTGATACGCAGAAATTGGACAGCAACATCAAATCGTTTGACTGCACAAAAACTGTATAGATGCGAGCTGTAAACATTTTTTTATAATCAAAATTTTTTTTTTTTGTTTCAATTTAAAATTTTTCTTTTCAAGGAACTTACTAAAATTTGAAAACGCCGATAATGCCCAAGTCGTTCGACTAACAGATGAGGCATCCTTTGTGCGTAATATTTGTAACAGTTGTAAGATTTTACTTGTAGCGCCGATTGGTGTGCAAAATGGCTATAGAAAAGTATATTTTAATTATGGTTATATAATACATACATACATACATAGTAGGGTGATCCAAATAAAAAAATGTTTTTTTTTCGGTCTTACCCTCTGAAAAGTTATATATTGATGATCCTTGCCAAAAATTAGCCCTGTAACTTAACGCTTATAGGGCTGATACAATAGCGCAAATTCTGAATTAACTCCGCTTTTGGGAGTTAACTTGAGCATAATCTTCATTATAAACTCGCAAAAATGAAGAAGATTTGAGCAGATTTCGGAAAACAAAACTATGATTTGACCGCTACTGGACACTAGATGTCACCAAAAAATAAACAATCCTCAGCGATATCTAGTTTTAACCCACAAGAAATACCACCAAAACACTAGATGGCGCCGATTGTTAATCTTCAATTTTGTGTGTGTTAGGGTAAAATTTGGATCTGATTAAAGAAGATTTATTGAAGATAATCTCCGTGTGTGTATCCATAGCATTAGGGGTGGCTATTTTTTCGCCCGTTCCCATACATTTTGTATATGTAAAGGTTTTGCGAAAGAAAAAAATTAAAAAAAAATTGAAAAATTACTTTGGAAAAAAAAAATCACATTCTTTCCCATTCAAAAGGGCGAAAAAAATAGCCCCCCCTAAGGGTTAAGTTACAGCGCTAATTTTTTGCAAGACTTCTTTTCTCAGCAATACCTAACTTTCTCCGGGGTAAGACCAAGTCGACAATATTTTTTTTTTTCGAACCACCTAGATACATAGTTTAGATTTTCTTAAATTAAACAAAAATTCTGTAAATCGCATCAATACTGTAAACATTTTAAACTAACAATTTTAAATACTTCCCCCAGTTCTCAAAAAATAAAAAAGGTTTATAAAGCTCTTATAATTCCAAATTTGTATGGAAAGGTAATTTTGAAAAGCTTTGTAAACCAATTTTTTTTTTTGCAATTAGGGGGTATTTTGTAAACTGCCAAGTCTCTACATACCTACTTCTACAAACTACATATCTTATTGGGAAAAAATAATATAGTTGGGTTTAATATATTACTCAAATTTCTTTAAATAAATGTGTTTTTAATTTCTATAAAAAAAAAAAGATATTTCTTTGATCTGAAATCTCTTGTATCTTTGTTTTGAAACGTATGCAAAAAATCCTGGAACTCCCACTGAGGTAAATAATTCCGAAAACAATTCCGAAGTGATAATCCCAAAAGCAACCCCAAAAGGGTTAAAAAAAAATAATTAAAAAAAGTCCAAAACTAGTTTCGGAAATGCAAAAACTTTCGAAAACAATCTCGAAAAAGTAGTGAAAATCGTTCTAGAAATGGTTCCGAAGTGATCCCAAAAAAATAATAAAGTTCTCGGAATTCATAATGAGGGAGTGAACTACTCCGAAATGAAGCGGAAAAGTTTTGAATTTATCGCGGAAACAATCTGAAAAAGTCCAGAAATGGTCCCCGAAAAGTTCGGAAAAACAGAAAATACCGAAAACGATCTCGAAAAAGTAGTTAAACCCATCTCGAAAAGGTCCCGAAGCAAAGACAAAAAATAATAAAAATTCTCGGAATTCAGTTATAAAATTATCAGGAGTAACAATCTAAATCCAGAAATGATAACGTAAAAGCTCCGAAAGCAATGCCGGAAAGGTAGTGAAAATCGTCTCGAAGCTGTCCCCGAAAATAATACCGGAAATGTAGTAAAAATACGAAATGTCCCGAAGTAATTCCAAAAATTGCCCCTGGGGCCAAATTCGTTATCTATGAAATGATAAAATGAAAAGAATTTTCATACAAAATTTGTGAAAAGAAACTTCAAATTCATAAAATTTTTTTTTTACGTTATCATTTCATAGAACCAGAATTCACCCCCTGGTTCTATGTGAATTTTGGTTCTATGAAATGATAACGTGAAAAAATTGTATCAATTTGAAGTTTCTTTTCATAAATTTTGTATGAAAATTCTTTTCATTTTATCACTTCATAGCCCAAGAATTTGCTCCCAGAACTCACCCCCAGGTCATTCCGGCTATAAAATTTTCTTTTTCAGCAATGATTCTGATTTATCCCTAAAAAACTTGATTCAAATCATCTGAGCGAATCTTTTTAATCCGAAATAACCCAAAAAATTTGCATGTTTTTTTTTCGACTTCTGAGAGGAAGATTTGTCCGTTTCATGAAAAAAACCCCCTCTATTTCAAAACTCGATGCAAAAATGAACTATCTCAGCTGAAAATGTATTAAATTTTCATTCAGATAGGGCGATTCTGAAACTCATTAATTTTGAGATAAGATGATATTGAACCAAATTTTAAAAAAGGTTTTTTTTCTTAAATACATTTTGAATTATGATAATCTTGCATTCAGTTTTCGAGTTATGATTGAAAATAATTGTTTCATAAAATTGAGACTTACCACGAGGAATTGTAGTATTATGATCGGTAAAAGTTTGAGGTAAACAACTGTTGCCACGATTGCATACAACACAGCCGCCAATTGAGTTCGTATACCCAACAGATCCTTGTAAAAGAACGTATAGTAGATTAGCGCGTATTCTTGTATCAAAAGTATTGGATATTCCATATATGAAAGTAGTTTATAACCGTTGCTGTAGTTGTAAGACATCATCACTGTGTAGCTGAAGAGCTCCAAACATAGTCCGACTACGCTGATACCTGTAAAGATGTGGGAGAAATTTTTGAAATACGCTACAAAAAAATACACCCTTTATTTTATCATTTGCCTTTATTTTCTTGTTTATTCTTAAGAAAGCAGCGACTATTTGTATTTACCCCATCACGAAAAAGCATCTGTGAATTATAAGAGAAAAAGAAGCAAACGAAACGAATGAATTATGTATTTTTTAACTGGTATGATTTCATCCAGAAAAATCTAACTGTATACTAGTATGGAATGGATATTTCCTAACTAGTATCAATTCATCCAGAAAATTATAGTTGTATACTAGCATTTTTCTAACTAGTTTGAGGTTTCGCTGCAGGGATAGCTGTACTCTTCTTTTTCCTTCATCAAACTTGATGTTTGCAAGTGTCAAACTTGATCCACTACATGAACAATGAGTGTCAAGTGATGCCTCAAATGACGGTCATGGCAATGTGTGCGATTGAAAAAGATATATATATATATATATTATATATTTTATTATTTCTATCTCATGTTGCATACAAAAAATTCGTTTGAGTGTATTGGTGTCCATCACTAGTTTTTTGCAGGGTACTTGTTTCTCAAATCATTAACGTCTCAATTTCAATTCTAGACAATTTACAATTGTTATCTAATCTAAGCAAGCGGATCAAATTTTAATTTTAAAAATAGAATGCAGTTAGCATATCGATCATTTGCTGCAACGTCGTCATAACTCAAAAATTGTGATATTACAGAAAACGCATTTTTAGTTTTTGAATTGCCGTATATTTATATGGGATAAGTAATTAGTTCTACCGCGATGCTGCGTGAAATAGTAAAACCTCGGACATAACACTTTGTCAGTTGATCAAACATATTATTTCCGATATATTAGTGATGTTAACTCAAAATTTGGGTTTTTTGAGTTATGACGACGTTGCAGCAAATGAGCGATATATAATAAAAAAATCAAACTTATTTTTAGGAATAGTTTAGTATTTTATAGATAAAGACGTAATGTATGACCAAAACGAATCAGCGAAATTATTGTTTCATGAAAATAAAATGATATATGTAGGCTTAGAAAAATTAATTTTGATGTTTTTTTCTATGTCGAATAACGTTCTTTTCAGAAATTCTTACCCTATAATAATAACTTTGGTCCGAAATTTGTAAGGACATATCATTTGAAAAACAGAAACGACTTCAGCATCGCCATCAGAAATTATCAGAACGATGAGCTGAGTCGATTTAGCCATGTCCGTATTTCCGTTACTTAACCTCTAAGGTTCAACCTTAACTTCAAAAAAAAAACGCCAGTGATTTGTTTTGTTTTGTTTGTTACAGCGCTAATTTTTTTTTTATTCACACGAGTCGATTTCCTATTCGATTTTTCGACTTTCGACTGCGTTCAATTTTTAAATCGGTCGAATTGCTATTTACACTGTGCAACGACAAAAAATCGACCCGTGTAAGTCAGGCTTTAGATCTAAAAGAATTGAAACTTTTTTATTCACCCTAGCATAATTATATGTATATATTATTATAATTTACTTACCCTTTGATGATTTATTCTCACGTATTTTATTGATTTGCGGCACTTTTATAAACAAACTTGACGACACTGTTATCAGGCTTAGCACATCGGCAATCACTAAGACCAAACCTTTTTCAAAATAATTCGACAAACTTTCCATTGCAGTTATTTTTTTCTTGTTTATTCAATTCTTTGATGAAAATAAATTTATATATCGCATATCTAGATCTAAAACGATCTAGAAAAATAAATACGTTGTTAGAAAAAATCGAATACCCTGCCTATATGCACTAAAGGAATTTCTAATTTTGTAAAGCTTTTTTTGCGAAAAGTAGTTGAGTTAAAATTGAATAAAGTTTGAACTAATGAAATTAAAATGCTATGGACTAGCTCCAACTATGTCTAGACCTATTGTGCGTTTTTTAACTAAAGGTCACATCTTTTTTATTTCATCATTAATTTTCCCCTCGCATACTGTTTCGATTATTTTACCAATCACAAGCTTCGTAGATTAAACAAAAAACTGCTGTCTTAGCTTCTAGACAGAGGTGCGAATATATAAATAAATTCTATTTTAGGCGACCAAAGCGATTTCAGATTTTATTGATTACCCTTATCCCAACCCAACCCACACACAAGCACCTTTTACCTACCACAACCTTGCCAAATTCTGCTCATTCGTTATGAATAAAACTTATGTGTGCCATATAAAACCAAGTTGTCAGCAACTATAATCTAAAAGACTGTTCGTTCCCTGTCTTAGCCTAAAAACGAACGAGTAACCGAAAATTTCGTGAAAAAACAAGATACCTGCTATTTACTATTCTACTATAATTTTTTTTTAAATTTTTTCTCGACTCTTCACCCTGACTAACTTTTTTAGCACACTTGGGATCGAGGGAACTTTTGCACTCTTCTTTCTGGGGATAAGCTTAAAGGATGATTTACACGGGTCGATTTTTCTATCCTGTTTTTCAATCGACCGTGTAAATAGCAATTCGATCGATCTTCACCTTGTATTTAAGGGTTGAACACAAGTGGTTCGATAAAAATCGACCAGAAAATCGACCCGTGTAAATGAGCATTAAGGTCTCCACAAAAATTTGGCTCTGTGGACATTTTTGTTATACAAGGACCAATATAACTTAATTTTCCCGGACTACTAGTTTTTGATATTATGCCTAGAGAAAAGGTGGCTCATTGTAGATGGGTAACTTCGTGATAAAATATACATTTGGTAAAAGAAAAATTGTCTACGCATGCTGAAGTTTTCGAGAAAAATCTTGAAAAGTCCATACCTGCCATAGGTTAGATTAGGTTCAAGTGGCTGCCCAGAGCCACACCTACGCCAGTATTAAAAGGCCCGTCGTGACACCACCAACACTAGGAAAGTCAGTTCCGGGACCCTGCCATATGGAAAATCCCGGTATTATCGGGATTCTCCACATAGCAGAATCCCGGGACTGACGTTCCTAAACCGACACCGTTGCTCCTCCTCGAACCATTTAGATGACTTGATGAAGCCCATCAGGTCCTTTATGTCCAGTTCCGTGACCTGGCGTAGGCTAACCAGGAAGGGAACCCCCAAAAAGCGCATTCTCGCGCCACTTAAAGCCGGGCAGCTGCAGATGAGGTGCTCCACCGTTTCCTCCTCCTCATCATCCTTGCATCGTCGGTAGAGCACACCTAGTCTTTCTGCATGCGTACCAATAAGGCACTGCCCAGTTAATACGCCTATTAATATGAAGATTTCTCTTCTCCTTGGGGCATAAATATGTCTTGATCTTTTATGATCCCATTTCGGCCAGGTTTCTTTGGATATCCGGCATCCTGGAGACTGCAGCCATCTTTCGTTGGCTTGGCGGATTGTGTACTCTTTCAGCATTAGCTTGCATGTGGAAAACGGCATACCTAAGCGCTCTTTATACCGAAGAACCTGCTTGGTCGTGCCCTGCCCCGCAAGTTCGTCTGCCCTACAATTTCCCTCAATGTCCCTATGCCCCGGGACCCATGTGAGGTTCACGCGGTTCTGTTGGGCCGTCTCTTGTAGAGATCGACGACAGCTGAGCGTCAGCTCAGAGTTGAACGAGCCAAGGGATTTGAAGGCCGCTTGGCTGCCGCTGAAAATAAAAATATCCTGTCCGATAGTGTGTTGGCCTATCCAAGCCGCGGCGTCCATGATTACTGAAACTTCAGCCTGGAAGACACTGCAGTGATCAGGTAGTCTGAAGGAGAGCTCAAGGTTCAGATCCTTTGAATAAACCCCTCCTCCAACTCCGCCGTCTAACTTCGAGCCATCAGTATAA
Organism: Campiglossa producta; assembly: GCA_964058755.1. Classification (NCBI taxonomy): domain Eukaryota; kingdom Metazoa; phylum Arthropoda; class Insecta; order Diptera; family Tephritidae; genus Campiglossa; species Campiglossa producta. The sequence goes on along the minus strand of CAXKVI010000002.1, from coordinate 16,168,419 downwards.
ATGGAAGTGCCGCCATGAATGGCGAGACTCCGATCCGTGCTCTTCCATTCTTCCCTGCTGGGAATGTTTATTTTAAAACCGCTATCTCCGACTATTGTGGTCGCACAACGATCTGTGCCCAGCGGAAGAAAGCTATAGGATCCCAAAATACTGGCGTGTCCAGTAGTGCTTCCGCCCCAGCCGGACGTTTCCCTTAGACGCAGAGCCGATGCTGCTGCTACCCTGTGCCATTCCAGATCGAGTGGCAAAATGCCAAGAATGGCCTGGAGTGCTTACTTCCATAAATTTTCATACAATTTCCAGAGCTAATTTTACAATCACGATATCTCAAACCATAGGTGTATAGAATTTCCAGGTCTATAAATAAGTCTCAGCTAATTTTTCGAAAAAACTTTCCGTTTTCGAGAAAAGTCCAAAAAACCTAATATTTTAATACCGAATAAGTTATTAGCACACATGGCATCGATGGGGACTTTGGAACCTAAGCTCTCTACAAAAATTTGAATATTTGTAAAAAGTCTATTTCGACCGAAATACAATGAAATTTCAATCAATTTTTTTCTGAAATAAATCCAATTTTTAAATAGTCGTTATTGAAAAACAAAAATTCAAGATTTTGAAGAATGGGTAATCTTCCACAGAAAAAAATTCTTAAAATTTAGACCACTTTCAAACAATTGAATTTTGTAGCTAACCAGCCAGCAAAATTTCCATAAACGCATCTGTAAATGGAAAAAAAATCTGGCAAAAACTGGTTATTTTTCCGTTTTCATGCTCCAATTTGAAGTTCTTTTCCCGATTATTTTTCCCACTAAAATGTGCGATCGAATCTTATGTCTTGTAAAAGTATTTTTTTGTTTGCGTTTTTTTTTGTACACTTTTTTCGATACGATTTCTGATGTTTTTTGGATCATTTTCTGATGTTTTTGGGATCACACTTTTTATCAGTATAGTTTCCGGACCGTTTTCGGATACGAAAAACGACGGAAAAATATACAATCGGTAAAAGTACGTTGATCTGCTGGCTGGGTAAGGAATAAACCAAGGACTGAAACCGAAACCGTAACCGTAACCGATTAAAACCGATTCATTTTTCAAAACCGTAACCGTTATTTTTTTCTGAAAAAGAAGGAAACCGAAACCGTTTCAAAAGCCGGAACCGGTTCCAAACGGTTTGGATTTTTTTTGTGGACACATATTTTATTTTAAATGAGGCTACCCTGAATAATTTTCATGGAAGATGATTTAGCAAGACACTTTATGACCTCAATATCAAAATTTCAAAATAATTGAACTATAGGCGAATGAAGCCATCGAAAAAAATTTACGACATCCGAAAAAAAAAAATGTTTAGTGGCCGTCTCAGAAAGCATCATCATATTAACGTTCCATTTTTCTAATATAAAAACTAGAGTTAATTTTTTAAACTTATCGGTCAAAAAACCACCAAATTTTCAAAGATTTTCAAATTAATCACCACTAACTTATAACATACATACTTATATTGAAGAAAAAATTTTTCCATAAATAGCGGAAGTAATATTTATTACTATATATTGGAGAAAAATTCCTCATGAAAACCGGAGTAAAGTTATAAAAATTCAGACTTATTTTGCATTTAGGTACATATTTGAGTTTTGTAGTAGTACAATTTTTTTGTGTTGGTGTTTTTATTTGGAAACCGAAACCGGAACAAAACCGTAACCGAAACCGAAATAAATGTTGAAGAACGAAACCGGAACCGAAACCGAAACACGTTACAAAACCGTGACCGAAAGCGGAACTTTATTTTAATCGGTGTCATACCTTGGAATAAACTTAACACATTCAGTGCCAATGTGACGTATGCGTCACAGCAACTTCTCATGTCTTTATGATCCGTTATAATATGTAGATATTACGTGATATACCGTGAACGGAATCGGTTTTAAACATTGTTCGCTATTCTATTTATGTATGTTCATGAAAGGTATAAAAAAAATCATCACAGTTGCCACTGCAACCCCTAATCAAACACCCTACAAACATATGTATGTTGATATCGACAAATACTTTCGTGTCATAAACACAACAATATAAGAAACTATTTTTACTTTGTCGACACAATCGATGGTCCGGTATTATCTACAAATAAATTTCATTGCATAAATAATATACAGTTTTTTTTTGTTATTTTATTATTCAAGTTATTTCACTTATTTAGGTATTTCGATAGGCAAATACTTTTCACTTTTAGTGCCCTCTTGATTTACCCGAATTTGTAGGTATTTATATAAAGCAAAACTTCTGTTCTTATAATACTGTTAAATAATTTTAAATGAACAAAAGATATTTGCATCACCAATACTACTAGAATCTATTAGCAACAAATATCTACTTTACGGATATTAGTATAACGAAACAATTTCAGAAATAAGAGTTGTATCAATCAACAATGCTCTGTCTTTTCACCGGTTTTATGAGCATTCTCTTCTTTTGTTATGACTAGTGATGTTGTGGTTGTGGCTGTTTTTATATCCGGTTCTGTCAAATCTGAGTTCAAATAGATAAATGTATTTGGCTTGATAAAGAAAATGAGAGTGATATTCAACGAAATGGTATATCGTTCCCTTACTTCACAAAGGCCCCATCTGATATAACAAAAATTTTACTGGAGAAAAAAAAGTTACATTGAACGCATGCAAATTGTTAAAACCTCGGATGTAACACCCCTGCAGCGAAAGCAACTAGTTGAAAACTACTTTACAACTAGTTGGTGCACCGGGCCCAACTAGTCAGTGTTCTGTCTTTTTTCCATATAAGCAACTGATATTTTTTACGTGTTGATGCCCTACGAGATATCAATTGTCAGATTTCGACCAGAATATACCAGTTATCTACTAGTCAGGAAATACCAGTTTCGCTCTAGTTGTAAAATACCAGTTCCATACTAGTTCAACCTGGACTAATATAATTTCCATAAAAAGAACTAGTGCACATACTAGTCCAAAAAGGACTAGTATAAAATATAATAGTCCAAAAAGCATTCAACCTGGACTAGTATGATTTCAACCAGAATTTTTCTGGCTACCTTTTATTTTATCCCTCGACTTTATTTTCATGTTTATTCTTAAGAAAGCAGCGGCTATTTGAATTTACCCTATCACGAAAAAGCGCCCTGCAGCGAAAGCAACTAGTTGAAAACTACTTTACAACTAGTTGGTGCACCAGGACCAACTAGTCAGTGTTCTGTCTTTTTTCCATATAAGCAACTGGTATTTTTTACGTGTTGATGTCCTACGAGATGTCAATTGTCAGATTTCGACCAGAATATACCAGTATTCTATTACTCATGATATACTAGAATTATACTAGTTGTAAAATACCAGTCCCATACTAGTTCAACCTGGACTAGTATGATTTCCAAAAAATTAACTAGTCCACATACTAATCCAAAAAGGACTATAATGAAATATACTAGTCCCATACTAGTCCAAAAAGCATTGAACCTGGACTAGTATGATTTCAACCAGAATTTTCATGACTTACCCTTTATTTTATCATTTCATTTCATTTTCATGTTTATTCTTAAGAAAGCAGCGACTATTTGTATTTACCCTTTCACGAAAAAGCATCTGTGAATTATAAGAGAAAAAAGAAGTAAACGAAACGAATGAATTTTGTATTTTTTTACTGGTACCTATAATTTCATCCAGAAAAATCTAGCTGTATACTAGTATGGAATGGATATTTCCTGACTAGTATGAATTCAGCCAGAAAATTCTAGTTGTTTACTAGTATGAAATTAATATTTCCTGATTAGTTTAAATTCAGCCAGAAAATTCTAGTTGTATACTAGTATGAAATGGATATTTCCTAACTATAATTGTATATTAGTATTTTTCTGACTAGTTTGAGGTTTCGCTGCAGGGTGGTTACCATCTGGTAAAATCTAGATATGTGTGATTTCTTTATCAAAAAATCTTAATTGTTTAAATATTTGTTATTCTGTTTTAAGGTAAAATAGTTTCCCGAACAATTTCTTAACTTTTTAAATTCAACTGTTGGAGAATAGCTCCATATACGGTATACCGGGTAAGAAAATCAGTTCCTGAAAATTCAGGGACTGTTAAAATCGAACAAAATACGTATAAAACTCGATTGAAATCACGAAATTTATCAGATACTATTTCACAGATATTGTGATTTGAAAAATAGTATTCGATCATGGATCAAATAAAGCGATACTGCCCCAGAGAAATCCCTACGCTTAAGGATGTTCTAACCATTAGGGGCCAATTTCTCAATATGCGACTAGCTAACCAGCATTTATTTAAAAAAATTTAATATTCCTATACCCGGTTTTTACTCTAAAGGATGATTTACACGGGTAGATTTTTCTAACCTTTTTTTAAAACGACCGTGTAATCAGCAATTCGATCGATCTTCACCTTGTATTTAAGGGTTGTATTTGAAGGTAGAACGCAGTGGAAATCAGCCTTTATCGAAATTTTAGCTAACTTTTTAGCAGTCATAGGACAAGGTTTTTATACCTAATTTACATTAATTGCTTTCACTCTAAAGCATTGAGACAGAGGAATTCCGGGCCTCCCGTGCTATTTCTTCGTCTCGAAATCCCGCAAAACTGCTGAAAGGCTGAAAATTGTCAGAAGAGGTATCAAAATACGTGTTTTGACTGTTTGAAAAGTTTTTAGCAAAACCCCAATAGTTTTATCGGGTCTGTTCCCGAAATTGCGGTGTAACTCATGGTATTTATGTGCAAAATACCTCTTTAAGTTTAAATTAAAAATCGAGGCTTCGTTTTTAAATTATGCATGTATACCGAGGTCAAAACTCGTCTTTGGATACATCTCTCGTCCGTTTGGACCGAATCTGAAATTTTCATTCAAAATGCCGAAATCCCGGAATTGTCAAAAAACTTCGGGACTCGGTGCCTCTAATGTCACACACGCAAACGCCATTGGCAATACTGTTTGACTGCTGCTAATCATCCCTGCCATTTGTCATTAATTTCACCATAAAATAAATTTGAGTCAGCCAGTCTTTTGTTATAAAGAGAATTTGTTATTTGCAAATTGTGCTATCCTTTTACAAAATAAAAAAAAAACGCGTAGCAAAATTTTGTTAAAAAATATTGCAAATTGCTTTAAAAGTTTATACACGAAATAAAAAACGAATTTGGTGCTAGGAGGAACTGCAGCAGCTCATCACTTGCACAAATATTCGACACTTTCCCAGCCATTGGGTCGGACCGCAGACACAAAATCACGGTCAGTGCCATTGCCATTTATACTACCGTATTTGCTATTGCATAGTAATCGAAATTCATTGCCACGAGCTTAGCAAAGCGTCACAACATAAAATGGATGAGAAACATCGTAAAGTAATTAAAGAAAACATCAACAAACTAGTCCAACACACTAAATTCAAAAGTATCATACAAGCATGTAAACAAGAGCGTCTACTTTCACAACAAATGGTCGAAAATCTGTATCTCGATGCCAAAGTATTGCACGAAGCTGCCGATGATGGCGCACAAACATTAGAAGAAATCCAGCATCACAAATTGTTCGAAAAGATTACGCAAAGAGGACCTGAAGCCTATCAGAAGTTGATAAAAATTCTAACTTATTTAGATAATGTCGAAGCATTGCAAATTCTTGAAAGGAAAAAAGAATTTATTGCTGTTGGTCGACGGAGTTCGACAATAAGGAATCCGAGTTTAGCCGAATTAGCGCCAATTGAACGAATTCCAATATCAATACAGCCACCACAACAAACGCCGGACATTCCAGATAGTCTACGGTCTAAGGTACGTAGTGTATTTTTATTTTGTTTCCAAAATCATATGAACACATCACAGGCGATGATACTAACCACTATACTATCGAGGAACTAACAACTATGCTATCGAGATGATAGTGAGGGGTGGGTTTATGGTCATAGACCATTTAAATTAGTTGCGGTGTCACTGGGTATTGTACTATTACCCTGCAAAAATCGAGAGTACTATATTTCCTATCCAAAGAGTACTCCAAATGTAATCCGTTTTCATATAAAAATTGTGCTCCAATTAACATTTCGATGTCCTAGGACTGGACCCCCTACTCCAACCTTCGCTTTGTTTCTGCTACTCCATGGAGTACCTACAGTTAGAGTACTTTGCAATATACTCCAATGGTGTTACTCCTTCGAGTATATACTGCCAGAGCGATAGTCTCGTGATTTTCGTCGATAGGGCACGAGCAATGATCGGCTTTCAAAAAGCTGAAGGTAGCCCAATGAGTTATACAGAGGATTACTATTGGAATACTCCAATATCAAAAAATTGGAACACATAATCCAAAGATTTTTGCAGGGTAGGGCCAAGCGGCAGGTCTGAAACACAATATCTCGTAGAGTACCTGCTGTGCTTAGTGATACTATGAAATGTGGGAACAGGCCCTGGATTCTCTAACTGTGAGTTTTGAAATGTACACTTTTTGCCCATATATTTTAAATGGTGAAAAGAGAATCCAGGACCTGCATAGATTAGTGAAACGGGAGTCCCTCCATGGTCCTTGAGGTCTTTACAGCTTTCCTATATGGTCTTCATTCGTTAATGTATAAAAATGGCGCAGTAGTACTAGCTGGATTCATATGGGACTCGCCACTCCAACCAGCTCCGCAACCATATTTTCCAACCAATTCGAAGCCACTTCCTTCCTCTGTTGACGATTTCGGGTGTCGATCGAAAAACTTTCTGGGCTGAAGTTTTTTTTTTTGTTCATTCGGCATGCTAATTTTTTCGTGAAGCTGGGACACATCATTAAATTTCGCGTTTCACGTATTGCCGGTTCTGCGAGAACGGTATTTGTACCTGTACAATACCCTTCGTACCGAAACGACCCGGGTTGTTTTTTTTTATAATGACTCGGCCAAGAGCAATACATTTCGAAGTGACCCTGTCTAACGCGTCACGATTCCCTCACCTATTAAATTTCTTTGATACTCTCGGGAAAGTCATAAGTCTTCCGAAAAGAATATTTTAAGGGCCGTGTCTTCTTGTCTCGACACTGTCCCCGATGCTGAACAGTACATCAGGTCAGGTACGATGAAAGATTTACTTCTCAGTTGCCTCCAATAAACAGCACAAAACAATTTGTATTAACCTTCTTTTTCCCTTTTATTAGATTGATGAAAACTCAGAAGTAATACTTGAAGAGTACACTGGACCAGTTGATCCAATAGAAAAATATGAAGTTAAAACAACTGACCGCATTCATACAAACGATCTCACTGGTACATATAAAATGCAAACAAAAGACAATCGTGGCGTATTATTTATTGCAAATTTTATAAATACCCAGACTGGCTATCGGAATGGTGCTATCAATGATAGTTACGCACTCATTTATGTATTTAAACAATTGGGTTTCAAAATATTCGTAACTACAGATAGTTCGCAAAAAGAATTTTTCGATTTACTGGAGAAATTATTACATTCCGAATATACACGTAAAACCGAATGTTTCATTTTGGCATTGATGAGTCATGGTGAGCTAAATGGCAAGGATAAAGAAATTGTTGAATTTAGCGATGGATCTGTTGCTGAAGTGGAAGATATACGTGAACGCTTTTCAAATGAAAAATGCCCAAATTTGAAGAAAAAACCCAAAGTTCTTATATTTCCTTTTTGTCGTGGTTATACGTCGGACAGTGGTGTACAAGGAGAATTGGAGACTGATTCTATTAGTTATACATCGGCGACAATTAAAGATAATCTCGTTGCGACAATGTCTGATTTACTTATTTGCTATGCGACTAGTCCGGGCTTAAAATCGCATAGAGATCTTACAACGGGCTCATGGTATATACAGGAACTGTGTAAAGTTATAGCACAACATGCACATGATACGCATTTTGAGGATATTATACAAATAGTTCAAGCACAAGTCGGTTCATATCGTACAGAGAATAGAAGAATGCAAATGGGTAATTCGCATAATATTGGTTTCAATCATAAATTATTTTTTAATCCTGGTTATCCATAAGACGAGGATGCTTATTATTATTGCAGATACATATAGTATATGTCAAATTTATATTTAGCATATAAGCAATTAATTATTTAAAGTGCATAATAAGATAAATAAATATATTTTATACTTTATTGTATATTTATGAGGATTTTTAGATATGAAACATTTTTGTATATTTATAAAAATAAAAATTAAATGTGATTATAACTTTTGTATAAATGTTATCAAAGCGTTCATTATAGCTAACCTCTGAAGTTGAGCGCAAAGTTTTGAGGTTGCAAATGTCAGGCGAGGTTAACAAAGCTTTATGTAGTTGAGGCTTTAGGGGTGCTAATTTTTCGCCCTTTCCCATACATTTTGTATGGGGAAAAAAGGCATTTTTGAAGTGAATTTTGTCATTATTTTAAAATTTTTTCCAAAAAACCTTTACTTATTCTTAAAGTTGAAGCTTCTTAAGCCACGTACTATCATCAAAGCCGTTGAATTTCGCCGACAACATGCATTTAGCTTGTCGTGAAATGTTGCTAGCAATTTTCATTTTTTTATTTCATTAATTCTTTGTTTATTTATCTCTCTTCTGTTATTTTTCCAATTTCAAGGGTCAATGTCAACAAATTTCACTTTTCGCACTGTTTAAATGACATGGACAATTAAAAAAGTCGTGAAAAAATGTTGCTAATGTCATATTGCGCAATATTTTCAGGTCGTGAACTGAGTACTAATTTGCCGTGAAGTACAAGCGAAATTTCACGGCTATTTAACGACAAGAAATTTTGTATGGATTTTGACAGCTGCTTCACGTGAAACGCGAAGTTGGTACCTTCATTAAGCTAGGAACTAACATCGAGTTTACGTGAAACAGCTGTCAAAATCCATACAAAATTTCTTTTCGTGAAATAGCCGTGAAATTTCTCTTGTACTTCACGGCAACGTAGTACTGAGTTCACGAAATGAAAATATTGCGTAATATGGCATTTGCAACATTTTTTCACGACTTTTTTAATTGTCCATGTCATTTAAAATAGTGCAAAAAGTGAAAATGGAAAAATAACAGAAGATAGATAAATAAAGAAAGAATAAATGAAATAAAAAAATGAAAATCGCCAGCAACATTTCACGACAAGCCACTTGCATGTTGCCGGTGAAATTCTACGGCTTTGATGATAGTACTTGGCTTTAGTAGTTGGGTGCTAAATGAAACAAATACCAGAAAATCTGATATCGTAAACGATAACTTTACGATAAGCACACTACCCAGTTTCACATAAACGGTACTATGCTGTTTTTTAACTGTTGGCAATGATGCTGCCAACAGCTGTTTGTTTGTCAACTTTTCAAAATTTTCACTTCATTTTCATTCGTCTTTGTCATCATTTCTGTTTTACACTCTTACGCATCTCTTGCGACTGCTTGCGACAACTTGGACAATATATAGTTTGTCCGTCCAATTTTGCAATTTAGTGATTTCCTTGTGCTATTTACATAGTTAAATTTGTATTAAGCAATTGTGAAATAACCTCTGAACTCAATTTGTTGCCACAATGGGCTTTTTGAGCTTTGTTTTCGGTCCGAAATTGTATCAGGAATATGGCTTGGACAAGGTAAGTGTATGCATGAATAAACTTATATGCACTTTTGTACTAATTATCGCCAATGCATACATATTTATTTCACACTTTAGAAACTCTATGTACCTGGTGGCTTGGAACGTTTCGGCGAACAAATATTGTCCACTGTGAGTATTCTTGCAATATGTGTATTTTTATATTCCTTGACGTCCTTTTTTTCATAATTACAGCTTTCTTTAATGTGGAACATTAGTTATTACACATCACCACTCATCGTGACTTTCTTATACCGCAGAGGCTATTTGGTTGTGGATTATATTTCCTCATTTGCTAAGTTTACCACAAGCATTGGAATAATTGTTGTCATTTCATTATGTATACGAGGCTTTGGTCGTACACAATCAAAATCATATGTAAAAATGATTAAGGCAATTGAGTTGGGCAAATTCCCTAAAGCCGACGAGGAAGCTAAACAAGCTTTACGTAAATTTGATTTTGATTTTCGTGCATGGCCGGTAGACTATGATGCAGGTGCACTAAGGTTAGTATGCTTTATCAAATTGAAGAAAATTAATTAATAAAGGTCCCCCTTATTTACAGCGATGACAAGAAGATACATCTGTCACCCACCAGCAGCCGTGACATGCGCCATTTTAAATTTTCCGCCTTGCCATGTAGAATTGCTGCATATGTAGCTATACATACCTTTGGTATACGTATGATTTATCCAGGATATGTGAAAATTTTGCAGTATTATATGCGTGAGTATAGTATCCAGTTTTAAACAATTCAAATAGATGTAAAAACATCCTAGTGGCACCACTTTAAAGCTAAACTGCGCATCACAGCCTAGAAGTTAACTTCCAAAACTTCACATCATCTCTTTTAAGGCATCGAATCCCGGAATTTCGTGATTTTAAAAGGACAATCCCGGGGTCCTGGCATATTTCGCGATTATCTCAGATACCGTCCAAAAAAGCGGAAGAGGTATCAAAAGACGCGTTTTGACCTCGGTATGCAGAATGTGAAAGCGAAGACCCGATATTTTATTTCTGTCAGGAGATATTTGAACTCAGAAAGGATTTTTTGCACATGAATCCAATTTTGGGATCGGAATCAGTAAAGTTTTTGGTTGTTTGCCAATAACTTTTCACGGAAATAAAAACTTTAATTTCCACTTTCGGATTATTGAAATCAAAGTGTGACTATATTTATTCAAACTGCAGGATTTCGGTATTTTCCGTGTTCAAGGAAGCCCGGGACTTGAATAAATTGTATCCCGCCATTTCGGGTATCTTTAAAAGCTATATCCATTGAAAGTTTCATTTCAATCTAAAAAAATGTGAAAACATTTAAATTCGTGAAGGTTTTGAGCGACATTTTTGAGTCAAATTTGAAGCTTTTTTGGAGAAGGTCGACACATTTTAGAGATGCAACGGCAACAGAAAATAATAGCAGTTTATTATAGTAGAATTTAGTAAATAGAGGGAATTCTTGTTGTTGTTGTTGTTGTAACGATGTGTAGTCCTGCCCAACGCGTATTTTTCCTTAACCTAATTGTCATCAATATCTTCTAACGGGAGTCCAAGGAAACTAGCAGTTTCAATAGGATTGGACCAAAGAGAGATGGGTGTTAGAAGAGTGGGCTCAAATGAGCAAGAAAATAAGTGATTGGTATTGTGGGGGGACGAGCCGCATGCCGGACATACATTCGGCACATCAGGGTGCAGTCTAGATATGTAGGAGTTTAACCTACTACAATATCCAGAGCGTAATTGAGCCAGAGTGACCCTTGTCTCTCGAGGAAGATGACGCTCCTCTTCAGAAATGCCAGGTGTTGCGGCATGTAAGACATTGTTTAGCGGACAGAGCGCAGAGTAATGGCCAACAGACGTTGTATGGATATGCCCCAAAGCCTGTTTGTGCACCTGTAGATCAAACGGCGTTGTTATATAGTGACGGATCTCATCAAAATGTTTACGTAGATGCGACCTTATGGTCCTAGGAGGCGGAATGAGTTCAAGCAGTTGTCTACCGGGATGCTGTGGTTTAGAATTTTTGGATTCATGTAAGGATTGTTTTGGGATTCAATTTGGGAGTTTTTGGGAATAATTTCATTACTTTTTGTGAGACATTTTCTGGATCATTTCGGTATAGGAATATCTCGGGAATTTTCCAGGTAAATTTCGGAACTTTTTTGTTACGATTTGTTGACTTTTTCAAGAACATTTCGGAATTGTCTTAGAAACATTTTCGTGATCTTTAAAAAATAACTGGCTTTTTTAGATAATTTCGAAATTGGTTTTGGGACCATTTCCGGAATTCTTTAGATCATTTCGGGAACTTTTCCGAATGATTTTGAGATTATTTCGGGAATTTTTACAGTAATTTCGGGACCTCTTGATTTTTTTTGGTAATTTTCGGGATCATTTCCGGACTATTTCGTTGGTTTTTTACGATAATTTCATGGTTTCGCACGTTCCAAACTTTAATTTATTGGGAAAACGAGCTCGAACTTTTATATTTTCATAGAGCTTCATTATAAAAATTAAAATTCCGAAAAACGAAAATTTGGATTTAGATAACTTGAGTCTAATTAATATTTCATTATGTTGTTGTTGTTGTTGTTGTTAACAACAAAACACTCCCCGAAGGTTTTGGGGAGTGATGCCGAAGTTGACAGTCCTTGGCCGGATATGACCCCGGTACGCTGCGGTACTCCCTTGCGGTACTGCCCGACTGTCGTGGTAGCGATTTGGTATGACCAGTGGAACCTTCTAGGTCATGGCATCCCTCCATCCATGAGGACGGAGAAGATGGGTAATGAGAGGTGAGAGGCATCATATCCGTAGATCAACCATCGAGTAGCACGTCAATTACCTATGTGCATATTAGTCGCCTCTTACGACCGGTATGCCTACCTCGGGCATATTCTAAACCCCTAACCCGCAGGGGGTTATATTTCATTATAATATAATAAACATTGTGGCAACACATGGGTTAAACGTAATTGCAATATTTTAAAAATCTAATTGCAACCTTTCCTCTTTAATCTTTACAGATGCATTTTTGGTGGATGGACGAGCTAAATTGGTTGAGGATCACAATGGTGTACGATATAAAATAAAAACTGTCGATTCTAATGAAATCGACACAATTTTTGTGGACAATCGACAAAAGGGTAATACAAATGGCGATACGCTAGTAATTTGCTCTGAAGGTAAGCCAAAATTTAAAACGAAATATTTTACATAACTTAACTAAAAATACAAATTTATTCATAGGAAACGCCGCCTTCTATGAAGTAGGTATTATGAGCACACCTTTGGGTCTAAAATATTCCGTATTGGGGTGGAATCATCCCGGTTTTGCTGGCAGCTCAGGTGCACCATATCCAGAACAAGATAAAAATGGCATTGATTCAGTTGTGCAATTTGCTATAAACCGTTTGGGCTTTGCTGTTGAAGATATTATTTTATATGGTTGGAGCATTGGTGGCGTCAGCGCTTTGTGGGCATCAAATCTCTATCCAGACGTTAAAGGAGTTGTAAGAGTAGATTAACTTTTTTTTTTGTAAACCATTATTAATTTTATTCTCCTTCAGATTTTAGATGCCACATTTGATGATCTATTGTATCTGGCACAGACACGCATGCCTGAATGTCTATCGAATATTGTAAGACTTGCCATACGCGATTATTGTAATTTAAATAATGTTGAATCAATACAAAATTATAATGGTCCAATATTGCTTATACGCCGTACCGATGATGAAATTATTTCTGAGTACGTGAAAGAGGATTTGTTTAATAACATTTAATTTAATATTTGAATCTTTTTAATTGTTTAGAGATGGTCGTATTGACACTAATCGTGGTAACTACTTGGTGTTAACACTACTCAAATACCGTTATCCACACATATTTAAGACAGCTCAATTAGCGCGTATCAAGAAAATCTTATCGCGCCCAATCGATTTGAAGAACTTTTCATGTAAGTATACTATTTTTTTTTTTTTTTAATATCCAGAAACGCAAAAAATCACTGTTGGTGAAGAAATCAATTGTTGGTTTAAAAGCCGAGTTTTATCTTCTTTCTATACTACATATATAAAATTCTAGCTCGAAATTTTGTAAAAGCTTAACAGCCGATCCACTGGCCCCATTTTTTTCATTCAAATTTAAAATATCATAATCCGGCCACAATAGGACACAAGACACTTTTTTCAATTAAAACCCTGCTGGACATGAATTACAGCGCCCATCAGTTTTTTCATATTGCCTCTCAGAACCTGATGGTAGGGATAGGTATGGGGATAGAAATAGGGATTGAGATAGATATAGGAATGTAAAAGTAGGTCGCCTCCCAGTTGGTGCACCCTGGGTAACGCTAAATGACCTACATAGCCTGCACGGCTAGTTTAGTTTCTTGTATTGCCGGATCTACGAGAACGGTACCAGTACTTGTGCTGTACCCATCGTGCCGAAACGACCCGGGCCGTTTTCTTATATCGACCCGGCCAAGAGCAATACACTCGAGGTGACCCTGTCTGACATTTAGGCAGGGCTACACCTCGTTACAACAACAACAACATAGATATAGGAATCGGGCTAGAGAAACATGCAGGGAAATATGTATGGCAGGACAGCGTCTGCTGGGTCAGCTAGTCATAAATAAAGTTTCGTATCATATTCATACAAAAAAAAAAAAACGCCTGAAATTATGCAATATTTATAAAGTAAAGTAAAATGGCGAGTTACAAGATAAACTGAACCAACGGAAAAAAGTAAATATTTTTAAGCGCACGATTTTGCATATAAACCCGATTTCTCCGATTCATAAAACAAAAATTTTGTTGCGTACATTTCAGTGGCCAACGATGACCTTTGCATGTCACGTCTCATAACTTATGCATCTGATCAGGGAAAATCATTTCCAATGCTAATTGGTGAAGACTACACCGAGGAGACACGTGATCAAATGGCAGAATTTTTAGTAAGCATGAAATTTTTTTTAAAAGTTGTGAAAAATTCAAAAATTATTTTGCTCTCTTTTTTATAGCTTCGCAAACATTTTCGTGACTACAAATCAACACATTGCACAACATTGCCTGCTGATTACTTCAACATTCCATGGGATATTCCTATAGAAAATGGCTTTGTTTTTACCTAAATATATCATACGCATAATATATCTACTATGTATATATGTATAAGGTGGTTGTCATTATTAACTACTAACCACATAACCGTTAGCTGTATACATACCTATTAGTAATTCCAATATACAGTAGTGTGTCCGTTATTTCTTGAGGTAAAGTCTTTTTAAGTAAACGCCATTAATAGTAAGGCCTAATGGGTTTTGACTAGAAACTGACAATACAATTTTTTTTTCATAAATTGAATATTTAAAAAGTTTTTCTACGTTAAATATTACTTATAATTTGAACATGCGTCGACTAAACCTTTTACGCGGTCTCTAACTCTTAGCTCAATGAATTTTGCGTAGTTTTACGCGACCCTCCTATGATTTTTCAACTTTAAAAGTTCTTGGTGGCAGTAAAAACAAAAATGTTGCATACTTTTAGGCACTCTCCTTTCATATTTCTCCTATGAGTATTTTTGTCAGGTGCTTAGTTCGAACTTAATGTTGCATGCTTATAGACGACCCTTTTATGATATTTTTGTCTGTGAAAGCTCTTAGTGATATTTTCTGTCAAATAAAGCCCTAGAATTTTTTAATCCTCTCAAGGGCCAAATTAATTTATTTAGAAAATAGTTTTATTAAAAACTACTAAAAGATAATCTAAGGACGAATTTGTTTCAGAGACTTTGCAAATCAGAATCTATAGTGAAAGTAAATCTAATCCAAGTAAAAATATTGCATATTTTTAAACATAATATATTTATTTTCGAAAAAATAAATGTTGTATACTTTTAGGCGACCCTTTTATAAGATTCTTGTTAAAGAAAGATTTTAGGGCAATTTTCTATCATATAAAGCCCCTAAATTGTTAAATCTAAACGAATTTCTTTTGAAAGCTATTTTTATTTGCTACTATGAGTATGAAGTTTTTGCCTAGTGTTTCGATTGCAAATATAAATAAACTTTGCATACTTTAGAGATTTTTCGGTCTGTGACAACTCTTCGCGATATTTTCTGTCAAATAAAGTCAGTAAAAAAATATTTTAATACTCTAAGAACAAAAAAATTCTGCATCCAAATAAATTCAGAGCAATTCAAAAAATATTGCATACTTTTAGGCAAACTATTTTTATTTTGCTTTAACACCAAAGGGTTTAGCTCTTAAGTAGACAACTCAAAATCTCAATCTATGAAATAACGGCCACACTATTATATAGGCATAGAATTTCAAGTTTCTTCAGTATGTGTACGTAAACGCATTTAGTTTTTTTTTTTTTCATTATTATTTACATGGAAACATATTTCTTAAATTATATTTAAATATATGTAGAGATATTTCGGGACACTGTATACAGAAAAAAATTGAAAAGGCGAATGACACTGAATAATAAAATAAATATGAGTAATTAAAACAAAAATATTTCAAATTTCAAAATCAAAGACAATTGCAAGCATAGAAAATCGGAAACTGCAACAAAACACACAAAGTCGGTTAAAAGCATATTTTATTTGCTGCGTATTTTTTTCTTTTTTTTATTAAAATTTTATTTAATAATGCCAAGCTAGTAATTTGAAAAACAAAAGAAAATAAATCAAAAATGCATACCAGCAATATGTGCGCGTGGATTGTGCTTTTTGTTTCAATTCTACCCTTTGCAAATAGCTTTTGGGGTGAGAATCTTATACGTGAAGTGATCGAAAGTTTTGCCAGCGTTGCTGAGGTATGCAATTAACTCTTTGAATTAACAAATCATTAAAAAATTTTGATTTGTTTTTCAATCAAAGGACGAAGAATGTTGTGAACCACCCGAGATGTGTGAAGAAATGCAAATTATGTTACATTTAGCTTGCTTACGTGTGACCAGTCCAGAACGTATATTACTCTTATTAACATTTGATTCACCAATTAACACATGCAATAGCACTCTAAAAGCTTTGGGGCATATAAATGATACGCTACAAGATTGTATACCGCCACCAACGACGAATCTTTATATGCGTTTGTATCATGCATTGGAATTTTTTTATGCACAACTTTGCGGCAAAGCGGAAACCAAGTCGAAACGTTGGTAAACCGACATTTTTCACAGATATTGGAGAAGTTAAGGCTATTTAAAAGTACTTTTATTGTGTTTTGCAGGTTTGGAAAAATATCGTAGTTGCATTGGTGAGTTACGTGATGATCTAATTGACTGTGAAGGACCGGCCGATTGGTATGAGAGACGTAGTAAAACGTATGTATGCAGGTGAGATTGAAAGAAACAATAAAGCGGGTTTCATGCATGCATTCGAGCAGGCGTAGTCTTTATATGTTAGAAAACGAAACTCCTTAAAAATGTTGGTATTTTAACTTTAACGTGCAGCTTACTATTTCTCGAATTTTTTAGAGAAAAGCCTCGTGTTTCAAAATATCGCTATTTTCTCGATTTTCGATCGCTTATCGCTTAAATACTTCTGGTCATTGCTTTTCTAGTAAAAACACAATTTTCGAAATCATAAACGCAAATGTAGCTTTAGGACTGTAGGAAATTTTTTTGTAGAGACAATGTAACCTTCTGGGACTAGCCTGAATGCCGCTGCAGCGGTGAGTAAGATCCTATCGATTTCTTGGTCTCAGAAAGTTTTTCAATTGAACACAACCGGTGGCAATGCGATGAATAGTTAGGAAAAAAAAAGGCTATGCTAGCTTTCAAAATATTTATCCGAAATTTTTCTTTCAAACCCGCTCTAATTCAATAAAAATTCAATGCATCTCCAACTGAAAAAGGGAATTTTAGAATCATCAAATGGGAAAGAGTGCTATTGAAAAAGATACTGATATAGGGCGTTGTTTATCCAAATTCTGAATTAAGACGTTTTTGAAAAATCCTGAGACAAAGTTTTTTATAAATACATTTTAGCCACCGCATTTCAGTTCTTCAATCGAAAACGAACTACATATTTCAGGATATTTTTTTGAAGAACGTCGCATTTCAGAATTTTTTTCTAAACTAACTCAAAACTTTTATAAATACGTCCCATCTTAGTTTCGATGATGATGTTACGTTAATAGAAGACATTAACTCATTAGGTCTCAATGTTCCCATTTGGCAACCTGCACAAAATAGCGATATTCTATCGAAAATGTCACCCTTTTCTAAGATAGGGGATTGGTTCAAAGAAAGCTTGAGGAACTGAATTTCCGGGGGTGTAAAAGTAGGTCGCCTCCCAGTTGGTGCACCATGGGTAACGCTAAATGACCTACATAGCCTTCACGGCTAGTTTCTTGTATTGCCGGTTCTACGAGAACGGTACCAGTACTTGTGCTGTACCCATCGTGCCGAAACGACCCGGGCCCTTTTCTTATATCGACCCGGCCAAGAGCAATACACTCGGGATGACCCTGTCTGACATTTAGGCAGGGCTACACCTCGCTACAACAACAACTGAATTTCCGAATGAATTTCCGAATTGGTCAAGAAAAATTCAATACATTTTCAGACGAAATAGGGAGTTTTCAAGGCAAATGCTGAAAAAGGACAATGTCGAAAAAAATACTGAAATAGGGTGTTCTTAACTAAAATTCTGGAATGGGGCGTTTTTGAAAAAAGAAAGTTTATAAGCATTTTTGAAATATATTTTGATCGTTATATTTCAGGTAACCTTCAGTAGTTCTTTTCTGGTTACTTTTGAAGAATGCCTCTTCCAGAATTTTATATACATATATATCAACCCCTTTCACGGAATTATCGTAACTGTTATTTTTTCGAAATTTTGATGTAAATCTGTTTTACATCCCTCGATATATAAGACTATAAGACTGCTCAACCGATTTTTGGCAGTTTGTTGCTTGGGCAACTCTGCTCGACATAGGCTAAACTTTTCCCGCTAGATGGCGCTGCATTAGCTATATTTGCAAAATCTTTATCCGTGATCCGATTTTGCTACTTACGGCATATATGTATGTTGGAATGTAATCAAAAACTGTTACAAAAAAGACATCCGTTAGGTGGCGCTGAAGTGAAGATGTACAAAAAAAAAACTTTATTATAATGTGTTTTTGTAAGTTTCACAGACAAGTTGTCGTTGTTGTTGTAGCGAGGTGTAGCCCTGCCTAAATGTCAGACAGGGTCACCCCGAGTGTATTGCTCTTGGCCTGGTCGATATAAGAATACGGCCCGGGTCGTTTCGGCACGATGGGTACAGCACAAGTTCTGGTACCGTTCTCCTAGAACCGGCAATACAAGAAACTAGCCGTGTAAGCCATGTAGGTCATTTAGCGTTACCCAGGGTGCACCAACGGGGAGGCGACCTACTTTTACACCCCTAAAGACAAGTCGTGGGCATCTGTTAAATAGAATATTGATTCAAGAACGCAAAAACAGCTTTTATAGTAAAAACAATTACCAATCACAAAAATTACTTCCGCTGATTTCTTTTTATTAAATTAAACTACAAATGCATTATTTTATCAAATAAATATATATATGTATATTATATTTTAAATGAACAGAATGTATGTATGTGTTCTAAAATCTATATGTTGTATGTACTAACAAAACATTTATTTATTACATTCTAGACAATTTACGGAAATAATTGATTGTGACTACGTAAGAGCAGCTTTACTCTGTGGTCTAAAGCCGGCGCGTATGTTGAGAAGTTTTGCAGCTGAGGTGATAAATAAAGCGCTAGTAGTAAGTTCTTGACTATCTTTAAAATTTACATAGTTAGGATGGGACAAAAAAAAATTGATTTTGTACTGACATGTGGAAAATCCAACTCCTTATGGATTTTTGAAGTTGCTCACTTTTGGCCCTCAATAACGAAAAAGGTTTATAAAATATTTTTTGCAGAGCGTCTTATTTCCTTCAAGCATATAGCGATTTTCTGTATACCATTTCAAATAATTTTTTTTAGGCCAGCCTAATTTTCATGGCCATTTCGGTTTCTGATGTATTCTTTACTAGTCTGATGCAAATTCAATTGTAAAACTTCAAAAACATTATTTTAATCCATTTTTTTCCATTCCTAATTTTAAAACTCCCATTCGCGACCGCTTTGTCCCAAAGCAAATCATACTCCCCCGGCAAAGGATAATTCGGATGCCGTATGGAAAAAATGAAAATACGCTTTTCAATCATCTAAAAACTACTCCTTCAGTAGTATCAGAGTACCCCTTTAACAGTTTTTAATATAAAAATGTGGTCCTATTTCTATGGCCATACCTTGGCATAGGGCCACCAATGCATTTCTTTGCTCTTGCCAACTTTCCAAAAAATCACAAAAACTACTAGCTGGAATAGGAATTTCTCACCAAAGCTAGAGCGCGAGTAGCTACACAATCGTCCCTCTTTGGTTCGTGGCGAGTAGCTGACCATGAAAGAAACACCCACTTGCTTTTGTGCTGAGTGCATCAAGGAGTATTTTTTTTTTTTGTGAAGTACCCTCCTGTGGGTGCTCCATAGATTACTCGTAGAACACAATCATGGCAATTGGACCATCTTTTTTGTATAAATGCTTTTCTAGAAATAACCTCGTTTTTTGCAAGGAATAGGCTTGTTTTTAGACAGAGTTACAGTTCTTATAAACTTGCCTTCCAAAATATATGTAAATACTGATAACACTTAAGTATCTATACATTATTTTTTTATTCTACTTCTTCTTTGTAGACCAAATGCCCGGTTACATCTAAGCTGCCGCATGTGAGAAATCCAATGTCCGATGCTGGCAGTCAAATGTTTTTACATTTCTTTCCTGTTCAAATTTATATATTTATACTAATAGCTTTTATGTTACATGGTGATTTTATGCAATAACAACTACTATTGTTATAAATGTTTTAAAAAAATAAAATAAAATGTTACCAATATCGAATTTGTATTTGTTTGCATGTTCTAAGAGCTCTTCTTTGAACCACCAAAACCTGAGAATCCCATTATGGCCGCCATATCATCTGCCATGTCACTACCAAATAGATCCGTATCGGTCTCATTAGCTTTTCTTTTACGTTCTTTTCGTTTCTCTTTTCGATGCTCTTTGTAACGTTCCTCTTCCTCTTTAGCTTCACGTAGTCGACGCTCCAGTTCGTAATCCTTTTGTTTTTCTTCCATTTTCTTTTTATTCGCTTGGAAACGTTCTTTGACTTGATCAACAGTGCTACGTTCAACTTTCATGGACATGCCCAAGTTACGTTGATGTTTCTTGCCATTGATGTGATCCAAAAAATTAATGGAATCTTTAACAACACAATCGCATACATTGCAATAGTAACCACCAGATTGTGAGGTAGGTGTATTCTTATTGATGACCACACTTTTGCCTAATTTGCTATCGAGATCAACTTTGTAGTCACGCCGTTTTAGGTTTTCTCGTTGTATAGGTTCTAAATATTGTTACAAGAAAAAATTGTAGGTATTAATTAAATTAATAAATGTATTGCAAATTCTAGTAATGAAGTATGTTTGTATGTATATAACCTTCATCCTTTGGGTGTGCTTTGGCTGCTGCTGTCTGTAGTCTTTCCTGCGCTAAACGCTGATATTCCGATTTATCCCATTTTCGACGATGATCATCTGGTCGCATGGTCATTTTTAACAATTAATTATGATTAATTAACAATTAAAAAACCCAAAAAAATGTATCAATGAAGAAAATTGTAAACAAGACTCAACAATTCACTTTCTACTCCGTTTTTTATTATCTGCCCAGTGCTTCGGCGTAGATTATTTTATGGCTGCCTATACTACTTTTATATTTCACGTAACGGAGACTTAAAGGCAGAATTAGTTACCCTTATCGCTAACGCCATGCCAGTAACGCTAACGATAGCGCTAGCCATTTCCAATGTGAACAATTAAGCCCCAATTACACAAAACTTTGCAGGTTCAACTTTCATACAAAGTTTGTGGAACGTAAAGCGAAGCGAGATTTTCAAAGGTTCACAAAGTTTTATGTAACTCGGGCTTTGGCTTTGACAGATAAGTTCAATATACGTGTTTCAACGAAAATGGAAAATGGGAAAACTCAAAGTTGAAGCAAGGTTGAAATTTCGCAAACTCTCAAATTTTGCTTGCTTTGACAATCAGAGTTTGATGACTTTGCTTTAATTTAAGAATTAAAATTTGGAGGAATTGATAATTAATTCATTT
Organism: Campiglossa producta; assembly: GCA_964058755.1. Classification (NCBI taxonomy): domain Eukaryota; kingdom Metazoa; phylum Arthropoda; class Insecta; order Diptera; family Tephritidae; genus Campiglossa; species Campiglossa producta. Next base: position 16,146,555 of record CAXKVI010000002.1, on the reverse strand, counting down.
TTTCTCTATTAAATTAATAAATTTACCAAAAAAACTCTCAATGCAAAGAAATAAATAACGAAAACAAATGTATGATAGAGAAGCGTCAAAGCGTTCATTGTAGCATACCTCTGAAGTTGAGCGCAAAGTTTTGAGGTTGCAAATGTCAGGCGAGGTTAACAAAGCTTTATGTATTTGACCTTAATAAGTGTTTTTGTCAAAACGTCATCAGTATTGATAATTGAGAGTGTGTGTTAGTAAAAATATCAGCCCGTCTTGTAGGGTTGATTTCCATAAGTTTGGTTGGAACAGCTGATTAGCGTTATGGGTATGGCGCAGCGAGACGAAGAACGGAGGCTTTAAATCATAGTATACCTTATATAGTAGCGCAACTGACAAAAAACACACTAATACACACGCACAGCATATTCCCCATAAGCACAGAAAAATATATTCTCAAACGTTTGGCAAATAATGAGGGTCATATTTTAGAATAATGTACCACGATTTGGAATTTAGGGAATGGTGAAGGGGGTCGTATGTATAAAAATTGTGAAGGCAGAAACTGTCGGACATTTATATTATAATTTTAATATTTAAGTATACCTCAAGTTAATACTCATTTGGCAAAAAAGTTGATCTGCTACTGGTAGTTTATCTTTGAATCGAAAAAATTATTGATTGATTAATTGATATTAAGTTTTTAAAAAGTGAGAATTAACGTTGAAATTTTCATCTCAAATGCGTCTTAGGTTGATATCAAACAAAATGGCTTATTGGGCTTCACACTTTTCCTTCATTCCATTTCATTTGGAGTCACTCAGCCAGTGCCTTCCACTCAAATTCGTAAGAAGAAGAAAATAAGTTGCCAAACTATAGTAAGGATAAACAATGCTTTAAGCTTTCGGCAGAATCAGTCCGCCAATACGTCAGCTGCGTCACGTACGTCAATTTTAGAGCAATTTCTACTTTGACGTATCCGTCTTATCTGGCGTTACGCATACAAACATCCGCAGTCTACTTTGCTGTCAGTTATTTCGACGTACGTGACGTACGTCACGGATTGATTCTGCTGAACGCTTTAAATCACTGATAGGCATTCCTAACTCAAATGAGCAGCACGCATGTGTGCGTGCGTGTACATGTAATCTTACGCTCTTAATTTCAGTTGCTGTTGAGAGCAAAAAATCAAGTTAGCCACAGTGGTGTTAAAAAATCATTTTCCTGCCAGTCTTGGCGTAGACAGCAAAGGGGTAACATGTGTCGCCGCTTTGTTGATTGTTTCATGCGGTAGTAAATTATGCGCGATTTTAAATTAATGAAAGCGATTTCAGATAGCTGGATTAAAATGTAACGCAAAAATAAATGGGAAAAAGAATTTTTTCGGAAAAAAAGAATATACTTTTACAAAAGTATAAGGAATGGGTTTTGGAAAATGACGAAAAAAATGGAATTCTTAATTCAATTTTGAATGATCTCATTATCATATATAGATTTATGGCAATTTCTTGTTAGTAGTGCATTTGACAAATTTCTTGAAGTCAATCTGTTCCTCTGTTTTGAACAGATGAATTTCATGTCAGAAAAAATGTGCTCACAGAAGAATGTTGATGGGAAAAATGATAAAATCTTGAGGGAAATTTCCTTAAGGTTTTTATAAAATTCGCTATCTAAGTTTCTCCAGAAATTGGTAATGTCTGGTTCATCATTAACTGGCTCATTTTTAGCGCGCATAAATATTATAATCAAAATTTTGCTTTGAAGCGGTATTGTTGTTACTACCTTGCTGTCGGTTAAGCAACTGACGCGACAGATTTGTTCTTTGCACCACTGTATCAAAATTACTCTCGCATTTACCACTACAACTACTCAAATCGAAGTGCCTACCACTGCTTTAAATACAAATACAGCGCAGTGAAGTGAAGCGCAAAGAAAAAATATTTGGTAAAAGGAAATTCGGAAAAAACAAAGTATGTAATAGCGCAAATATCTGAGTGTTGATTTGTATGAACAACTACAAAGTATATATTTTTTGCACTTATTTATTTAACTATTATTTGTGATGAGAAATATTAATTCATTATTTTCTAGTATAAATTGATTACTCATTTTGCAACAATTCGCCGGCCGCTGGAAAGACGCAACAAAAACTGGTTGAAGTATTCGTAAAGCATCTACGCAATGGGTTGTGCCGAAAGTAAGGATGATGGCGATGAGCCTCAAGTGAGCCGTCCCAGATACCGGACATGTACTGATCCATTCTGGCTTGCTGTGTTTATAATCTTTTGGCTATTTTTGGTGAGTAATCTTTGAGAATTAGATGCGTTGCTTAATAAAAAATCGCCGCTAGCATATAGAAAGGGTAGGGCGTAAAAGTGAAAGTTCTTTGAGATGCATAATAAGTGTACATACATATATTTGTATATCTTAACGTAAATAGATATATCTGTATTGCATAGTGTACCAATTGTTGTACACAATGCTATATTGGATGGATACAAGTACAACTAATGGCGTCATACCTATCTATTTTTTTAATTGTTTTATTAGAACTTGAATTTTTTTTATACATAATCGTTGCTAATTTGAATAGTTATTACTAATCTAGATTTTTTCATCACATTTGCAATGAAGTAAATGTTTTATATATACACGTACGTGCGCAGTATTTATATCAAAGATGACATTTGAGCCGTTTAAAGCACAAGTGGTATAAGTCCAGTTTTCGTTGTTTTTTAGTTATGCATGACGCTATGTAGGGGAAACTATGTTTTATATAACACACTAACGGGATAACTCCTAGCACCCATAGAAACCGAATAAATAGCAGAACTAACCTGTGAAATCAAGGGTACCCCCTATTTGTTGACAACATAAAACTTTGAATATCGCAGTTCGAGAAAAGGTGGACTTATACCACTTGTGCATTAAGGGGCTCATTTATATGTGCAATGCATACACACATCCATCCATGCATTCATATATTTATGTACTCATTAGGGATGCCAACTATTTTGAACTTTCACAATCCCGATACACAATGGTTATGACTTTACAATCCAGAGTTTCCCGGATTAGGAAATAAGCTATTATGTATACATCATTTTAGACTAAAAAAAATTGTGGAAAAAAATCCAGAAATTAAAACATATTGAGCCATAACCACAATTATCTATTGTTTAACCAACAAAATTTTGAAAATCGATTTTTTTTTATCAAATAGGACCGTTTTCTCAACTGCCTGCTACGTCAAAGTTCACAATTAATTCACTGTCAATTTAACAGCCACTTCATTCAAAAGTACCCATCGATCCCATGTTCGCGAAAAAATTATTCGGAGAAGAATCCATAACAAAAATGGATCTTTAAACCCCAATAAATTTTTTACACACCTGGGATCGATTCGGGCTTTTGCAGTTTTCTTTCTGGCGGTGAACCTAAGCTCTCTACAAAAATTTAGCTCTATCGGAATTTTTGTTAACTATATAAAATATCTAAATTTACCGGACTAGTAGGTAGTTTTTAAAAGTAGATTTATAGGCTTTAAAATCGTATTGCCAAATTAGCGGTAAAAGAAAATTTGTCTATACCTGCCTATGTTTTGAAGAAAGATTCTGAAAAGTTCATACGTGGCATATTCACCATTTTTCGCAAAAAACTTACTTTTGACCTTTTAAAGTTTTATTTCTGACAGCACCTCGCCTCTACAAAAAATATGACTCACGGAATTTTTGTGATTTCAAATTTGACCGTACTAATACTAAAAAACAGTAATTTTTGGAAAAAAAAATAATTTTTTACTATTTAAAATAAATGTTTTCAGTCTTATTGTTAGCAAAAACTTCGCCATTCCCGAGGCACAAAAAACTTACCAACACTTCGGTACCATAAAGCCACGTAATTCCCAGCGCTAGCTAATATGCATGGTATAACTATAGTGATATGTATATTAATTTCTCACATTCTTCAATTCGCGCCACCACCCACTCTCTCATTGGGGATTTAGATGAAGATTAGTCACTCACAACTTACCATGTACCTACCGCGATATGCATGTTTGTCTGTTTTTAATTTGAATAAGTACCTTATTGTGTTTTTGTTTGCATAAATGGAATGCTAAAGAAGATAACAAATCATTATACAATGATATTAAAATATTTGGACTTAGATACATATTAGCCGACAGTTATTTATTTTTATTAATTTTTGTCACGATGCTCGTGTTCCATTACAATTTTAGCATTCCAAAAGGTCAACCAATTTGCCCCAGGGTATTAACTTAATGGACTTTTGTATATGTTACTACATAAAATGTTTTCTAAACGGTAAAAACTACCCCCGAAGATATTAAGGAGTGCTATAGCAGACAGCAAAAAATTACACGATAACTTGAGTAAAAATTGAGATATTTTCCCTGAAATTTGGTATACAGTTTACTTTCTGGCCAAATGGGCGATATCGGATGATAACCACGTCCCCTTTTTCGAAATCGAAAATTTTGAAAATCACATATCTCGGTAGTTTAAATATCTAAAATGATAAAATTTTATGGGTGAATCCCCCTGGTCATTCTATTATCATTTTATAATACATTTTTTAACGTGGGCGTGGCCCGCCTACTTTTAAGGGAGGCATTTTTGAAAATTCGACTGATTAAATTAAACTGATTACGGTAGAACGATGAAATTTGGCACAAAGCATTCTAGTATCGTTGGGAGCATACCTGATGGAATTGTATAAAATCGCTCTCCAACCACTTCCACTTTCGATATCGAAAATTTCGAAAATCAACTAAATTGACATAATTCTTGATACATACTTTGCAGTTCTTATTTCTCACTTGATTATTTATTGTTTACAATTTCAGATTGTTATTGCGATATTTTCATTTGTTTATGGAAACCCTTTACGTGTAATTAACGGTTACGACTCATTTGGCAACACGTGCGGTGTGAAGCGCAATGAAAAGTTTACGAATTTCCCACTCTCCGGCATGAATACAATTGATAAGCCACAATTATTTTATTTTGATTTTAAAAATCCACGTCAATCCATTAAAATATGCGTTAAAGAATGCCCCAAGAGGGATATAGCAACAGAAACTGATCTCTACAAATACTTTACGGATACACAGACAAAATTTTGTCGTTATGATTTCGATATGAACTTAATTGCCAGCACAAATCAGCAGCGAAATACTGACCAATATTTTAATTATTTAGGCCCATGTCCAAAACTGCCAATATATGAAGAGTAAGTGAAACAATTACAGAAATCGCTATATAACTAAAATGCATTTATTTCGACGTTTTCTTTATATTTTTTTTTTTTTAGATCTCCGGTATTACATCGCTGCTTGCCGAAAGGAAAAAATGCCGAAGAGTTGTACAAATTGCTCAATTCTTGGGATGTTGCTCAACAATTTTTAGGCGATATATATGCAACTTGGCATATAGTCGCTATCATTTGTGGATTTGCATTATGTAAGTTTCTATTACACTATTATTATATTGTTATTACTTTTCAGAAGTGGAATATTAATTTTTAGATGTCTGTCATAGCTACTTTAAATTTCAGAGAACTGATATCAATTTTACTTTAAAACTGATATTGATAACACTTTTTGGAGGTACTCGGATAGCCTTGAGGATAACTGCTGAATCCGAAACCGATATTAGAATTTCCAACCTAACCCCAAAAAATGTCCGTGTTTTTTGCATTAAAGCCAACAGTCATTTGACAAGAATAAGCTTGTATGATTTTTGTAATAATATTGTTAAAATAATTATTATGATATTTTTTCATACTTTAGCATTTTTTCATACTTTGATCCCTTACTTTTCTGACTAAATCTAGTAGAACTGCCAAAATCAGCAAATCCACTCTCAGTGCGAGAGAAACACCAAAGAGTACTACAACCTGTAGTCAGAATTTACCAGCAACAAATCTGCTGACTAAATCTTGCAACTCTCTGACTGGAGAGAGCTCAATTTTCTGCTCTCATAGTCAGAAAAGTGGCGTACGGGATCACTTTCCTGTAGTTCGTGACTGTTTCTGACTATTTCTGACTGTCAAATTGGTGTAAGGGATCAGAGCTAAAATGTTTCTTTATCGGGAAGATAAATTGTAAATTTTACTCGACAAAGCGGCCCTTAGAATAACCCAGTAAAACTAGCCCGCGATCTACCCGAGCGGAGGAAAATTTTTTGAAAAGTAGTATTACTACAAAAATTTAGACTATTCGATTCAGTTTAAGAAAATTATGGGTCATATGCATAGTAAAGTTTGCGGCAGCTATTTGACAGATAGGAAGTTGGAAATCCTTCAAAAGCTAATGACCAATCATAAGTTCAATAAACTTTTTAATTAAATGAATTCTTAAATAATACTTTATTTTTATTTTTTTGTAGTAATCTCAATTGCGCTGGTAACACTTATGCACTGGATGTCAAGTATTATATCGTGGCTCATCTGCGTAATGGTTATTGTGGCTAGCTCAGCACTGACAGCTGCTCTCTGGTACGCATATTATAGCATACGAAATAAAACAAATGTGAACCTAAAATACTCGATGTTGGAAGAATTTATCAGAAATGAAAATGCTGTTTATATACTCGCCATTTTAGCCACTATTACTTTGGTAAGTTTTTCCATATTAACTTTTGTATATGAAAGAAAGCCCCTTTTATGCTTATTTTACTGCCAAACTATATATCAAGGGTATAAATATTTCTCCATTGGTCAGTCCATATCAAATCGTCGAATGGTTGGAATCGACTCCTGCAGATTTGAGTAAAGATTGGTGTGGCGTTTTCTTTTATGAAGTAAATTCAAAAATTTAACGTTTTTTTTTTCTATTTGTAAATTTTGTTTCTTCCAGAAAATAGTTCAAACTTTAACTTTTAAATAATAGTTTTAGTTTTTTTTTTCCTTTGACAGAATTTGGGTTTAAAAGGAAACTCACCACAAAAACTATTTCAAATCAAAAAGAGGTGATATGAAATGGAATGGCCCATTTATCACTTACACCGAGCGTTTTTTAATCATGTTGTCCCCTTCTAACATATATTATTTTGTTAAGTTAGAAGGAGACAACGCGATTAAAAAACGCTCAACGCTCTAATTTTGGTTTGGATCTTACACTGTACAGCAGCCGGCTGGGTATGGGACCATGCCAACTTTTTTGAAGAGATTAAGACATAAGAAAAAAGGCGTTCCCAGTTTTTCGAAGTTAGCCTCCAAATTTTAAGGGTCGAATACATAAAGCTTTGTTAGCCTCGCCTGACATTTGCTACCTCAAAACTTTGCGTCCAACTACAGAGGTTTGCTACAATGAACGCCTTGACGCTTCTCTTTTATACATTTGTTTTCATTATTTTTTTCTTTGCATTCAGAGTGTATTGGTTAATTTATTAATTTAATATAGAAAACATGAATTAATTATTATTTCCTCCAACTTTTTATTCTTTAATTAAAGCACAGTCATCAACATCTGATTGTCAAAGCAAGCAAAATTTGAGAGTTTGCCAAATTTTAACCTTGCTTCAACTTTGAGGTCTCCAATTTGCCATGCTTCGTTCAAATACGTATACTGAACTTTTCTTCTCAAACTGAGCGGAATAGATGTTTTCTCAAACGTTTTAGTTTTTGGTGCTCCATGTTTGTTGGGAAACTTTGCGCTCAACTTCAGAGGTATGCTACAATGAACGCTTTGACGCTTCTCTATCATACATTTGTTTTCGTTATTTATTTCTTTGCATTGAGAGTTTTTTTTTGGTAAATATATTAATTTAATAGAGAAAAAATGAATTAATTATCATTTCCTCCAAATTTTAATTCCTAAATTAAAGCAAAGTCATCAACCTCTGATTGTCAAAGCAAGCAAAATTTGAGAGTTTGCCAAATTTCAACCTCGCTTCAACTTTGAGGTCTCCAATTTGCCATGCTTCGTTTAAATACGTATACTGAACTTTTCTGTCAAAGTCAAAGTTTGAGGTAAAGTCAAAATAAAGCTTTATGTAACTGGCCCTTTAGTTACAGGCTTTCGAAGTTCCATGTTCGAAAGTGGTTTTCTAATTGTTTTGTTTAAAAAATTGAAAAAGGCAAAATGTGGGCGTGGCCTGCTTGCGTTTCTTGTTTGATTGGTGTCCTTTTTCTATTGAAAAAATGCATGTAAGAAGTGCTACACAAGGCCAATGTGAGATCTTCGAAAAAATTAAAAGCTGCATATTTTTATTTATATAATATATTTCTTCATACATACACTTTCAAATAACGAAAGTACACCAATCAAGTAAGAGGAGGAAGAAGGCCACGCACACATTTAACATTTTAAAATTTGTTTAAACAAAACTTTTAGAAACCCGAATCTTGTTGTTGTTGTTGTTAACAATGCATTGCCCTGCCTAGAGTGTATGATCATTCCGAAGATCTTCATTAAGCACTTCTAATGGGAGTCCAAGGAAACGCGAAACCCGTATCTTCGAAGAGTCTAGCTTCCAACTTCGAAAGCCCTCAACTAAATTTTGCAGGCTAACTACGAAAAACGGGGAACGCCATTTTTTACTTATGTCCTAATCTCTTCAAAAAAGTTGGTATGGTCCCATACTCAGAAAAATAGTTGATTTTGTCGTATATTGTTATGATACAATGTATGTTTTAATATTTTCATGTTTCCTAGATTGTTTTAGTGGTCATCATTTACTTTTTAAAAAATAAACTTTCTGGTTTATCGGCACTTTTTGAAGAAGCTGGCGTTTGCATGATGAATTTACCTGGCCTAGTAATTGCTCCACTACTCGCGTTTGCGATTTTAGCAATATTTCTATCATTTTGGGTATTTGTAGTCATATGTATTGCGACAGCGAGTGCACCAGGTCAAAGTCCTATAGCACCATTTGATAATACAGCAGCTCATCAGCAACCAGCTTTAACGGATATTGCACCACCGAAGAATACCTCAGAAGCTAGTTTAAAAAGTAAGTTTGTGTGCGGGAGATAATAAATTTGAATAAGTAACTAAGACATCGAGCCCGATCCCGTATCCCGGGCCTCCCACCTAATTTTTCGTCCCGAAATCTCGGAACTACATTTAATCCCGTGCTTTTCGCTAAAACTCGTCCTAAATGTAAAGATAGGTATCAAAATACGCGTTTTGACTTCGATAGCAATAATCCAAAAGATGTAATTAAAATTTTTGTTTAAGTGAATAATTTTACTGAATCCGATACCGAAATTCGGGCGTGCCTCATGGTATTTATGTGCAGATCCTTTGAGCAAAATAAAATATCTAGTCTTCGTTTTTGTCGCTTCGCTGTCGTCAAAACGCGTCTTTTGATACATTTCCCGACCTTTTCGGACGTTATCTGGGATAATCCCGAAAAATCCCGGGACCCCGGCAATGTGATTTTTAAATTCCGAAAAGCCGGGACTGTCAAAAAGCTTCGGGATTCGATGCCCTGGTGTGTATGTACGTAGATTTATTGTTAGTAGTCAAAATGTTTTGTAATGTACATATTTATTGTTTAGTGTTTACCGTGCTAATACTTTCCTTTGATTTTTCCTTACTAACATTTTGTCTTGCCATTAACATTTAAAAAAAATACATGCTAATTATGTAAGTCCGCCATTTTATTGTTTTCTTCTTAGTTGTATATATGTACATATGTATGTCTTTTATTTTTTGTAAATGTACATGAGACTGTACCATACTAGAGAAAGACCAAACTTCGGCATCGGCAACGTTCGGCTTAACAAAAACAAATACGAGCTTCGACTTTAATTGGCCGAAGCTCGATTCGGTTCGGTTTGGCCTTTAAAATCTATGTTCTTTCTCTATAGATATCATACCCATTATGAAATCTCAAACTAACCATATTTATTTGTATTTACAGCTATTTTACGCGTAGAATACACCGAAGCTAAGGCAATACGTGGCATGTTTTGGATTTATCTTATTGGACTTATTTGGACGGTTGAATTTATTTTTGCATGTCAACAATTTGCATTGGCTGCTGCGGTGGCATTTTGGTATTTCCAAAAACCAACTTCAACACCCACCACTTATGCAATTGGAAAATTACTGAAATATCATTTGGGTACTGTAGCCAAGGGTTCATTTGTGATAACAATATTCAAAATACCACGTCTCATATTGACGTACCTTTATGCCAAGTAAGTAGATATACTAGCCAAAATAGATCTCTTAAAATTAAGTACCTGGGTGACCGAGCTTGCTCGGTGCTATCAATTTAGAGCTAACTTTACTTACCCAAAATGATTCCAAAGTAATCATAAAATGATCCCAAAAAGACCCTTAAATGTTCCCAAAATGGTACGAAATTGAACCTAAAACGACCCAAAAATGATCCGAAAATGACTCCAAAATGATCCCACAAACACCCTTAAATGTACCCTAAAATGATCCCAAAACGACCCCAAAGAAAAATTACCCCAAAATAATCCAAAATTGAACCCAAAATGATCTCAAAATAGCCCCAAAATTATTCCAAAGTGACTCCTAAATGATCCTAAAATAATCCAAATATGATCCCAAAAATATACAATACAAATACAATACGGTAAAATGGTAACCCTGGGCTGCTACCCTACTTGAAAATATTTTAGTTGGTATGTCGGCGAAAATACCTTTCATTTGATACCCAACCCTGCACACCCCCAAGTAGATAGTCTTAGCATCAATCATACTATCTACTTAAATGCCAAATTTCAAACAAATCGGTAAAGCGGTTCCCAAAATAGTCCGGGTATACAAATATACTGCGGTAAGGTGGCAACCCTACTTGAAAATATTTTAGTTGGCATGTCGCTGAAAATACCTTTCATTTGATAGCCATATTGGCATATTTTGCTACAAAATTAAAAAAAATGAGATAGGTGGCAACCCTTTAGCCCGTCCCATGTGGCAACCCTCAAGTGGATAGTCTTATAATCAATCATACTATCTATATTCAAAATTTCATTTAAATCGGTCAAGCGGTTCCCGAGATAGTCTGGATATACAAATATACATAAGGTAAAATAAATAAAACGCGGTCAGGTGACAACTCTAGGGGTTACCCTGCTTGAAATTGTCATATTTGGAATACGGTTGAAAATGCCTTTCATTTGATACCCATATTGGCATATGTTGCTCCATAATTAAACAATTAGATAGGTGGCAACCATGTAACCCGCCCCAAGTGGCAACCCCCCATCCAAATCGGTCAAGCGGATCCCGAGATAGTCTGGATATACAAATGTCTAAATATACAAACCCAGCAAACATAGCTCATGGAAGTTACGTTTTTCTGTCGCTTGTAAAAAGTCAAAAACTCGTAAAATTCAGTAATTTTTTTTGTTGTTAAACACATCTATTATTCGTCCTTTTCAGCCGAAGCCGAATAAAAATTACTAGCCGAATAGGCCGAATACCGAAACTTGGCCGAATATTCGGTCGGATAATAATGCTTATACACAGAAGTATAGGCAGCAATCCGATACTCGCAGGGGTTTACTCCGGGATTATTAAAACGATGCATCTCTTCCTACTGGAAAGATATGAAAAAAACTCATACTTGGTCGATGATCCAGTATTCCCTATTCCGTATACCAATCGAACTCTTTGCAAAAAAAAAAATTTCCAACAAAAGGCGATTTTTGGTATATTTTTGAGGAAATTTTATAGCTCGGTTACTAGCAACATTGATGCTTGTCAATAATTGTATATGAATTTTCTCCCTAGATTCAAAAAAGGCGAAGACAAAGGTTCTGAATGCGCTGCTTGCTGTCTGAAATGTTGTATTTGTGGATTTTGGCTGCTAGAAAAATTTATAAGATTTTTAAATCATAACGCTTACACAGTTGTTGCAATTGAATCGATCAACTTCTGTCCAGCTGCAGGAATAGTAAGTCTAAAAAAAATACTTATAATTTGAAACTTAAACTAAAAAAATAAATTTTGTTGGATATTTTTAGGCATGGAATGCAATGGCAACAAACGCTTTACAAGTGGCAACTATCAACAGCGTCGGTGACTTTATACTATTCCTTGGCAAGATTATTGTTGCAGCAGTCAGTGGTCTTATTGGCATATTTATGTTGAAAGATCGTCCAGGATTAAATTTTTATATGGCGCCAGTAATTTTGATTATAGTATTCTCATTCTTCATAGCGCACATTGTGTTAACACTATTTGAGGTAAGTCAAAACAAAACAAAAACAAAGTAGTACATAAACTCACTGTTTGCAACATTACAGATGGTGGTTGATACACTATTTTTATGCGTTTGTGAGGATAAAACAATCAATGGTAGAGGCGGTCGTTGGGCACAAAGTAATTTAGCTAAACTAGTTGGCGAAGAGCCTCTACAGCCAGGCGAAGAACCACCTATACAAGTAGTGGAAATGATGCCGATTAATAAAGAACCATTTAGCGTAACTAGATTACCGCCACGCAGAGATGTTGTCGATGGTGTAACTGAGTAAAAGCGGAAACAAAAGACATTTTTTTTTGTAGACAAAAGCTAAAGCTGCCATTTTAACTACATACGTTTCATTGAGGCAGCAAGAAAATTTGAATGGCTGAGGCTAGCCTAATATTTATCTTAAGATATTTATTAACATTTACTACTGACTACTTTTTTTGTTAAGGTAAAGTCTTCTACTAGTTATACTACTCTTAGTAAAGTAATTTTTTACACAGGGGGCATTCCATGTCTAAGCTTCAAATGTTTGAAATCGACCACTTCAGATTTTAACGAATTTTGGTGTGAAGTTTGCTTTTACTACAAATTGAAAATATTGTAAACTTTGTATATCTGTCAGTTTTCATACAAGTTTAGGAGGTTTACGATGCTTACGACATTTACGAGGCATTTGCGACATTGAACGAATACCCTTAATATTTTTTTTTTAACTTTCAAGTACCTTCTTTGAAATTATCAGTGTTTTCTTTAATAAAGTCCTTCCGAAATATTGCAAAATAAACTTTACAAGCAAAAAAGGTAAAATTTTAAAATCAACAACTTTTTATAAGCCGATTTTACATTTTTCCTTTGGCGGAAATTAGATTTATAATAAAAAGAAAATCCACACCAAAATTCATTCAATTCGAATAACTCGACGATTTCATATGTAATGACCCACATATTTATGCATTATGTAAACAAGAAGTAAAGTATTTTTGAACTAAGCAAAAAAGTTACAACGATTTATATATAAACACTTATTGCATGCTCATACAGTTTGTATCAAGTGTTTCAATCTATGTTTGATGTTATAGAAAAAAAACAAAGAACTTGCACAAATTTACATAAAATAGACGAACAAAAAACTAATTGTGAATTCGCGTACAAAGCTAAATATACAAAATATTACACTGTGACAAAATACAAGTGGCTATGTAATTTTTAAGAAATAATGTTCGATTATTTATTTTTTGTATATCTACATAAACTTATTAAGTAGAACAAATATGTATTAATAAAAGTTATATGTATACACATGCATATGTGCATGTATGCGTATATTATGCCTACTCAACTTTATTTTTTTTTACTTTTGCTTTCTTTTGTGCAATAATTTCAGCTGCTGCTTTAAGCTGTTTTTCTTTGATTTTCTTCGTTAGCGCATTTTTAGCTGATTTTGTCTTGTTAGCATCCACGGTAAGTTTTTTCTTAGCTTTTTCTGCAAATTGATAAAAAAAATGAAAATTATTATTATTGTAATATACTAGGGTGAGCCACACAAAAGATCGATTTTAATTTTTTTTGACTAGTATACTATAGAATGGAGTTTAATGGGGTGTGGTTGCTGTGCGACCTAGCCCAATCCTGACTCTTGCGTCCCCGTTCGCACACTCTGGGCAACGTGAGCTATCTAGGCTCACGGCAGAAAGAGGGAGTCCCGGTGGGGCCACTCTGACATACTTGGTTTAAGGGCTCACCGAGGTTTTTGCGTAGCGTCTGTTCACCATGAGGTGCGGCTGCAAGCGGGCGTCTGTCTTGAAGCAAGCGGCTCGCTATATAAATGTGTAAATATTTTCCAAAAACCCCGAAACGGGTTGTGCGCTGGGTTTGGAACCCGCCACGTAAAAAACTTAATTCCAATGAAAACAAATTCAAAGACTAGGATGAGAACCCCCTTTAATGTTGACGACCCGGCAAAACGAATAAGGCATAATGATTTGGATATTAGGGCATGTACCGGGAATGTCCGGACCCTTTCAAGGGACGGTACCGCTGCCCGACTGGTTGATGTCCTCGTAGGCGCAAAGGCCGACATCACCGCCCTGCAGGAAATGCGATGGACGGGGCAAGGAAGGACGACCATCGGTCCTTGTGACGTATACTATAGTGGCCAGGCACACGGCAAAGCGCGTGGTGTAGGATTCGTGGTGAGAAAGAGACTTCGCCGCCAAGTATTAGCGTTCACTCCTGTGGACGAGCGTCTCGCTGCGATCCGCATCAAGGCGAGGTTTTTCAACATAACATTTATCTGCGCCTATGCGCCGACTGAGGAGACGGACGACGCAGAGAAGGACTCCTTCTACGATAAACTTTAACAGACTTATGATCGCTGCCCCCAGCATGATATCAAAATCGTGCTCGGCGACTTTAATGCCAAGGTGGGCAAGGAAGGAGTCCTTGGTCCTACAGTTGGAAAATTCAGTCTCCATCCCCATAACATCCCCCAACGGCACTAGGTTGATTGACTTCGCCGCTGCTCGCAGTATGGTCATCAGTAGTACCAGGTTCCAGCATAAGCGAATACACCAAGCCACATGGCTGTCCCCTGATCAAAGAGCTAGAAACCAGATTCATCATGTCATGATCGACGGCAGACACAGCTCCACCGTTCTGGACGTGCGTACTCTACGTGGTCCCAATATCGACTCGGACCATTATCTTGTTGCAGCCAAGATACGCACACGCCTCTGTGTATCGAAGAAAGTGCGCACAGTAACGGAAGGAAAGTTTGACGTCGAGAAGCTGCGCACGACACAGACAGCTGATAATTTCTCCACTCTACTCTCACACCTGCTATCGGAAAGCAATCCTCGACCTAACGATGTTACCGAGCAATGGAAGCATATCTCTAACTCATTACGTACCGCCGCTGAGGCCACTATAGGGTTTCAGCGAGCCCGCAAGAACAACTGGTACGATGAGGAATGTAGCACTGCCTCGGACAAAAAGGACGCTGCAGCCAGGGAGACGTTGCGAATGGGCGCAACCCTATAGTGAGGCGAGGATGGAAGAGAGACGCCTTTTCAGAAAAAAGAAACGTGAAGCCGAAAGGCGTGAGTGTGAGGAGCTTGAGATGCTGGCTGACAGGAATGATGCCCGAAAATTATATGAAAAGATCCGGCGGATGACAGAAGGTTTAAAGACCGGGGCAAGTTCCTGTAAGGACAATAATGGCGACCTGGTAACCGACGTACAGAATGTACTTAAATTATGGAGGGAGCACTTCTCACTGCTAAATTGCGAGGGATACGTCGAACCCGATACCCCAATCCCTTACGATGGAAAAGTCGTCCCACCACCTGACTATGATGACGTGAAGATAGCTATATCCCGGGTCAAAAACAATAAATCGCCTGGGAAAGACGGACTACCCGCCGAGCTGTTCAAACACGGAGGCGAAGAGCTGGTAAAAAGCATGCATCAGCTCTTATGCAGAATATGGTCAGATGAGTGCATGCCTACAGATTGGAATTTAAGTGTGCTCTGCCCAATCCACAAGAAAGGCTAACCACACAAACTACCGCGGAGTCAGTCTTCTTAATATGGCATATAAGGTTCTTTCTAGCGTATTGTGTGAAAGACTGAAGCCCATCGTAGACAAACTGATTGGACCTTATCAGTGTGGCTTTAGACCTGGTAAGTCTACCATCGACCAGATTTTCACGATACGCCAAATCCTGGAGAAGACCCATGATAAAAGTATCGACACACACCATCTCTTTGTCGATTTTAAAGCCGCTTTTGACAGCGCAAAAAGGAGTTGCCTGTATGCCGCCATGTCTGAATTTGACTTCCCTGCAAAGCTTATACGGCTTTGCCAAATGACGTTGAGCAAAACCAACAGCGCCGTCAGAATCGGGAAGGACCTCTCTGAGCCATTTGAAACCAAACGAGGCTTCAGACAGGGCGACTCCCTTTCGTGCGATTTCTTTAACCTGATGCTAGAGAAGATAATTCGAGCAGCAGAGCTAAACCGCAATGGCACAATCTTTTACAAGAGCGTACAGTTGCTGGCGTATGCCGATATTGATATCATTGGCCTTAACAGCCGCGCCGTAAGCGCTGCTTTCTCTGGGTTGGATAAGGAAGCGAAAGTGGGTCTTGCGGTGAACGAGGACAAGACGAAGTATCTGCTGTCATCAAAGGAAGAATCGGCGCACCTGCGCCTTGGTAGCCAAGTCACCGTTGATAGCTACAAGTTTGAAACGGTGAGAGACTTCGTCTATTTAGGAACCAGCATTAACACCGAAAATAATATCAGTCTAGAAATCCAACGGAGAATCATCCTTGCCAACAAGTGTTACTTTGGACTAAGTAGGCAACTGAGAAGTAAAGTCCTCTCTCGACAAACAAAGATCACGCTCTATAAGTCCCTCATCATACCTGTCCTGATGTACGGCGCGGAATCATG
Organism: Campiglossa producta; assembly: GCA_964058755.1. NCBI lineage: Eukaryota > Metazoa > Arthropoda > Insecta > Diptera > Tephritidae > Campiglossa > Campiglossa producta. The sequence goes on along the minus strand of CAXKVI010000002.1, from coordinate 16,129,917 downwards.
GACAGTGTCAAGAGAAGATGAGATGGCGCTTGGTGTAGTTGAGAGAAAAGTTCTCCGGAAGATTTATGGTCCTTCGCGTGATGCCAACGGCGAGTATCGAAGGAAATTTAACGATGAGCTGTACGAGCTTTACGCAGACCTGCCCATAGTTCAGCGGATTAAAGCCCAAAGGCTCCGCTGGCTGGGTCATGTTATGCGAATGGACAAAGAAGCACCAGCACAGAAAGTTTTCCTATCGACACCCGAATTCGGCAGCAGAGTAAGGGGGAGACCTCGACTGAGATGGAAACAACAGGTGGAGGATGACTTGAACTCCCTTGGGGTTTCCAATTGGCGTCAGTTATCGCTAAAAAGGAATGACAGGCGTGCTTTGATACGAAACGGCCAAAATCGCCTAGGCGGTTAAGCGTCATTATGACGCAAGCCAAGATTAGATTAGATACTATAGTATGAAAATAAGTATATTATCACTTTCTTTTAGTGATAACACTACAGCAAAATCAATTTTGTTCTGAGTATGGGATCTGACCAACCGTTTTGAAGAGATTGAGACATACATAAAAAAAACTACGTACCCCGTTTTTCGAAGTTAGCCCCCAAAATTTTGTCATGGGCTTTCGAAGTTCGAAATTAGAACCTTTGATTTTGCTTTTCCAGTTGCTGTGTTAAAAAAAATTAAAAAAGGGAAAATGTGGGCATGGTCGCCTTGACTTCCTTGTTTGATTGGTACAAAGTTTTTGTTTTGAAAGTTGTCAAAAGGGTCAAAAGTTGTATATTTCAAAAATTTTTCAACTAATTTCGAAAAATTTGATGCCGTTGTTAAAAAAAAAAAACAAATAAACCAATCGAAAAAAGAAGTCAAGCAGACCCTTTTTTATTTTTTTAATACAGCAATTGGAAAAGCAAAATTAAAAGTGTCTAATTTCGAACTTCGAAAGCCCATAACTAAATTTTGGAGGCTAACTTCGAAAAACAGGGTACGTAATTTTTTTTTTATGTATGTCTCAATCTCTTCAAAAATATTGGCTAGATCTCATACCCAGCTGGCTACTGTACAGTGTAATCTTAATAATATTATAAATCTGAATGTAGCGATGTTTGGATGTTTGGATGTTTGGATGTTTGGATGTTTGGATGTTCACGATTTTCGTTCCTCAATCACGTGAGAATGGCAAGACGGATTTTCTTGAAATTTCACATCCAGACAGCTAATAGTCTGGAAGGAAGTATAGGCTATCGATATATTTCGATAAATTTATCGATAACTGAGTTATCGGTCAAAATGTGATTGCCAAAAAAACCTTAAAATTACCCTACAATATGGGTATCAAACGAAAGGGGAAGGCCCCAGGTTTCATTTGGACTTCGATATATTTCGATAAATTTATCGATAACTGAGTTATCGGTGAAAATGTGATTGCACAAAAACCTTAAAATTGCCCCACAATATGGGTATCAAATGAAAGGGCATGACCCCAGTTTTCATTTGGACTTCGATATATTTCGATAAATTTATCGATAACTGAGTTATCGGTGAAAATGTGATTGCCCAAAAACCTTAAAATTGCCCTACAATATGGGTATCAAACGAAAGGGCATGGCCCCAAGTTTCATTTGGACTTCGATATATTTCGATATTCGATATATTTCGATAAATTTATCGATAACTAAGTTATCGGTCAATATGTGATTGCTCATAAACTTTAATGGTACCCTACAATATTGGTATCAAACGAAAGGGGACGTCCCCAAGTTTCATTTGGACCTCGATATATTTCGATAAATTTATCGATGACTGAGTTATGGGTCAAAATGCGATTCCCGAAAAACCTTAATATTACCCTATAATATGGATATCAAACGAAAAGGGATGACCCAAGATTTCGTTTGGACCTCGATATATATCGATAACTGAGTTATCGGTCAAAATGCGATTGCCCAAAACCTTAATATTGCCCCACAATTTGGGTATCAAACAAAAGGGAATGGAACCCGGTTTCATTTGGCCTTCGATATATTTCGAATTATTTATCGATAACTGAGTTATAGGGTCTTCATAGAGCAATCTCAACTTTGATCCTCCTGCGACACGCCTAAGCCATCTCCAATCGGGATAAAAATTTTAGTGCGATACAATTGATCGTGGTGCAACCTATCTAGGTGGTGAGACTGGAAAGAATATTACATTCGATTATAAGGACCACCCTAATGTACATACTTACATATGTATTTAGACTTTAAATTTTAGAGTGTGAGTATCACTTTCAATATTACATGCACTACATACATATTGCAAACCTACTATTTAACTTCTCTGCTTTCAAATTTTCTCTTTTGTTGGAAGGTACTGTTAAATGCAAAATTAATATTATATCTATTGCATACCTACATATTTCAAATCTACTTAGTTTCTTTGCTCTCAAATATTCTCTTTTGTTTATACCGTTATAATACATTTGGTTTTGCATACATCCTGAGCAAGTGATATTCGCAGTAAAAGAGTATGAACAGAATGATTATGTACATAGCTCCAATACATACATATTGCAAACCTACTATTTAACTTCTCTGCTTTCAAATTTTCTCTTTTGTTGGAAGGTACTGTTAAATGCAAAACTCAATATTATATCCATTGCATACCTACATATTTCAAATCTACTTACTTTCTTTGCTCTCAAATATTCTCTTTTGTTTATACCGTTATAATACATTTGGTTTTGCATACATCCTGATGCAATTAGGCAAAAAGAGTTTTGTGTCCCAAATAAATAGACGTAATTTGTGAAGTGAAGTGAAAAATAAAGAAAATTAATTAATTGAATTTTTAAAGTTTTTGCAGTGTGAAGTAAGTTATCATTACTGTAAGTAAAAATGTAAAATAAAAACGTGGTAGCCATAGAGTATATTACAGCCCAACCTAACAAAACCGCACGGCGTTCGTTTACCGCACGGACACGAGCGACTTTTTTGCTTCTAGCCGAAATAAATAAGCGTGCGTTTGTAACTCTGCCTGTATGCAAACGTCTAATCGAAATGTCACGCAGAACAAAAATTGGAAATCAAGTTAGATTTTTAGGTTGTACGTTCAATTTCGTTTGCTTCCATGCAAGTTGTATTTTCATGAGACATTTTTGACAGATAACTGACGGAGTGCGTTTATATTAGGTTGGGCTGTAAGCTTTTATACAACTACGAAATAAAACGGAACAGAAATTCCAAGGGTTTAATTTCGACTTTGCTATACTCAAATTTGCATAAAATGCAAATATAGAACGAAAGAGATTTGTTTTCGCATAAATTAATCGACATCTAAATAATAAATAAATTTTGCTTTATATATTCTTTAATATTTCTATGCAAAAAATTCAAATTCCCGGTTGAAAAACATGTCATACTCTTTTCAAATGAGCAAAACACTATATATATTTCGAAAGCGTCAACATTTCTCTATCTAAAACCGTTGACAATTTTGAAATGGACTTTTAACTAGATTTTTAATGAATTTTTTTTAACTGAAAAAACGGTTTTTTGACCTTAAAACCAGATTTTGGAGGTGTAACAAATCTTTTGAAGGGTGTTTCGTGTATAAGTCGGCCAGATGAGCAATCTCTACTAGGTCGCTTTAAAAGTGTATTCCCTTTTTTTTGTAGCACTGTCTAACCATGCTGATAGCGGTTTTTGCACTTCGAAAAAAAAAATATTTTTTTGCTGATAGCGGAATTTTCTAAATAACATGGCTTTTTTCCGATAACTCCAAATTTTTTAGTAAGATTGGTATTGATAACGTATACCTCCATACTAATTTTCAGGCCCCCACCTTAACCCCTTTTAGAGATATTCAACCCTTAAAAATGAGGTTTAGCGGATTTGAAAATGTGCATCGAATTTTGCACATACGAGGTTTTGCACCCAAAGCAATCTTTTGAAGGGTGTTTCGTGTATAAGTCGGCCAGATGAGCAATCTCTACTAGGTCGCTTTAAAAGTGTATTCCCTTTTTTTTGTAGCACTGTCTAACCATGTTGATAGCGGTTTTTGCACTTCGAAAAAAAAAATATTTTTTTGCTGATAGCGGAATTTTCTAAATAACATGGCTCTTTTCCGATAACTCCAAATTTTTTAGTAAGATTGGTATTGATAACGTATACCTCCATACTAATTTTCAGGCCCCCACCTTAACCCCTTTTAGAGATATTCAACCCTTAAAAATGAGGTTTAGCGGATTTGAAAATGTGCATCGAATTTTGCACATACGAGGTTTTGCACCTAAAGCAATGGTACCTCAAATGAAAGGTTATTTAATTACCTATCCAATGCAAAAAAAAAATTAGAAATCGGTTCAATAGTTTTTAAGAAATTTTTATTTTAAGTGATGCTTCATATGACCTTTGACCCTTAATAACTTTCGTTTTTGTTGTTTGCCCCGAAAAAAATTTACATATTTATACTCACGTTAACTATATCCTTCGATCCCCATACTTCAATTTTTAATTAAGGAGGTTGCGGTATTCTGCATTTATGCCATAATATTATATAAATATGAAAGTTTGAAGTATACATGATCTATTCGATAAATGTTTTCTGGGTTGAATATCATTCATTGCAAATTAGTACCAAAAAATGACGTCAAAGCTGGAAAACCGGATAAATTTTGCAAAAAATTCAAATTCCCGGTTGAAAAACATGTCGTACTCTTTTCAAATGAGCAAAACACTATATATATTTCGAAAGCGTCAACATTTCTCTATCCAAAACCGTTGAGAATTTTGAAATGGGCTTTTAACTAGATTTTTAATGAATTTTTTTTTAACGAAGACACTGAAAAAACGGTTTTTTTGGGGGTGTAAGAAATATTTTGAAGGGTGTTTCGTGTATAAGTTGGCCAGATGAGCAATCTCTACTAGCTCGCTTTAAAAGTGTATTCCCTTTTTTATGTAGCACTGTCTAACCATGCTGATAGCGGTTTTTGCACTTGGAAAAAAAATATTTTTTTGCTGATAGCGGAATTTTCTAAATAACATGGCTCTTTTCCGATAACTCCAAATTTTTTAGTAAGATTGGTATTGATAACGTATACCTCCATACTAATTTTCAGGCCCTCACCTTAACCCCGTTTAGAGATATCTAACCCTTAAAAATGAGGTTTAGCGGTTTTCAAGCAATTTTCAAGCAACTATTTTCGTACCCTGTTTTCAAGTTTTAGCGTTACGATTTAACACCAAATAATTTTATATATACATTTTATTGATATTTATTAAAAACACCTCCGTAGCATTTAAAATGCCAAAAAGACGCAAAACAAATCTACATACCAAAAACAAGAAAGCTCGGACAATGAAGTTAACTAGGCAAAATAATAGTTGTGCTGAAACATCAGAACAGGCTACAAAGAGACGAATGGTGGTCGAGTACATTAAAAATTATTGCGGTCCTGAAACATCAGAACAAGCACGCCAAAGACTTCAGGTCGCTGAATACATCGAAAGCAACCTTGGTACTGCAACATCAGAACAAGCGCGTCAAATACGTATGGTGGCAGAATACATTGAAAACAATAGTTGCCCTGAAACATCAGAACAGAGCCGACAAAGGAGTATGGTGGCCGAATACTTTGAAAGATATCGCGGTCCTGAAACCTCACAACAACGCCGTCTACAAGAAGCAAAATATAGAGCTACTATTCAACGCGCCGCTGAAACCACGGAAAAACGTCAACAACGGCTTCAACAACACGCTTTATACATGCAAAACAAACGAGCTGCAGAGACTCCACAACAAGCTCAATTACGGCGCCTAGAACAAGCCACATATGTATCGACGCAACGTGCTAATGAAGCACCGGAAACAACTCAACAACGGCTTCAACAACACGCTTTATACATGCAAAGCAAACGAGCTGCAGAGACTCCAGAACAAGCTCAATTACGGCGCCTAGAACAAGCCACATATGTATCGACGCAACGTGCTAATGAAGCACCGGAAACAACTCAACAACGGCTTCAACAACACGCTTTATACATGCAAAGCAAACGAGCTGCAGAGACTCCAGAACAAGCTCAATTACGGCGCCTAGAACAAGCCACATATGTATCGACGCAACGTGCTAATGAAGCACCGGAAACAACTCAACAACGGCTTCAACAACACGCTTTATACATGCAAAGCAAACGAGCTGCAGAGACTCCAGAACAAGCTCAATTACGGCGCCTAGAACAAGCCACATATGTATCGACGCAACGTGCTAATGAAGCACCGGAAACAACTCAACAACGGCTTCAACAACACGCTTTATACATGCAAAGCAAACGAGCTGCACAGACTCCAGAACAAGCTCAATTACGGCGCCTAGAACAAGCCACATATGTATCCACGCAACGTGCTAATGAAGCACCGGAAACAACTCAACAACGGCTTCAACAACATGCACAATACTTGGTGTGGCAACGCTCTCATGAAACCACTGAGGAAGCATACAATCGACGACAAATGCTTTCTGAAAGAGCAGCCCAACGCCGACGGACTTTTACACGAAACACATGGTCTGTATTTGAAAAGGCAGCGTTTGAATATGACACTTCACTTAATTACGCTGACCATAGACTTATAAAAATAGAAAATTTAAACAAAGAGTGTAAGTTTTGTAAGGCACTTTTATGGGTAGGCGAAAAGCCAGGAATGTGTTGCTCCGGAGGAAAAGTTTCTCTTCCTTTAATAGAAGAGCCGGTCGAGTCATTGAAGCAATTGTTTACCTGTGCAAATACAGAGTCACGCATGTTTTTAAGTAATATTAGAAAATATAATTCAAGTTTTCATATGACATCTTTTGGTGCAGATAAAATCATTTCAATGCCGGGATTTTCACCAACTTTTACCATACAAGGCCAGATCTACCATAGACTTGGATCTCTATTGCCGCCTACTAATATGGACTCAAAGTATTTGCAAGTTTATTTTATGGGCGACGAAGAAGCTGAGATTGAACGACGGTCAAGAGTTATTCAAGGAGTTGATACCGAAATAGTGCGAAAAATACAGCGCGTGCTACACCAAAATAACGCATTAGTTAGAGAATTTAAAACTGCGCTTGAAAATATGCCTAACGAAAGCTGTAAAATAGTCATCCACCCTGATCGCGTACCACGTGGACAACACCAACGACGCTACAATGCACCAACAACTAACGAAATAGCAGTCGTCATCGCTGGTAATGAGCAAACCATTGCTAGAGATATTGTTCTACGAACGCGGGATGGTACGCTTTCCAGAATCTCTGACACGCACCGATTCTATGATGCCTTAGAATATCCCATAATATATTGGAAGGGGCAAGAAGGCTATCACTTTGACATTCCTTTAGTGAATCCAAGCACCGGTTGTCCGATCCCGAGTAAAAAAGTATCTTGCAAAGACTTTTACGCTTATCACATGATGGTCAGGCGAAACGACTTCAACTTAATCATGCGATGTAAGCAACTTTTTCATCAATTTCTGGTAGATATGTATGTAAAAATAGAGAGCGAACGGTTGAGATATGTAACACTGAATCAGACTAAAATGCGAGCTGAAAACTATATACATTTGCAAGATGCAGTAAGAGCCGATGGTAATGTAAATCCTAACGATTTAGGACAAATGATCATACTTCCCTCTTCTTTTGTAAATAGTCCAAGGTATCTGCATGAGTACACACAGGATGCATTCGCATATGTTCGTAACTACGGCCGACCAGATTTATTCATAACCTTAACATGTAACCCTAATTGGACAGAAATTACTCAAGCACTTATGCCAGGTCAAACGGCGATCGACAGGCATGATATTGTAGCCAGAGTTTTTAACTTAAAGGTGCAGAAATTAGTTGCTCTGCTTACAAAGGGACAAATATTTGGAGAGATGAGATGTTTTTTATATTCCATTGAATGGCAAAAACGTGGATTACCACACGTGCATCTATTACTTTGGTTAAAAGAAAAACTACGTCCCAGCCAAATAGACGATATTATAAGCGCCGAGATTCCTGATCCACGTATAGACGAATCGTTGCATGAAATAATTGTTAAAAATAATATTCATGGTCCCTGTGGTGTTCACAATCAGCAGTCACCCTGCATGAAAGACGGTAAATGTACTAAAAAATATCCTAGGGCATTATTGGAAAATACACAAACGAATGTCAATGGTTATCCTTTATATAGGCGCCGATCACCCGACCAAGGGGGCAGAGTAATTAAAATTAAAATTCGTGGTGTAAATGAGGAGGTTGAAGTAGACAATAGTTGGGTTGTGCCATATTCGCCACTGCTGTCTAAAATATTTAACGCACATTTGAACGTCGAGTTTTGCAGTTCCGTACAAGCTATTAAATACATTTGCAAATACATATGTAAAGGAAACGACCAAGCCGTATTTAGTGTCCAGCAGGGTAACACCAGTATTAACGATCGTGACGAAGTCCAGCTATTTCGTGCAGGCAGATATGTTAGCAGTAACGAAGCAGCGTGGAGAATTTTTACATTACCGTTGCACGAAAGGTACCCCACTGTCACGCACCTTGCAGTTCATTTACCTAACGGAGAGCGCGTGTACTTTACACAAGGCAACTTTCAGGATAGAGTAGTATCACCGCCAAAAACAACACTCACTGCTTTTTTCCAATTATGCGAGAGTGACAACTTTGCCAGAACTTTGTTATATAGTGAAGTACCGCGATACTACACTTGGAATGTATCCAGAAAAGAGTGGAAACGCCGTTTACAGGGAACAGCTGTTGAAGGCTGGCCGGGTGTTAAAGCAGCTGACGCATTGGGTCGAATATATACTGTGCATGTCAGTAATTTTGAATGTTTTTGCTTGCGGATATTACTCAATGAGGTACGGGGTCCTACAAGCTTCCAGATGCTTAAAACCGTGAACGATGAAGAACAAGCGACATTCAGAGAAGCATGTGAGGCAAGAGGTTTGTTAGAAAATGACAACCATTGGGATGATACTATGAACGAAGCCGTTCTTTGTCGCTCTGCAACTAAATTGAGAGAATTATTTGCGATTTTAGTGAGCACATGTGGTTTATCGAATCCACTTAATTTGTGGAATAAATACAAGGCCGATTTATCAGAAGATATAGCGCATAGGTTGCAAGATACCCACAACGATATTATTTACAACGAAGCCTTAGTACTCATTGAAGATAAAATGCTTACCATATCTGGTAAATGCCTTGCAGATTTTGGCCTACCTACACCACAGAGAAGAGGAGAAATATCAAGCGATGTTGCACGAGAGCTTAGCTACGATATACCAGATTTGCAATCGCATGTCCGTGAAACAACACCGAAACTGCTTCCTGAACAACATGCAGTTGTCAATGTAATACTAAATAGACTAAGTAGCGGAGAAGAAGGACTTTTTTTCCTGGACGCTCCCGGCGGCACAGGAAAAACATTTGTGCTAAATCTCTTGCTAGCTCACGTGCGCATGAACCGTAATATAGCCTTGGCTGTAGCATCCTCGGGTATTGCTGCAACGTTACTTGACGGCGGTCGTACAGCCCATTCTGTCTTCAAACTGCCGCTTAATCTTGCAACCGAGGATACACCAACATGCAATATTTCCAAAAACAGTGCGCGAGGACGTCTTTTACAGCAATGCAAACTCATAGTATGGGACGAATGCACAATGGCACACAAACATGCCCTCGAAGCGTTAAACCGCAGTCTTCAGGACATTCGTAGCAATCAGGCATTAATGGGAGGTGTTATCGTTTTGCTTGCAGGCGATTTTAGACAGACGTTACCTGTTATTGAGAGAGGCACACCTGCCGATGAAATCAATGCATGCTTGAAATCATCACCATTGTGGGTAAGTACAGAAAAGCTTCAACTTACATGCAATATGCGAGTTCAGCTGTACAACGACCATGCATCAGGTTTATTTGCAAGTAAGCTACTAGAGATTGGAGAAGGTCGCCTAAATTCAGATTCAGAAGGTAAAATTATGTTCCATAATGAATTTTGTACTCCAGTAGAGACAGAAAATGATCTTATTAAGAAAGTTTTTCCTGATCTTGAAAATAATTTAAAAAACACACAATGGTTACGCGAGAGGGCTGTGCTATCCCCAACAAACGAATGGGTGAATAAAATAAACATACAAATTATAGACACAATAACAGGAAACTCCAAATTATACAAATCCATGGATACCACAATGGCTAATGATGACAGCACAACATACCCCATCGAGTTTCTAAACTCCTTAGAGTTAGCAGGTGTGCCATCTCATAATTTGGTACTCAAGGTTGGTGTTCCTGTCATACTAATGAGAAACCTTGATGCACCTCGGTTGTGCAATGGTACAAGATTGCGTATAACAGAGCTTGGCACCAACATAGTAAAAGCTGTTATAATTACTGGAGTAGCAACAGGAGAGACCGTTTTAATTCCACGTATACCCATCATTCCAAATAACTTACCTTTTCTTTTTAAAAGGCTGCAGTTTCCATTAAAATTGGCTTTTTCTATGACAATAAACAAATCGCAAGGCCAAACCCTAAAAGTAGCTGGGATACATTTAGGCGCTCCATGCTTCTCACATGGTCAGCTATATGTCGGTTGCTCACGTGTTTCAAACGCCAAAAATTTGTATGTTTTAGCGGAAAATAATAAATCATACAACGTTGTTTATAGAAGCGTGTTAGATTGAAGGAAAACTGCGATGATCAGCGAACAATGGAAACCGCAATCAGAGCAAAAAAGCGGGACCTGGACGCAGGCGCAACTGAAGGCTCTTAAAAAATAAAATGCAGGGAACGCCAATCTGAAGCAGTACAAATGTGCTTTCGGATTGGGAGACGGTTCCACCAAGGGGAAGTTTTTTAGTCTACGGACACACGGTTGGTGCGACGGCATCAATTATGGTGCGTTACGCATTTTTCTTGCCCACCCGCAAAAACAAAAAATAAAAAAAAAAATAAGAGGTAAGAACTAAAATATTTCCCTTACGTTTTTTCTTACAGCCAGTCTCTTCTATAATCATCTTTAATGAATATATCTATTTAATATTTTTTATAGACTATATCGTGGGGTGACAGGTAAAACTCATTAAAATACAAAGAAAAGGTATGCACTGTCACACCACGATATCTCCCATGGCAAAGTTAAATACATACATATATGTACATACTTTTATCTTGAATGAATCCTTTTAAGAAGACCGATTTTTCTTACTACATATTATTGACGCCTTTTAATTTCTTTGTGGTAAACTTCGACAGCCGCATTCTTATCTGCAATTTTGTAGGTGCGGGCAAGACCGCGGGTACCATGCTAGTATATAATAATTTTCATAGAAACCAATAACGAAACCGAAAAAAGTGGGTTTTCAGGGCCACACAAATACGTATGTATATGTACATTGGGGTGATAACAATTTTTTTTTTTTTTAGCCTTAGGCCCTCAAAAATTAGCAATCGCAATGTAACTAGATTTTGTATGTGTTTCTTGCAATAGTACAAAATTCAGTGATCTCCAAATGGCTGTAATTAATTTGATAGAGATACTGTGGAAAAGTTGTTTGAAAGTTCAGAGCTTCAACTTTAAGAATGTGTGAACGATTTTATGAAAAAATTAAAAAAGTTGTGTGAAAATTCCTTTTGAAAATGTAAAAAAAATAGTGACCTCCAAGGGTTAAGTTAGAGCGCTTATTTTTTGCGAGTCTTCTTTTGATGGCTTAGAATACATTTTTTTTAATCATCCTAATGTACATAACTACATAAAAGTTAACACGAATTTTGCGTAAGAGCAAAACATCGAATTTACAGAGCCGATTTCTCGAATTCAAATTTTATATCTACATATTCTTGGTACTCACCTGCGAGTAATTTAGCAGTAGCTATCGCGTTTTCATTATCAAACAATTCTTCATACTCCAACCCTTCGTATGCTTCTGTGGGTTTATTCGCTTCCCTATGTACCTTTTGCTCAATACGATTTACATACTTCTCCTTTGCTGCCTTCTTTAGCATTTGACGCTGTCGCGATGGGCTAACATAATTTGGATTTTCCCATATTGCCTTACCAGTAAAGGAGCCTTCAAAAATTTTCACAGGATTCATTACAAAACGTGGCCCGATTTCAGCTAAACCACCATCTTCCGATAGTACTTGATAATTCCTAAACCATATACGATGATCCAAGTATGTGAATGTGTAAACATGATCTATAAACGGCTGACTCTTCGGATGATGATTGGGTACACCAAATGTTTGTGTGAATAATTCTTTTAAGAGTTTCAAATAGGGCACCTCATCAAATTTCGCATCAAACGATAGTAATGGTCTAGAGCCGCGTAAACAATTACCAGTCATTTTCAATTCAGCCATTGTATGAATATTTTCAATGAGGAATTTTGCTGATGGTCCCTGTACCGCATTGGCAACCCACATGTATAGATCACGTTTGCGACGTCCTTCAAATAATATGGTTTTGTTGCAATGCTTCATTTCACACATCTCATTGATAACGGATAACGTTTTTGAGCGTTCCATTTTGGCTTCTGGTCGATGATGCGGCATCAAGGTTCTTATGTCGCGCATTAAATGCCGATCGCGATGGTTAATACCTCTTGCAGCAAAAACTAGTACACGTTGCTTATTTATCCATTTTTCCTAATGAAAAAAGGACATTTTAAGTCGATGTTTCTTTGTTTGGTGGCGGCTTAAATTTTACTTACTCGTTTTGGTATTGGAGCGTCTGAAGATCTTTGTGCCGGTAGCGGAATGTTTTCATCCATTGGCACAATCTCAAGTTCTTGTACTTTTTTCTTCCTTTGTGTTTTACGAACCATTATTTTGAAGTTATATTATTCGCACGTGTACGACGATTTTAAAAACAAAACCTATAATCTAGGAAAGAGTGTTAGATATCGATAGCTAACGAGACGCGATGTGAATATTTTATGGAAAGGCTTGATGCCGGGACAGTTGGTTTCGAAAGAGTGCCGTCACACCTTACACACATATGGAACATCCATGGATCGCGATTCGTATTGATGGATCGCGATTTGACGCTACACGTTCAATATGTATGTAAAAAGTTCAAAACAGGCATATTACTATTCTTTTTATTCAAAAACCTTAAATAAAAGCTGCTGGAAGAGAAAATATAAATGGGGGTCTATCAGCAATTACGATGAAACTTTCACGTGGAAGAATTGTAAAAGAATTCATAGGGATCACATCGACATTATCGAAATCCGCAGCCAAATTTCGTTGGAATCGATAGAATTCTCCCACGATATATTACATTACGGAAAATAATCAACCCGCGAAAGCTCCGTCGTAATTGCTGATAGACCCTGGGATTATGGATGGATCACAAATTGGTGCTAAACGTTCAATATGCATTGATACATCCACGGATGTAACTTCCAGATTTCAGTATTTTCTTAATTGTTATTTACATGATTTATACAAAACCGATTCTAAGTAATTTCACACTTTGCGGATTTTCTCACTCAGTGAAAACTTCATGCCAATTCAATGGGGTCTATCAACTATTACGACGGAGCTACCGGCGGGATAAAATGTAATAGACCGTGTGAGAATTTAATCTGGCAGTGAATTCCGATAACGTCGATGTGATCCCTATGAGTTCTATTACAATTATTCCACCTGGAAGTTCCATCGTAATAGCTGAAAGGCTCCAAAATTATTTTCACGAGTGAACCGGTGCGAACCGTTTCACCTTTTCATACATATTCAGACCGATTCTAAACAATTCCGCACTTTGCGGATTTTCTCAATCTCATATACATGCCAATTCTAAACAATCAGGCCGATTCTAAACAATTTCTCACTTTGCGGATTTTCTCACTCTCATATAATTTGTGAGCAAAAATGTATGAAAAAGGTGAAACGGTTTGCACCGGTTCACTAGTGAAAATTATTAAGAATTGGTACGATTGATTTTTAAAAAGTTAAATAAAAAATGTTAACGGTACTCGCACCGGTACTTGAAGCCTTTTCGAGCGATTTCCCGGATGCGTGATATGACGCAGAAGGGTCTATTAGCTATTCCGACGGAGCTTCTCGTTGCGAATAATTCCTGCAAGTCTATAGATCGAAATCCTCTGTCAACCTTTTCCATAGTGTAAATCGCAATTCTAAAACCTGTATTTGTGTGTTCAACAATTTGTCGGTCGATCAAATTCCTATTTAAATTGTTGAACGACAAAAATCGACCAGAAAACCGATTCATGTAAATCAGGCTTTGAAAGTGATCAAATTTGTTGAAACCTATAGAGCATTGTGTATCAATAACAAGTGTGAACTCTTCTTTTAACAACACACATTAAAATGTCGGTTTGTTTACATCCTGCACATATTAAAATGTCGCCAGCACCGAATAACAGAAAAGCAATGGCGTTGTTTAACATCCTGCACACATCAACATGGCGGTCTCCTATCTTTTACCTAATGGTAGAAAGAGATGAGAAGATGAAAATAAGTGAGACAAAAAAGGAAATTAAAAACAGGTGACTAAATTCACTTTAAAATTTCACGCCTATGCCTATGATATCACACTTGTTATTAACCACAATCTCAAACAGGTGTTAAACTCATTTTGGAATTTTGACATCTATGCAGAAGAGTTTACACTTTGTATTGATACACAATGCTATAGAGTGTGTAATGTGAACAGGGCTTAACTGTAATTGTTAAAAATAATCGATTAAAAATTAAACAGCACATATCTAATACCGGTATACATAAATTTTCCAGCCATTTTGAGGGAATTACACGATATTCTGTGATTTGCTGAACATTAAAAAAATATATATTTACTATACTAAAACTCAGATAATAATTAACTTTAATGTCTGAATATCGTTCACAATCACGAGATGGACACCGCGATGGTGGTGGACGGGGCCGTGAATACTCTAGCGACGACGATCCACCGATGTCGCGTCTATTCATCATTTGCAATAAGGCGCATACAGAAGAAGATTTCCGTGAAGCATTCTCACCATTTGGCGAAATTGAGGATATTTGGGTTGTTAAGGATAAAGGTACTGGCGACAACAAAGGTATAGCTTATATAAAGTTTGCCCGAACTTCGGATGCTGCAAAAGCACAAGAAGAGATGAATGGCCAGGCCATAGGAAAATTGGATCGCAGCTTGAAAGTGTTGGTAGCAGCAAAGTGAGTATTAAATATTTGTAGAATTTGTATTTTCTTGAAGAAAAGAAGTCGCTTTAAGACCAGGCTATTATATCATTCGGCAATGAAATTTGTATGTATAGGTAAACACCTCGTTTCATGTCATCGATCCCGGGGAATTCCTAATCCCGTGATTTCGGGATCCAGAAAAATCTGAAAAAACCCGAGATGTGAACAAAAATAGTCCCACGAATACGAATAGTCCTTCGAAAACGTTCAAAAATACCATGCGAATACCAAAAATAGTCGCACGAAAGTTACCGGGTCCGATAACAAAATTGCGTCGTGGCCCATGGTATTTATGTGCAGAGCACCTTTCTGAGTTTAAGTATCTCTTGACAGAAATAAAATAGCGAGTCCTCGTTTGCGGGTTATGCCGAGATCAAAACGAGTCGTTTGACCCGAGCTTTTTGACCGGTTTCTGAGACATTCCCGAATATTGCCGTAAACCCGTGATTGCTATTTTATAATCCCGAAATTTTGTGGTTGCCAAATACTGTAAAAGTAATTATGTTAGTACCTTACACACCTTTTTGCACTGGTAGGCCATGGGTTCTAAACATGTTTCCTCCATAGCCATTTGTACTAACAGACGATCTATGGATCATAACAAACACCACTTTATAAAAAAAAAATTTAATATAGAGTTTTGTTCAATTATATTTTACAGTCGCAATCAAGGATCTAACAAGTCTGACAACGAGCAAGAAAAGTATGTACGCCTATTTATTGTTATACCGAAAACAGCAACAGAAGATGAAATACGCAATGAGTTCAAGCAATGGGGTCCCGTTGAGAGTGTAACGATCGTGAAGGACAAAAATACTGGATCGCCTAAAGGTTTTGGTTATGTACGATTTACAAAGTAAGACTTCATAAATTATCTACACTGTTGGGTAGCTTTTTGAACTTTGGTCTTAAATTTTCTGCAGATTTTACCATGCCGCTTTGGCTTTTGAAAACTGTCCAACTAAGTATAAAGCAGTTTTTGCTGAACCAAAAAGTTCAGCACGATCTTCAAGGGATCAATATGGGCGACATGAGGACAATCCATCTATGGGTTCTGGCCGTGGAGGTGGTGGTGGTGGAGGCAATAACAGTAGTAATAGCACATTTAATAATGGCAATTTTAACAATGACTGGAATAATAGCTCCTACAACAACGAAATGTCATCATTTCTACGTATGCAAAATGTTGCGGTGCCACAACCAACCACCTTAGAAGTTATTGCCAGCAATAATGTTAACCAAGATCAATTGTGGCGTTTGTTTGATATTATACCCGGCTTGGATTATTGTCAAATAACACGAGAATGTACGTATTGTACTTCTATTATAAACATACTTTCTAACTATTTTTTTTTTTGTTAATTTTTCTTACAGTCGGTCCAAGAACTAATGAAGCTGTTGTCGTTTATGATAATCCTGAAGCTGCTATTTATGCAAAGTATGACGTCCAATTATAATATTCATTACTTTTAATTGATAAACACTTTGTATTCCTTTTGCTTATAGAGACAAACTTCACGGCCTGGAATATCCCATGGGCGAACGCTTAATTGTTAAAGTTGCTGGTCTAAGTTCGGCTCGCATGGATACATCATTTATTGATAGTATGTTTTGATAAACTTTAAATTTATTAAGGAATGATAAAAAAAATCGTATTTGTTTTATATTACAGAGCGCACTAAAAAGGATTCAATCTGCAACGTTCCATTGCCGCCTACTCAGCCAATGGTATCGGTTGATACACCTGTTGCACAACGGTTATTTATTGTATTATCTGCGGTGAGTATGTGAAACTTCTGAATACATACATATAAGTTAAAGTTAAATAGCATATGCAATTTTCAACTCATCTAGTTCATTCAAATAGAAAGGGTGTCGACTCCCATCATTTGGCGATCTGGCATAAATGACCCATATACAAATTTTTAATTAACAGTAGGTACTAAAACTCATTCGAAAATATGTCTTTTATTAATTTCAGAATCTACCGCAATCGATTTTAAAGAATGTCTTTTCTTGCTGGAAGGGTCTAATAGATGTATACCTCTTGCCCAATAAGAATTGCGGTTATGTAAAATACGCAGATGGAGACAGTGCACAAAAAGCGATTCAATCGTTAAATGGGGCAGAAATATGCGGAGCCAAAATAAAAGTAAATATATTATACAAAATTTACCAATTCAAGTGCCATTTAACTGAATAAAAATAATAATTTAGGTAATGGAAGCCGAGGAGCGAGGTAATGGCGATGGAGATGACAACGGCAGGAAACGCCTACGTAGGAATTAAACGTAAGTTTTTACAGTAAAACGTATACATACTTTTTTGCATTACAAAATAATCAAAACTGACAAAAATAATTTTGTCAAATTTTTTGTAACTGGTAAGTAATATTTTATTTCAATTATTTTACTAAACATGTAAATATTTCGAATACACAAATCGTTTATATTTTGACCGACTTTCGTTTTTACTACAAATTCACTAAACATAATTATACCCAGCTGTAATGGTACATAGCATATTCTTTTCCTAGAATAATATACCTGGAATTTAGCGTCATTATCCTTTATCCGTCTGTCCGTTCGTATACACGAGAAAAGGAAAAGTAGAATCAAATCATAACCAAGAAATCGAAAGAAAGAAAATGTAGTTCAATAACTAACATATCTAAAATTATACAAAATTTTTATATATCTTTACTTTTTTTCTACTTCTTAGAGGTGGAAAACTATCGCAGCTTTAATCAATTATCAATAATTTCTGTATGCTTAAGCTACATCGGTCATAAATCTTCGCTGATTTTCGAAAGTATCCATCAATACTTTTGACAAGAGAGTTCACATTTAAATGAGATGAACTATGAATTAATTCAGAAGTGGAATTCTATAAGAGACATGGTAGAGGTCTCATGAATGAGATGCAATTGTGAACTAACGAATTGCGTGTCGACAGAAATAATTTTGATAAATTGGATCTAGCTACCGGAATGACAGCATAACCATGTTTAATGTGGATTGATAACTTGAAATGCAGGTCAACCAAGTCGAAGAGTTTTTAAGTCAAATATTTTCGCAAAAAGTTACTGGAATTTTCAACTTTTCATAATTTTTTTAAACGACACAAAAATTGTTCACATCGTCAGGTTAAGATTATTCAATTCCACGCCAGTGTCTAATTTTATTAATTAGGTGCTATTAAAACGAAACGAATTGGAATTACGTTTTGTTTGCGACTGGTTTCAATCGGAGCTATAACGGTATGAAAGTACCATGCGTGAAAAATAGTTGACATTCATGTGTTGAATTCAAATTCACTACGAAAAAAATATCTCGCTAGATTTACGAACCCGCTTAACTTTAAGGTCGAGCCCAAACCTTACTGTGTGTGGGATACAGCTGGCTATAATATATTCGGTTTCACCCGAACATATTCTTTCCTTGTTTTTACGAACTAATCATTTTACAGGCTATTAAGCGAATTTTGTTTTTCTTTTCACAGACATTTAACATTTAAAGCAAACCAAATTTAAACAAATAACAATAACGTTCCATTATTACTTAATAAAAAAATACAATAACCAAGAAATATAATGAAACTTACTGACAGCAGAATACATATAACGGATACGAAACGAAAACGGAGTTGAAAAGAACGAAGATCACTGAAAATCTACACAGGAAAGAGAGATAAAGAAAGAGAGGTGGTGCGAGTGTAAGCATATGTACAACTTAAAAACAAGTACAAACCACCAACTCAATACGACTCAAGACATTCACAGTCACTCTGTCACAGTCATAATGAAATCACAGTCACAAAAAGTCAACACCAGTTGTGTAGACAAAAGTGACCCAAATTTGAGACTTATGTACCATGAATACGAAAACGGATTCGAAACGGTAACGGAGCTCAAACAGAGACATTAACTACAATCAAGCCCAAGTACAGAAAGAAGAACACACATAAACTTTGAATTGATATTACAAGTATTAAACTAAAAAGCAGAGAGCTTTAACTAAACAAAAAACTAATCGAAAACGAAAACAAGTTAAACATGAAAATGAACTAATTAGCGCATAATGAAAACATAACGTAAACAGAAGAACCAGAACAAGAACGTGAACCTGAACCTGTACTTTTGAAAATGCATATGAAACCACATATGTATATGGACAATGATATTTTGTACGCTAGGATCACGATGCAATCACCGAATTAACGTTTTAAGTACTGTAATACTGAAACAACAACAGTGAACTTTATTAATACTACCTTTCATAATACAAATACAAAAAAAAAAACACCACAACAATGCTAGCAAGAAAAAAATTTCCTAAACCTTAAAACTAAATACTTTTTTAACATTTGCAAAATCTATCCAAATACATACATAATACATGTACATATATACATATATATACAATGCATGCTCAGACGATTACACGTACATATTTTATTTCCAAATAGGCTTATTTCACAGTTTGTATATCGACGAGTGAGTGGAAGATTGCTCTCTTTAAATATATTTTTCAAAAACGCCGAATCTCAGATCAATAACGCACTCTTGCAGGATATGATTTAGAACGCCTATCAGAAGTTGGTTTAGCAAGGCCCTATTCAAAAGTAAATATTTAGCGTTTTTTGAAACTCATTCTGATATAAATAATTTTTTAATGGGACCTTATTGAAATTAAGGTTTGCGATTAGGCGTTTTTAAACAATATTTTTAAATATTGTGATCTTCTACTCAGCCGTCAATATGGAAAAATTAAATTAAACAGGAGATCGAACTGTGCTTGTGTGTATGTGTGAGCATATTTCAACAAGTTTGACTTGAAATTATCATATACAATTATATGAATATTTTAAATGCAGATAATTATGCGTATATTAAACAAATAAAAAAAAAAAAAAAAAAAAAAAATACTGCACTCTTTTATTTAAGGACCAAGATGGCGGGCGATGGGATGGATTACCCTTTTTTAAGGGTAAGGGTAAGCTAAGGGCGTTTTTGAATCAAATTTTTGCATAGGGCGTTCAGTAATAAAGTTTTGAGATAGGGCGTTTTGAAATAGGACGAGGCTCGGTTTCTACTCCTCTTTCTCGATCCTCTTTCGCTTTTCTTTTTCATATCGTTTTCTCTATTTCTATCCCCGCATCCCTATAATAAAGCAACCTACTTATATCTTATAAGTATTTGAAAAAGCTAAGCCCGTTGGCTACTTCCCGGAGAAAATAACCCTAAATGACAATATAGACAACCATAGGAAGGCTGGATGTGCCAAATTCCAACCAAATCGCACCACGAATTGAAATTGGTCTGTTCCTGGTTCACTTTCCGTAGAAAAAGGATTCTTAATAATACCCCTGTATCAAATTTCAAGAAAATGGAAAAAAAATTGATCAATTTTTGAATAAAGCTTCAATCAACATATTTTCAAACCTACTGAATAAACTTAGAAAATTGTATCAAAATCGGGAAAGCCATCGCGGAGGAGTATAGCCACAAACATCCTAACACCACTCCAGCGCCATCTAGCGGGTTCGGGTTTAGAATATGCCATTCATAAGGAGCGACTGAAATCCACAAAAGGTAAAGACGTGCAACCTGATGGTTGATTTACGGGTATGATGTCTCTCTCATTAGCAAGGTATTCGTACCGGTTTCATCAGATTATATCAAACTAAAGTGTTAAAAATAAGCAGAATCGGATAAAAGAAAAAGGATTTTGAAAATACAGCGACATCTAGTGAGAAAAATATGGCGGCTGTCGAGAGGACTTATCCGAAAAATATACCGTCGCAGTTTGCCAAGAATCCCATCAGTACTATTTATGCCACCTAGCGGATTTATTTTCTACAACAGAGTTTTTGCCAGCGTAGCTACTAATAACACTCTCCAGATGGCCTATATCACGCCCTCCAGGGAGAGTGCTTGGCCTGGATGTTGGCTGACTCGATCGAAACTAGGCAAGCAAATAGAGACTCTCGCCAAAGGATATAGGCTACGACAGAGCTGCGACAAGCAAAGTCCCTGCTGGGGGTAATAAAACCATGCTCGTACCCAACCGACTCGGGTCGTTTTTTTCTCGACCCGACCAAGACCTCGATATGACCATATCTGGCGTGTCACGTTTATGATTTTTTTTTAGGAAGTTAACCAGGGGGCGACCTATGAAACGAAAGGAAAAGGGAAATCCATAGAATAGAAACTCCAATTTATTGGGTCATTCAAGTATCTATTACCAAAGGACTATTGCGGGCGGGGGATCTTTGTTTTCTCACTTTCGATGACATGGGCGGTGAGGGAGTCTAGATGTTGATTACGTCATCAGTAGTTATTTACTTTTTTACACGGGTGGCTACCCTCACATTGCTTTTGCTTGAAAACGAAACGCATTGTCGAGGACTCCCGCAAATAATGCACACGTTGGGGGAATTACCGCGCGCTATTTACTTGCCTAAATTTCCTGTCAGTGTATTGTTTCGTTTGGATGAAGTAGAAGTTAACATTTGTGTTGCCGTTAAAATTAAAAAATGTTTACGTAAGCATGGAGGAGGGTAACCCCTTTGCTTATTTTCGCTTACAAGGGGGATGGGTGGGGATAAATAATTGTAATAAATCTGCTTACGTAATACTTGAACCGCACTATGGTACGATTTGCTGGAAATCAGATACAATGATATTTTAATATTTAGATTTTTTCTGGGAAGTAAGCCAGGGACCGACCTAGGTAACAAGAGTAATACAAACAAATGTCCTACAAATAATTAAAAAATTTCGTTTTAATCATCAAATGTAGCCTTTTATTAATATCTTAGTACGCACATTTTACATGATTTTTTATTTAAGTTATATATTAATCATATCCTATAAATGTGTGTATGTAAATCAAAAATACCAAATTGCATATTCATCCGTTTGTTCGTTTCAATTTATGCATCTAATTGCAAAATGAATATAATCATAGTCTTACTTATTACTTTTGCCGTTGGCTCTCCAACAATCAGGGTTCCATATTAAACTATTAGCGTGTTTCGACTATATTATTTTTGCTGTTATAATACACTAATTTAAACATTTGAAATTGTTAAATAAAAAAATTAGAATAATATGATAAAAGATTTTATAAAAAAAAGCTTTTCAGATTGGAAGCTGTGTGAATTTAATCAATTTTTAACATTCTGTCAATCCCTGGGGTTCTACTACATACATGTGTCTACATATGTGTATAAAATAAGTGAGAAGTTTTGTATTATAATTTTTTTATTAACAGTTTTTCTATAAAAAATTGTAGGTATTATGTATGGAAATTATGTGAAATTTTCAAAAGTAAAGTAGTGTATGTTGTGTCTTCTTACAAACACTAACGGTACCAATTTTAGTTTCACAGCTGCAAACATTATAATGCAAAATTATGTCAAATTTATTAAATATATATCTAGCGCCCAAAATCGATCGCCTCAATGGTATTATTATAAATATTGTTGTTTGTTGGTGAAGATAATGTATGACTTGTTTTTTCCTCTATTTGCTGTTGCTTTTTTGACTTCCTGTGGATTGATTACTAGCTTTGTTGGTTGTAACAAACTGCTGTAGTTTTTGTTGTGCTTCTGTTTGATTAATTTAAAAGCCGTGCACTTTTAATTGATCAGGTTTTGCCAAACCAGC
This sequence comes from Campiglossa producta, assembly GCA_964058755.1. Lineage (NCBI taxonomy): Eukaryota > Metazoa > Arthropoda > Insecta > Diptera > Tephritidae > Campiglossa > Campiglossa producta. The sequence continues at coordinate 16,107,018 of CAXKVI010000002.1, read as the reverse complement.
CTTTGTCAACCACTGGCAGATGTTCTCACGTTGATCGCCCTGAAGCTGTAGTACCTCGCCGTATTCTGGATGTTCAATTACAGTGCCATTGCAGGCAAATTCCTAAAGTAGGAAAAGGAGTTGGCAATGAAAAACCACTTATTAAAAACATGTGTGCTACATACCTTTTTACATGATCGTACAATTTTCTTTAAATCATATTCCGATGATAAACCTTGAACAGTTGTTAATGTCTTTCGACCATTTCTCTGCTGAATTCTTATGTGGACGAGACCGTCTTGAACATCATCATCAGCACCCTTGATTGCATCAGCAAAGGGGTCTATAAATGTGAAATAAGAAAAAAAAAAATCGTTTAAAATCTTTTTTTTCCTTTTTTGAGGCTATTTTCCAGAGACTGTCTTGACGTCCTAGCTCGGCTATCGGTTGCACACGCCCCATGCCGATATTTGTTAAAAAAAATACAAGACTTACGGCACCCCTACACTAATAATGGTATGGATCGGCATTTGCCAGACTTTCACTGAAAAATCGGGCCTAAAAGACATTCTATTGATTTTATAGGTTTGTTTAGCCGCATTGAATCTGACACTGACCATCCTATCCAAGACTTTGTTTGGATTCCAGACTCTGGATACTATACAATTCACCAAACTTCGGTCTGGATACTGTTAAGCTCTTACTGGTAAACTCTTCTCCGATCCAACCACAATTGAATCCGCTAACCAGCTAACCATAGGGGTCCGCCAGGTGCTCTTTTCAAACTCCCTGTGTGATGCGCTTTCCTCCTATGGATGTTACCAAAAGGCTTTCAAATTCAAATCCGGCGGAGAATATTTCTCTAAAAATGTGCTCTTTTGGGACTTTTCAAAGGGTCCCAACTTCTCAAATAATCCGGAAGGACTCCCAGCGATCACCTCTTTTCAATGAATTCTGTAAGCCTTTGGGACTCTCTTTTCGATCCTTAATCAAAGTGCTACTTAAAGGGAGTTTTCGACAGTTTCTTTTCCCTTCTTTTTGAGAGGTCAGGGCGTAGTATCGCTAACGCAAGAACTGAAATATACCTTTCACCAATATTAGGATGTAGACATTTCCACACCTTAATTAACTTTTGTTTATTGCTGTTTTTGTACCAAATGGAATATTTTCAATGCATCGTTGCTGACTCATCGCACATCATATGAATTTAATGACCTTATACAGTAAATATGTAGATACATATATCTTCTGGACAAATTCCTTGATGTGAGGCAGCTACTAAAAACTCCGATCTATCTACTTGTGAATAAATAAAAGGCTAGCATTAAGATTTCACTTAGCCCATGCTGCGCTTATCAATCCACCATGCGTGCATACATGGCAGCCATTTTCTCTCCTCGAGAAAAAAAACTTCCACAACTCAGCTTTTACATACATATTCTTTGTTGATTTTCACTTCAATACATATTTTATTATTCTTACCAAATGTATTTAAATTCTGGATGGACATACGATTATAAAAAGCAACCACAGCTGAAAATAAAAACTGCTCGCAATGATTTTTTGATTGCGTTAAATTACTGAAAATTTTCACTCGTATTTGTTGTAAACGTGCGACGTTTCGAAACTCTACAAATTCGCTGTCAAACTATAAAGTCTGCATTCATACAGAGGCAACTTTTGTTGCTTTTATCAGCAATTCTCTTTTGGTGTTGCTCAAGTGTTGCTGATGCTCTTCATACACAGGCAAGGAGTTGCAGTTTTTTTTTTATGAGAAACTGTGTTTTTATCACAAATTTTTCGAAATTATTGTGCTAAGTAGCTGATTTCTGCTGCTTATTAAGAATTTAAAGCGAATTTGCAAAAAAAATGAGAAACTACGCCATTTAAAATTGCAGCTAATATAACGAAGTTGCGAAGAATGGCAACACAAAGCGTGTTGACCGAGCACAGGCAACTCGGTACCATTCCCCTTCCGTCGTCGCTCTCTCTCCCATCATTCGCTAAAAAGCAAGCTGTTGCCAGCAAGCCCTTGCCTTGTTTGAATGCAGTAAAATGAGAAAGGAACGCGTGTTCTGCTATATTAGCACACTGTTTGTTTGATCACTTAACCTTGCTCGATGCGGACAAGATAATTGTTTTAGTTGGACAAGGAACACATAAAATTAGCTTTGGGCGTTCTCAGGTAGAAAAATGAACGTGTTGAGGAATGGAGCGAGAAAAACTGAACGAATTGTAATCTATTACAATCTTCTTATTAACATACCGTCTAGACGTGCCTCAAGCAGGGCATAGGCTTTGCTCACACTGCGACCGACTTCTGCCGTCCGACAGCAAACACACATCTGCACACATGATTTTTAAATGAGCCGGGTGAAACAATTTTCATCATCGGGTACACGACGTAAAATTTCTCGTGTAAAGCGGGCTACCCACCTGCCAAGAAATGTCTCAAGAAAAAAACGCGCATATATTTCTTGTGCCTGGTCAAGAAATTTTGACGTTTATCAAATTTTCCATTTGTTTTTTTCAAATTACTCTAATAAAAATGTATAAAACATGTTTAGTGAAATATTTACTCACCTTTGCCGTGAATCTGCACGTTTACCTCAAGAAATATATACGAGCATATTTATTTCTTGAGGTAAAGCGGCATTGCCAACCATAGAAAATTGTAGTATTTTTTCTTATGAGCTGAGTATTGGCTCAAGAAAATCTGACGTGCGAAAACAGTTCTTGACCATTTCTTGAGCGTTTTTTTTTATATGGTGTTTGACGTTTCTTGGCAGGTGAGTAGCCCGCGTGAGGCATGGTTGGCGAGCGGCGCGCGGACATTCTTGTGGGTGTGGCCATGATTGTTGTTGTTGTTGTTGTGGTAGCGAGGTGTAGCCCTGCCTAAATGTCAGACAGGGTCACCCCGTGTATATTGCTCTTGGCCGGGTCGATATAAGAAAACGGCCCGGTCGTTTCGGCACGATGGGTACAGCACAAGTACTGGTACCGTTCTCGTAGAACCGGCAATACAAGAAACATACAGGTCATTTAGCGTTACCCAAGGTGCACAAACTGCTGCATGAGTGTTTACAGCTCGGTCAAGCAGCAGTAAAACTACCAGCCATACCAGCAGTAAAACAGCACCAGCTACCCTGTCAAAGCTTCAGAGGGAAGAAAGTGTGTTTTTTACACTCTTGAAGTGTACATTTTTATAAAACGAAAATACATTGGCCCGTAGTCATAGTCGAAATAAAATATGACTTTAAGTCAGTTAAAGCTTTTTGACACAACTTTACAAGTGCTATCTGTCAAAAATGCTTTAACTAACTTAAACTCGTGTTTAACTTTGACTACGACTACGGGCCATTTTGACGTTTAACCTTGATTTTGCAAACGAAAACTAAAAATTGAAGAGTGTAACAAAAATGCGACCTTTTTTATGAAACGAAATTAGCATTATTCTTTTTTTCAGCATTATTCAGACTTTATCGCTAACGCCATACCCATAACGCTAAGCAGCTTTTCCAACCACCCTTTGGAAATCAATGTACACGCGTTAGCGTTATGTTATGGCATCACTAATCGTTAACATTGATTTCCATAAGTTTGGTTGGAACAGCTGATTAGCGTTATGGGTATGGCGTTAGCGATAGCGACGTATGATTAAGCCTTAACACCACCAAAAAAAGCCTGTTTTTATTAAAATGGTGTGCTCAAGGCGACCACTCATTTCGGCTTTAAAAAATTACTGTGCATGTGTTTTGGGCATTAGGTAGTCCATGACAAAAAAAGTTCAATTTGACATGTTGTTATATAAACAGCTGTCACGGAAAAGACAATTTTTATAATTTCTTGCTTTATCGAATAGGGCGAAATGGCAGCAATAATTAGAAGATTGGGATGCCGTGTAATTGGAAATTTAGCTGCCAGAAGTAGTAAGTCTTTAACATATTAATCCTCCAATGTATTTTGTTGAAATGGTCTCCTTATTTTAGTAAACCCTGCTTCGGCTACTGCAGTGCGGTTGGCTAGCTCGACACCAGCAGCTTCAACTGAAGATAAACGTAAATCGCGATGAAATATAAATTTTAAGGCTATATTAATCTATTTGAATTATTATTACCCATTGTAGCCACTATCCGCAAACCGAACGAGGCACAGCGCATCGATTTAAGCAATTTTGGACGTTATGTAGCCGAATGCCTTCCCAAGTATGTACAAAAAGTACAACTAACTGCTGGCGATGAGCTTGAAGTTTTAATTGCACCCGAAGGTGTTGTGCCGGTGCTACAATTTCTTAAGGATAATCACTTGGCGCAATTCAGCAACTTGGTAGACATTGCCGGCATGGATGTACCCAGCAGGCAATATCGTTTCGAGGTTATCTATAATCTGTTATCGCTTCGCTTTAATTCGCGCATTCGTGTCAAAACTTATACTGATGAGTTGACACCTTTGGATTCATGTAATGAAGTTTTCAAAGCAGCCAATTGGTATGAACGCGAAATTTGGGATATGTATGGTGTGTTCTTTGCCAATCATCCCGATTTGCGACGCATATTAACTGATTATGGATTTGAGGGGCATCCACAGCGTCGCGATTTTCCACTATCCGGCTATGTAGAGGTACGTGAATTCGAGCAATTAAGTTTCATGTTAATGCTTTTATAACTCATTTAATGTTTATTGTTTGTATTATCTAGTTGCGCTACGATGATGAGAAAAAACGTGTTGTTTGTGAGCCGCTTGAATTAGCTCAGGAATTCCGTAAATTTGATTTATCAGCACCTTGGGAACAATTCCCAAATTTCCGTAATGCTAATCCAGCATCCGAGAATGTGACAACCAAACCTGCGGAACCAGCTAAAAAATAAATAGTTAATTTTTACCTTTGCCTAAAATAATTACAACAATAGCAATATATTGCAACGATCATGTAATAGAATGGGAAAATGATTCTTCAAGAGTACGTTTGTTTTTGTTTTTTTTTAGTAGCCGAAATGTTGCAAATTTCAGCCGAGCCGGATAGGTCTGCTCTCATACAGAATATGTGGTTTAAAATTGCATTACAAAACTGGGCCTGAGCTGGTCCAACATCGGCTTCGCGATCCCCAGTATTTGTGCTTCAAACAACAAACTTCAGCACTTTTTGGAACACCCTATGTGTGTGATTACACCCACCACATTTAATTGACAAAAATTTGTTGCACTTCGATTGCTAATACTCTCAACAGAAAAAAAGTCGAGTCTTCTCTTTCGGATCATTTATACCGGGGTCTGTTGTTGTTGTTGATGTTGTTGTTGTAATGAGGTGTAGCCCTGCCCAAATGCCAGACGGGGTCACCCCGCGTGTATTGCTCTTGGCCGGGTCGATATAAAAAAACCGGCACGGGTCGTTTCGGTACGATGGCTACAGCACAAGTACTGGTACCGTTCTCGTAGAACCGGCAATACGAGAAACTTGCCATGTAGGCCATGTATGTCATTTAGCGTTACCCAGGGTGCACCAACGGGGAGGCGACCTACTCTTACACCCCTAACAAAGAACGTTTTTTGATACCTCTGCTGAAATCTAGCGGTATCTGAGATAATCCCGAAAAATCTCGGGATCGAGGGATCGTCATTTTAAAATCCCTTAATTTGAGATTCGATGCTTTACTTGTTGCCCCTGTGGGTTAGGGGTTTAGAATATGCCCGCGCTAGGCATACCGGTCGTAAGAGGCGACTAATGTGCACATAGGTAATGACGTGCTAACTTGATGGTTGATCTACGGATATGATGCCTCTCATTATCCATCTTCTCCTTCCTTAAAGTCATACCAAATCACTCCCGAGACAGTCGGGCAGTACCGCAAGGGAGTACAGGAGCGTACCGGGTTTATATCCGGCCAAGGACTGTCAATTTTGACATCACTCCCCAAAACCTTCTTGAGTATTTTTGCCTTAACATCAACAACAAAAGCATGCTTTACTTGCAGTTGAATTTGAGCTACTGCTAAGTAAGGCATCGATTATCGTATTTTGATATATTTCCTGACATATCTAGGAGGAACCTGAGATAGTCCCGAAAAATATCTGGACACGGGGATTTTAATATGACAATCCCGTTGTCTCGGAATTTTTTCGGGATTATATTGGATACCGCCCAAAAGGTCGATCGAGGTATCAAGAAACGCGCCGAAACGACCCGGGCCGTTTTCTTATATCGACATGGCCAAGAGCAATATACTCGTGGTGACCCTGTCTGACCCCTTAGGCAGGGCTGCACCTCGTTAAAAAAACAACAACGCGTTTTGACCTCTGTATGCATAATCCGAAAGCGAAGACCCGATATTTTATTTCTGTCAAAAAATATTTCGACTCCGATATGTGTTTCGTAAATTAATACCAGGGTTCACATCAAAATTTTGAAAAGGAACCGTTAAAGTTATAGTTTTTTTGCCAGTCCAGGCGTCCTGGAAGTCCCTTATTTAAATAAAAACGGGAGTTACACAAAACTTGGTTCATGGCTTCAAACAACTCCCTATATCGTACGGTATATCGTAAAATGTGTATGCGAACACACATAATTGATTTGAGCAATATGGCAGTACCTGCAAAAATAATTTGACAGCTGTCAAATCAATCAAATGACGTTTTTTTCTGTCGCGTCTTGTGAAAATTGTTCAATTTTTTTCTTGAGCGATAAAAAAGCGAATTTTGCAGTTGATATTAATTTAAATAGCATAAAATAATGGGAAAAGTGTTTAATTTTTAACCGAACATGATACTTGTGTATTAAGATAGCGTTTGAATGTGAAAATACAGTTTTGCACAAAAACTGATCTCCCTGCCCATGAAGAATTTTACAAGCAGAAAGAATTAAAAACAGCCACATTGAAGCTTTATTGCAACATTCTTATGGACATACAACATTATTACGGTCTTAACACAATTTAAAGTTAAAAAGGAATAAGTGAAAGTGCACAGCTAACAGCCGTGCACCTCACTACGTTTTTCACAGTATGGCACCGGCGCCTCAACCTTTGGAGGGTAAATTTCAAGGTCCGATGGCAGGCTATCTACCCTCAGGACAGGAGGGTGGTCCACGTATGAACACAATCTCACTAGCTGTACTGATAGATTTTATTATTCAACGTACTTACCATGATCTCACAGTGCTGGCGGAATTGTAAGTAAAATGCCCACATCCATACCTACGTACACATACATACATATAGAATTAAGGCGCTGACTTTCTTTTTCTTGCCTTTTGATAAACTGGCCTAATTTTTTTTGGTAAATGGCATTTTAAGATTTTTAAAAGGTTCAGGCTCACACTTTTTAACCCAGTTATACAAATCGAGTTCAAACTACACCCGCTTTCAAAAATTAGCATTATTATTTTTTTTTTTTTGTATTTACAAAAAAGGGAAGGAGGCAAAGGGTTTTGCGTTAAATGAGGACAACACGAACCAGTTGCTGTCTTCAGACAAAGTATCGGCGCACCTGTCCTTTGGTAGCCATCTCTACAAGAAATCTGACCATCATAAAAGTCTTCACCTGAACTCCAGAACGAAATGTCCATCAGATTTGTACCAGCAACATGCAAAATGTGTGCGTGTGTAGGATTTCGCCGTTTTCTTCCGTCTAGAAATTCAAGGAGAATCAATATAGTGCATCTAAGAACTAAAGTCATACCTTTCCTGCTGTCCCTACGGCTCGCAACAATAAAAAGTGTCGAGAGTATATTAGATGGCCATTGTAGTAGTTGCGAGGAAAGCTCTCTAGAAGATTATGGTTATTCACGTGATGCCAACGGCCAGCATCCAACGAAATACAACGAGGTGGAAAATCGTTATGCAGGTCTGCAGAGTCCAAACGCTCCTCTGGCTGGGTCATGTCATGCTCATAGACAAAGAAGCCTCAGCCCAGAAGGTTTTCCTATCGACACTCGAAATCGCAACGACGAAAATGGCATCGGCTGTTAAGTGCCAATAAATGATGATGAATGTAAAAAAATGTTCACAGTAGAAAAACTAAAGCACTTACGGAAGCTCTTCTCCACAGTCTAGAGGGCCTTACTGTCTTAAATATCCGAATTGCAAGACTTCGTATCTTTTATTCTGAAGGAATGCCTTATAGAAAGAGTTTGAGTCGAGCTCGTATCCCAATAAATGGTTTGAGATCTCGCTTCTTGAGAAGGAGCACAGAAAGAAATATCTGAGGAGCACTGCGGGATGTACATTGCTCTGGAAGCTGCAATGTAATGCCTTTTTAAGGGAAACGCTTGTTACTTTTCTCCTCGGGACTCACTGAAGCTCAGAAATTTAGAGGGCAAGCGCTTGAAAACGTTTATTTTCGCTGAATGGACGGCCCTTATCAAAATTTTTGACTAGATGGATACGGTTTTAGAGATTGTATGTAACAAAGTAGATATTGTAGTTCTTGTAACCATAAACACAGACGATTTGGGAAGTTTTACAAATATGGCAGTCAAGACAGATCTCATTGACCCCTCAAATACATATTCGGGTAATGGATTACAGTCGCATCTTAGCCAAATAATTTGTCGTATATTTTGGGCTGTCGCCGCCTCTTCCATCGATCTTGAAAAATTACAAAAAATCCTAAAAAAGTATTATATCGTTACATCTTTTTTTTTTAATAATTCACAGGCTGCCTCGCAAAACCGATATGGAGCGAAAAATTGAAATTTATAACTTTTCCGCACGTACGCGGCAGCTCTTCATACGTCTCATTGCATTGGTTAAATGGGCCAACTCTGTTTCCAAAGTGGATAAATCTGCGGTAAATAAATAAATTTAATGATAATGTATGTAGTTCAGCGCAAATAATTTCTACATTTCTTCTAATTCTCTGTAGAATATCATGAGTTTCTTGGATAAGCAAAATATGTTATTTGTAGAAACTGCGGATATGTTGGCACGCATGTCCCGTGAGACTCTGATACGTGCACGTTTACCAAACTTTCATATACCCGCTGCCGTAGAAGTTCTTACAACAGGCACCTTTAATCGTCTTCCCACATGCATACGTGAACGCATAGTACCACCGGATCCCATAACACCAGCAGAGAGGAAACAAACACTTCTGAGATTAAATCAAGTTATACAACATCGTTTGGTTACTGGCACATTGCTGCCACAAATGCGTGAATTTAAAGTAAAGTTTTATTTTCTGTGTACAAGAATGCTTGGTTATAAACGCAACTGATAAATGGTTGTTTTTCTGTACTTTTTTTGTGTAAAATAACCAGGTGTACTTGCATACAGCAATTGCATTTAAAGAGACACATTCATTCTACAGTAATATATATTATTTTAATTAGATTAAAAATGGGCGTGTGACATTCGAAGTAAAACATGAATTCAATGTATCGTTAACCGTCATGGGTGATGGTAGTAATGTGCCATGGCGTCTCTTGGATATTGATATACTCGTGGAAGACAAAGAAACAGGCGGTGAGTTTACAACGAATTAATATGTTAAAAAAAAATTAACTCTTGCCGGCTGTTGGCACGATATTCCTTTTTATTTTTTTGGTAGATAATTTCAGACCAACAGTCGCGACAGAGTGATCTTTCACTGAACGCAAAAAAATTTAATTTCAATTCTATCTTTCAATTCTATTTACTAGATGGTAAAGCATTAGTGCACCAATTACAAGTAAATTACATACATCAACTTATACAATCACGCTTAGTTGAAAATCCAAATGCACTTAGCGAGGTCTACAACTGTCTGCACTATTTTTGTCAATCTCTACAACTGGAAGTACTCTATACACAAACTCTACGTCTAAGCTATGAACGTCTGGATGATAATATAAACGTTGAAGAATATGTACCAGGTGTTAAAATTACAGTTTCGTATTGGCGCGAGTTAACTAGCAAAGATCCTAAATCAGAATTAGGTTATCGTCTAACCGTACAATCAGATCCCAATGAAATTGGACGTCCATTGGCTGTGGTACATGTGCCTTCATTGGGTGCAAAGGAATCTGCAGAGGTAGCCGATCGCGCTGTACGCTCGGATCATCTTTCAATGGAACGTTTAATTGTTTATACTGTTTATATACGTTCAGTTTCACGACTCAATGATTTAAAATTGGAATTTCAATCATTTCTGAAAGAGGTTGATTGTGAGTGTAATTTCGTAAAAATGCTAATAGCAGAGCTTAGAATTGTTTTAATAAATATGTAATTTTTTTGCTTCATAGTTAATCTACAAGGCACACCAGCTATTTTGACAGTGCCAGTTTTAACGCCCTGCCTGCGCGCTGAACAAGTACACATTACCATTGATACACATACGGGCATGTTAAAATGTCACGTGCCCAAGCATTTAGATTGTCCTATAATGACGGAGATGCAAACTTGTTTAAATAGTGATCGTAGTAAATTGCAACAAATTATGTCAGAGCTGCGGTAAAATTATTTCAATTGTCTATGTTGTTGTATAAATTATGTACTAATTTATTCCATATATTCTAGTTATTGGATAACACATCGTCGTTGCGAAAAGACCTTGCAACATTTACCTGCAGCTACCACAGAGACTTTACCGCTTTTAACGTTGCCTGAAAATCCACTTATGCAACCTGGTCGACATAAAATCTATGTGAAATTGCATCGACATCCTAACGTGATAATTGCAAGTCCTACTTCATTGTGAAATGTATAAAATTCTAATAGAAGTATCTTATATTTTCAGGTTGTACAATTGAAAGAAAAGTCGAATATGCCCAATGAAATGGAATATACCTTTCATTTAGGCTTTGTTGCATATCAGACTACTGAAACTGATGTTACAGCTGAGGAGGCACAAAATACACGTTTAGTTTCTAGCTCAAATCCACCACCGCATCCGCCCATCTTAAGCGCAGAAGTACCCAAAGTATATACGAAACTTTTGCGTCTTATTGAGTTTGATACTTTTGTCGCCACACATGGACCAGGCACAGATGTTGATGGTACATATATTTCTTCAGTTAAAATTTAGAGAATTTTAGTTATTTTTGGTTTGTTTTTCTAAAATAGAATTACCACCACACAAACGTAAATCAAGCTGCGATCTACTTGGACCACCAGCTAAACAACAAAAGACAATCTATCCAGCATACTTTATACCAGAATTGGCGCATGTTATAGCAATGTGCGATGAAAAAATACCATTCTTAAATTTGGCACAAGAATTATCAAGGCGTGAAATTCCACACAGTGGTTTGCAAGTGGAAGCTAATGCTACATCATTGGTATTGAAAATACTTTCTTTGCCCATGCCGGGTCCAACACAAAACGAACAAAAGCAACAAAATCAAACTTCCACATCAACGCCAAAAATTGAAAAATATGTTTGGAATCATCTAATGAAACGTTTACTCTCAATATCCGTGCGTTCACAAATGAACAAATCCAATCAAATACGCAATTGGGGCGTTGAATTTGTATTCTATAGTACACCATTACAAAGCACACATCAAAAAGAACAAGGCAATCGTAGAACAGTTTATTTAGCGTACGAACAAGCAAATCATGATTTTGTAAAAACAGTAGATGACTTGTTGCGTGATTGGTCAAAGATTGTGTATCTTTATACGCTAGTTTTTAATTTTTCCGAGCATTTTAAGAATAGTGAGTAGTACATACGCAATTTATCAACCACCTGTGTTGCTGTTTAATTTTGTAATGTTTAATTTCTTTTTATTTTTTCAGAACGTTTAAATCTTACCGATGTAATTAGCGTAAAATCGTACAATTACATGAATCTTTTGTTGGGCTATGGTCCCAAGAAGGAAGTTACTTGCAATATTTTTTGGTGTACGCAATCGAATGGTTTTCGCTTAATCTATGTGGGTGGCATCTCAGCTGTTAATGCACACTCAATGATGCGTGATCAATTGGCTTCACATTTGAATCGTCAACATAATCTAACACAAGTTGTACAAATACTTCATGAAACGTATAATCCGCTGAGTTCAATTGCAAAATTGCCCATCATACCGCTTTTGGGTATACCGGTATGTGTTTATAGCAACACTAGCTAGTTTTAAATACGTTTATATTTTTTATTAATTCTTATTTTAAATTTAGCGGCCACAAGTACCAATTTTGTCATTCTGTATACTTCCACAATCACCCTGTTTAATACGTTTGGCATTTCAAGCAATTTATTGCCTCGAGATACGCATGCGAAGCGGACGTTTAGTATCGATTAGAGATGGTGCATATTCACGATTTGATCGTAATCTAATTGACGAATTCACGCCCATACAAGGCTTAAAAGTAAGTTCTTTAGAGCGTGAATAAAAATGAAACTATTTTCAACTTGCCTCATTTATCTTTATCTTGCAGGGTTTCCTGTTGAAGCATGTCGACGAAAATGCCGTCTATCGTGGACGTTCGCAAAGCGAAGATGATAATCCACCATCGCCGATGGGCATGGAAGATAATTATAGTGGTCCTGGCAGTGTTTCGGGAGCTGGTGCTGGCGGTTCCTCCCCATTTACAAGCGGTGGTGGTATGCGTGGACCACAATCACCACGCGATAGCAGTCTACGTTTTCCCGCACCCCATACACCACCATCTAGTTCAAATCCACATACACCTGCAAGTCCACACCCATCAGCTGGTGGCGGTGGTGGTGGTGGTCCTGGTAGCAATCAAAGTCACCCAAATTTCAGTTTAACTTCACCACCAGCACATCATATGCCACATCCTTCACCTGGTGGACTAATGCCATCATCACCACTCAACCCACAACCAAGTCCACATATGGTGCATAGCCCCGGACCAAATACACTTTATATGCAAGGTCATCAAGATTCACCATTCACAGCAATGTCACCAGCCAATACAAATTGGCCAAATTCGCCAAGTATGCCGCGTCCATCACCACGTCCTGGACAAAGTCCAGAGCATAAACCAAGTGGTAGCTCAGGTGGTAATGTGGGTACATCATCGGCAATGTCACGTGTGCCCTCGAATCGTTCATGGGCAGGTGCTGTACCTACCTTGATAACACACGAAGCACTTGAAACACTTTGTCGTCCAAGTCCTCATCCCAATAAAGATATCAACGGTGCAGAGATTAGCCCATTGGAACGTTTCTTGGGTTGTGTGTTTATGCGTCGTATGCTACAGCGTCACATACAGGCTGATGAATCGATAACGCCACTCAATTCTAATGAACCTGGTATGGTGTTGTTCAAGGTGGATGGTCTACAATTTCAGGTCATGTTAAATCAATTGCATATGGAATCGTTACATTTGAAGGCGCAGCATTTACCCACACCGCCTACACCCGATGGCAAGCAACCATTTCAATTAAGTGCCGATGATTTATTAGTGATGGAACAATTCTTTGATTTACGTGTTGTATCGCCGCCATATCGTCCAAATGCCATGACTGCTTTTTGTCGTGTGCTAAGTTGCCCCGGACAGGTGCTCAAAGATTTTGTACAAATTATGCGATTGGATTTGAAACCCGAACTAATGGCCGAACAGCTGAAATGGACATTGCAATTTTGTATGCGTGTACCACCATCGGCAGCAATAATACCAATCGGCACGCCGGGAATTTATATTTGCAAATTGAAAATACTCTTTTTCGTAAGTGAATAGTTTATTTTGTCATAATTTCTTTTTTTATTGATGCCTAAAAATATTCCTAAAATGTAATAAAATTGAAATGAAATAAAATTTAAATAAAATAAAATTAAAATAAAACCAAAATAAAACTAAAATAAAGTAAAATAAAAAAAAAAAATAAAAAAAATTAAGTAAAAAAATAAATTAAAAAAAAAAAATTAATAAAAAAAAAATAAATTAAAAAATAAATTAAAAAAAAATTAATAAAAAAAATAAATAAAAAAAAAAATATATAAAAAAAATAAATAAAAAAAAATAAAAAAATAAATAAAAAAAATAAATAAAAAAAATAAATAAAAAAAAATAAATAAAAAAAAATAAATAAAAAAAAATAAATAAAAAAAAAAATAAATAAAAAAATAAATAAAAAATTAAAAAATAAAAAAAAAAATAAGAAATATAAAAAATAAGAAAAAAAATAAGAAATATAAAAAATAAGAAAAAAAATAAAAAAACTTTTTTTTTTATCTCATTCTAGTTACAAATCACACGCATACCATACAAAGGTAAAGAATGGAAGGATAGCCCTACATTGCTGTTACCAATGGTTTACGATTTAACTTCTAATATAACACAATTGGTGGAGCGACGTGAACAAGTACAATCGCCAGCAATGAATGCTGCTAGCGCTTTGTTGCGCCGTTTCACAGAGTTTGGTGTGCAACATGGACAGTGTTCGCTTTTCCCAGCAGTATTGGATCTCTTAACCAATCTACAACTACCCAACGATGTGCCGCCACCAAATCAAGTGTGTGCATACTATAAAATTTCGATCTAAAAAAAATTATAACTAATTTTAAACTATTTTCTTTAGAATATCGGACCACCCGTGGGACAAGTCGTCGGCTCTAGCCCAAATCCAATGATGCATTCACCCATGCAACAAATGGGTCAAATGGGCCCATCACCAGTGGGTCCTGGTTACGCGCAAATGGCACAAAATCAAGGTCCACAGTGATGAAGGCGTAAACGCCGCACGGCAAACAAGAATAATTAATGTGCAGCTAGTGCTGGGTGCAATCAATAAGCAATTTGCGTGGCGCTAAAATAAAATGAATGCGCTGCGAAAATACACAACTACGTAGATTTACTAAAAGGAAAAAAAAAAATGAAATCGGCCTTTTGACAGATAATTTTGGTTTATTATTAAGGTAAAAAAAAAAATATTTGTTTACATATTGATTATTGCACAAACGACTGGTGCGTTATGCGCAAAATAAATTTGCTAATTAATTATAACAATGGAAAATTTTATAAACCCAATTTGTAGTAGAAAAGATTAAGAAATTAAAAACGAAAAAAAAAAACAACAAATTATTGAGACCAACATACATAGCTAGTGTATAAATACCTTGACGAGAGAATAGTATAACCTTTATTGAACCTTTTGAAATTCGTTTAAAGACATAAATAATTACGAGTAACATACGTACATATTTATATGGCTAATAGAATAACAATAATACAAAAATTATAAAAGTTGTTTCATTATCAAAGCAGATTTAAATTTGCTAAATAAAATATGTATGTATATAGATGATTACACAATAAAGGTATCACGTTTGTGTATTCGCTATTAACATATGTGTTTAGTTAATTACAAATAGGATAAGGCCCAAAACTGTAAGTACATACATACAATAAGAATAACAATAGAATAACAATAGTAAACGTTATCTGTATTTTGCGAAATTTTACTTCAATTATCAGAGATTTTTGTTTCTTATTTCGGTATTTAGAATTTTAATTTTATGATTTTGTTTATCTTAGCAAATAATACAAGTTTTATTATTTTTGTTATTGATACTTATTTATGCTATTTTGTTTTGGCTTTTCTACATAGATCATATGCATGTACAATTCACACATTAGTGCGTTTAATATTTGTTTTACATATGTTTTGTGTGGAATCCATTTGTTGTACATATATTTTGTTTTTGGTTCTGTAGCATTCATACAATTTTGTTTATCTATCACATTCACTCTCATAAACTTAATTCTATTTGGTTACACTATACATATTTATATTTTTATGTACTATATTTGCTTTTGTTGTCCCACATTTAAATTTAGCATAACACTAATTAATTATCATTCTTTTCGACTAAATCTGTACTTTGCACATGCGCTGAGAGTTCTGCTATATCATCTATATCATCAACTTCGGAAATTAAATCGACCCAATAACGTAAACGTTTGCTGCGCAGGTAGCTGTTTGAGTTGTCGAAAACAACGGTATCTAAAATGATAAAAAAAAAATAGCATGTTATTGGAAATGTTTAAACATTTTTACTTTTCTAAGATCAACGACTTTTGGTATTGTGATTTTCGAAAGCAAAATTCCTCAAAAGCCCTATCTTGTAATTCGATACGAAATATACGAAAATAAGCGCGAAAAAATATCGATCTCTGAAATTGAAAAAATATTAAATATTATTCACTTACATGTCGTATTTGGTCGAGTTGAGATAAAACCCACTTCATCCATCTCATTCGAATAGACTGTACCGAGCGCAACTTCACTTCGCTTCTCACCGGTCATCTTATCAACGCTATAAATACCGAATTTAATGTCATAATCAAATGTGCGAAAGTCCCAGGATAGAACTAAGTTGTCTTGCTTCTTTTCGCCAACATGAAAATCTAGTTTCAATTTATTGCCTTTATTTATTGTAGTTTCGTTAAAGTCTTTATCGCTGTCCTCGTCGCCTTGTTCCACAAACATATCTTCGGGAATTTTGCCACCCCAGATAATCTAGAATATACAAACGTAGATAAAAGATAATGTAGTGAAGGATGAATAAAGCTGCATTGAAGGTACATATCTCAAAAGAGGTCTTTCAGAGTCCGGTCTAAGCAGTGGAACGCTCTGCATTTCACCGGTACATTTATCATTTAGCTACTCACCTTCGATTTACATTCTGGATCACCGTTTTCGTCCACATAATTACCACCAAAACACTTTGGAAATATATCTGGATCGACATGCGAAAACATTTGTTCCTTCCATTTATCTGAACCGTTTTTGAAGATTTTTATTTTGCTCATTGTATACTCGTCTAAGAACTTTTTGACGAAATTGAAAGCAACCGAGAAGAGTTTTGGTGCTGAAAAATGTAGAAAAAGAAAATGAGAAAAATTAAAATGAAAATGAAAATCTGATACCCAAAGGATCGAAAGCGAGTTTCGGGACTTGAGAAATCGATTAGTTGATGATTTTGGAACAGGGACTGAAAAGAGTTCAAATGGGAAGCTTTGGTTTGGCAAAGACTGCGTCTTCTTATTTTCTAAGCCTGAACGGTTGTGGCTAAGTTTAGCAAAGCTGCAACGTAGAGGAAGTCCTTTTTCACTCTTCCAACAAAAGCTAAAGCTGGGCCCGGACCCCGGATCTTTTCACCTTAAAATATGATAACTCTGATTCCGAAGATCTTCATCAAGCTCTTCTAACTGGAGTCCAAGGAAACGTGCAGTTTCAACAGGGTTGGTCCAGAGGGACAGAGGGGTTAGAAGAGTAGGTTCAGTTGAACAATTGAAGAGATGTAGAGTATCATGGGGGGTCCTACCACATGCAGGGCATGTGTTTGAAATTGTATCATTTAGTCTGGATAAGTAGGAGTTTAACCTCACACTGTACCCAGACCTAAGCTGTGCCATGGTGACTCTTGTCCCCCTTGGTAAGGTGCGTTCTTCTTCAGCAATATCCGGTGGAGGACTGTTTAGAACGGGATTCACAGGTAGAGATCTGACAAAAGTGTATACCGACTCGGTGTGGATGCCGGTTAGAGCCCGCTTATGATTCCGCAGATCAAACGGCAAGGTAATATGATGCCGGATGTCATCATAATGCTTACGGAGATGTTTCCTTATGTTTCTCGGGGGCGGATTTGTGTCCAAAAGATGACGGTTTGGATGTGCTGGCTTGTGGCAGTTCAGAAAGAATTGCCTGCTCAGCATTTCCGCGTGCTCTTTTACATTGAGCAGTTTTGCCTCCTGATGGAGGTGAGACTCGGGAGACATGAAGAGACATCCCGTAGCAGTTCTGATAGCAGTATTTTGCCAGACTTGTAACTTCGTTCAGTTGGTGTTATGCAGGATAGGATAGGATAGTTCCGAACTATCCTGCATTACTCATTGTTTCAAGTTCATCCAAAGAATGTTAATATAGAATCAACACGTTTTTGAACTTTTTCAGGTTAATGGGGACTATTATGAATTCCGTCGGAACTCGAAACTCGAGTTTCTCGTAACGACGGGATTGATAATAGGCTCCATTTTCTTTTAACACGATTGCTCATTTGTTTTAACATGAAGCTCATTTTATTCTTTTATAAAATCCAGCTAAATTAACACGAATTCCTGTAAAATTAACAGGTATGTTTGTTAAATTAATATGACTTCCTGTAAAATAAACTTCCGGTTAAATAAACCTGTCTTCCAGTTAAATAACCATGACTTCCTGTTAAATTGACATGGCTTCCGGTTAAACTAGCATTATAAGAAAGTTCTATCTGTGTCTTTGAACTAACACTATCCCATGATAATTTACCAGGATCTTTCTTTTTTAATTTAACATGATTAATGTTGAATAAATACAAGTGCAAATACGGGGTTTCCGTGAAAAAAAAAAACGAAAGGATTTTCGTCTTAAATTTTTGGAGGTATAACAACAAAATTTGCAGCAACAATTATTAATCACTTACCATTAATGATATAACACATTTTAAGCAATTCCGGATAATTGCTTTCGTACTGTTTAACCGATGATAGGACACATTCAGCTGCTGGACGCCAAGCATATTGTTTCAAATTCGAATTCGACATATCAAAGTAGACAACCAATTGGCGCGCTTGTGGACCATGGGTTTTACTTTGTTCATAGCCAGCTTGCATGAAACGTTCGAGTAGAAGCACCAAATAGCGTTGGAATTCGAAACGGGTAACACAATGCAACATACCCCAAATATCGAAATTGTAGAATGGACAAACAATAACTGTAAAATGAAGGAAACAAAAAAGTTAGATAACATTTAAAAAAAAATGAAGGCTTTGATTATATTGTGCATACCGGGTGATCCTTCATTGTCATAACCAACTAGACCATATGGCAAATATTCTCTGAGCGCACGCGGCACATCCCACTTTTCCAAGTTGTCCACATTCCACATAGCACGCGTCTTTAAACTCTAGAAAAGAAATTATTTATTTGTAATTTAGTAAATGGGTAAGTATTAGTTTCAAAAAATAATAACAGTGTTTCACTGGAATTCAAAGTTATTTTTATTTATTTATTGATTTTTGTTTTGTGCAAATTTTTTTATTTTTCTACTAGCTGGTGCCCGGGACTTCGTATGCGTAAGATTTCTGTTTTTTGCACATTTTGTGAGATATCTTCGGGGTAGCATAGGTATTGAAATTAATCAAATAGCTCATTCATAAACACCTTTTGTTTGATACCCATAATGTACTAACACATTTTTCTGGAAATATTCGTCGATACCTCCGAAACCGGTCAAGCTATAGAAATTTCAAGATATCTCCCAAACCATTTCATATATTTCAATGAATCACATCGTGTATTATAGCACACATTGACACCTTTCGTTTGACACCCATATTGTGCTAAGACATTTTTGGTCACCCTTGGGCCACATATTGGGCGATAACCCCAAAACCCGTTGAGATGTCGCAAAAAATAATATCTTAAACTTTAAGTTGAGCGTCTATTAAACCAACGATTCAATTCCATTCAGTACTTTAAGAGTGTTACGACCACAAACATACAGACAGACATGGTCCGCATATTGAGCGATAACTCCAAACCCGGTTGAGATATCGAAAAAAGTAATATCTTCAATTTTAATTTGAGCGCCAAGCAATTCAACGAAAAAAGTTTCATTCAATTCCATTCATTACCTTCAGAGTGATACGGACAGACAGATAGACACACAAAAATTTTTAAAATGGTTGATTTGGATTCTACTCGCTTAATAATGCTTCCCCCAATCAATTTTTTGTCGGTATCTGCCATGTACATTAGAGCGTATCACCAAAAAAAGTTGAAAATGTTCCCCCCCAGTTTGAACACTTACCTTATGAGGTTTTTTTGTCACCCTGTAAAAACAGCGAAATTTGTTTTTTTTCCATAACTTCTATATTTCTAGTTCGATTTTCAAAAGTGATACATTTTTAGAAAGGTATTCACCAAGGCAATATTTCATCAATAGAAACTTTTAGCCCTTTTTTTTCTTAGTTTTCCGGAAAAAATTTTTTTTTTTTCAAATACAGGGTGTTAGTTTTAGTAAAAATAGAATAAAAACTGAACTTGGCACGAAGGGCTAAAAGTTTCTATGGATGAAATCTTGCCTTGGTGAATACCTTTCTAAAAATGTATCACTTTTGAAAATCGAACGAGAAATATAGAAATTATAGAAAAAAAACAAATTTCGCTGTTTTTACAGGGTGACAAAAAAATTAAAAAATTGTTTTTTTTTAAAACCTCATAAGGTAAGTGTTCAAACTGGGGGGGAACATTTTCAACTTTTTTTTCCTCCATACACCGTGATACGCTCTAATGTACAGACATCGACCTGTTACAATTTTATTATATGTAGAGATTTTAATTTTTAACCCTTAGTTGCGTGCGTGAGAAAATCATGGATTACTTTTCCAGTTATCGTAATTACCGATTCTAAATATGTGTTATATTTAATAATGGCAGTTCAACAAAACTTTATATAATACTCAGTACTAGAAGTCCTATTTTTAGTCCCCAGCAAATATCTACATACAAGTGAAATATGCGGACTCAGTACATGTACTGTTGTTGTATATCCGACATGTCAGAAGTTTTTGCCATGGGATGAAGCTCATTTCTTCTACATATTTCGGGAGAACCATCCAGGACTAATGGTTTCATCCGTTATAAAATAAGTGATGTCTGGCGGCTCTGAGCTCTCGCTCTATGATATGATTGGCCGTTTTAAAACAATTTTAAATCAGTCCTAAAGAATCTAAGCTAGCATTGTTAGAACTATAGGAAGTAATATTAAGGTCGGGACTTGAATTTTTTTTAGATATTTACCCCCATATTCATAAAAAAATAAAATTGGTTTATAAAGCTTTTTAAAATGACATTTTCATACAAATTTTGTAAATAAAACAATCATATCAAAATAATTTACATACCGCACGTAACATATCCTCGGCCGCTTGTGGATCCCATTTTCGCGCTAAAAATAATAAAAAAAAAAAAAAATTAATTCTGATCTTAAATTGGCTGATAATGCACGCCTTATTTGTCTTACCTCGCAGCCAACGTAAAAGAAAGTAGTCATCGTGGGTCTCATTAATCACATCCGAAACGCTTTTACGGAACTGAAATTAAAAGTAAAAAAAAAAAAAGTACATTATAGTTATTTAAAAATTCATAGGGGAGGGGAGTCTTGGGGGTTGAACCCCCAAAACCACCCCCGCGCACGGGCCTGCTTTGTATACTTTATCGGACCACCTTCAGCTTTTTGAAAGTCTATCATTTCTCGTACCTTATCGACGAAAATCACGAGACTATCGCTCTGGCAGTATATACTGGAAGGAGTAACACCATTGGAGTACATTGCAAAGTACTCTGACTGTAGGTACTCCATGGAGTAGCAGAAACAAAGCGAAGGTTGGAGTAGGTGGTCCAGTCCTAGGACATGGCAATGTTAATTGGAGCAGAATTTTTATATGAAAAAGGATTACATTTGGAGTACTCTGATGCTCCAATTAGAGTACTCTTTGGATAGGATATAGAGTACACTCCATTTTTGCAGGGATATGTTTGTTTCAACATCACTAATTAACTACTATATTGATTTAAATAGTATCTTCACCCATGTATTGCTGTAAATCGTTTCTGAAATATAGACCAACCTATTTTTGGGAATATGAAAATTCATTCAAAGGTAGACAATCTGACCTTGAAGAATATTTTTGAATAATTTTCCATATTTTTATAACGCTAAGTTATGTACATAGGCAGGTACCTATAAAGTTTTTTTCTTCTATGCCCACTTTTCAATTCTCGACCTTCTTGTGTATAGGGGGATTCATTAAACCTTATAAAAACCTTTTAAAGCGTATAAACGTATAACTTTAATAAGTGGGTAAATGAACTGACAAAATTTGTATGGAACAAAGTTTACACAAATTTGCTATACTTCCACGACGAGTAACAGATATAGAAGAATATGCTAAAAATGGGTCGAAAATTAATTTTTTAATAGAATTTCGTAGTAGAAAGTTTTTTTTTTAACTGTACTTGAAACATAAATTTATCTATGGCGTACATCTAACTCAGCTGATAAATGTATAAATTTACGCATTTCGTAAACTTATATGGTTACATGAATGCCCCTAATATGTTTTTGCTTTTTGCATACCACTTAACACGATCTAATTGCTTAATTCTAGTTTCCGCTCAATTTGAATTCAATTTTTGTTTTTGGCCAACAAACACCTTTCAGTTGATTAGGTTTTGTTTAATTTATGTAGTCGATTGAAAAATCTTAATGCGGATATGTTACGGCGTCAAGTTGTTTAGAATTGGAATGTTTATGCCTGAGAAGTTGGATAAAATAACAATTTAGAGGAAATGAATCACTCTAATGTGTTGATAGTATTTTTTGCCCTTAAGTGCAAAGTGTCATAAAAATCATCACAATTCGAAAACATCTCTCGACCAGTACTTTAGCTTGAAGGAAATTTATGCAAAATCATCTTTGTCGTATACTCGTAGTGCGAGTTAATGAATTAGCAATTTACTTAGTTACAAACTAGCTAGTAATTTATAATGGGTGAAAAGCAATTTACTATAATTTTACAAAATCCAATAAGCAAACAAAATTAGTTATTAATTTATTCAAACCAGAACAGTTTTTTACTGCTGGTCATGCTTAATTTGCCTTTTTTTTAGTAGTACACTCAGAGAAAAAGGGCATTTTTATATAATGGCGGACAATGATGGCTATCTATGCATATTAAGGAGATTTAAAAAGGTGTTACCTCCTCAAAAGTTAGTAATTGATGAAAAATAATTCTTTGAAGGACATAAAAATAGTGGTTAAATAACAGATATTACCACAGAGCTAAATTTTTGTAGGCAGCTTAGATTCACCTTCAGAAAATAAACTTCAAAAGTCCCCATCGATTCCATGTATGCTAAAAAAGCTTTTTGGGGTCAAAGGTCAAAATTCTTCTCGAAAACGGTTTTTTTTTTCTAAAAACTATGCGACGCCAAGTTGTTGGCCTGAAAATCCTCTACCAATATGGCATTCTAGCACCTGGGTTGAGCCTTAAAGAAGCCTGAGTTCGATTCTCGGTGAATTTTTTTTTTTTTTTTACTTTAACTCCTTTTGGTGTTAAAATAACACTTCTTTTAGTTTATATATGGGTCATTCCATGCCAAATCGACATGCCATGTTGCCATCGTATACTTATGCTTGCCAGCATCTATTAACAGCTCTGTTCTAAATGCCACCACACCAACGGAGGTGTCTACCATGATGCCATCGTGTACTTATACTTGCCGGCGTCTTATTACAGCTATGTTCTGTAACAGTACTGTCATGTACTGTACAGATACTGTCATTATCTTAGCTGTTGGATTAACTGCAGGAGTTTGTTGTTTTTAAAAAGACAGTTTCTTCACACAGAAAAATTTTCATATAAAATCAACACTTTTTTAACACTTCTTCAGGTTAATATTTTTCAAACAGGAATTAATGTTGATTTAACAGGAATTTGTGTTAATTTCACAGGAATTCATGTTAATTTAACGGGAAGTCATGTTAATTTAGCACGAAGTCAAGTTTTACAAAATGAGCTTCATGCTAATTTAACAGGAAGTCATGTTAATTTAACACGAAGTGAAGTTTTTCACCATAAGCTAAATTAAATTAACATGAATTCCTGTGAAATTAACACAAATTCCTGTTAAATCAACATTAATTCCTGTTAAAACAACACTATATGCCTCATTATCTCATCCTAATTTGACAGGATCTTTCTTGTTAGTTTAACATGGTTCATGTTGACGAAAATTATTTTGTGTGTTCGTTATTGGATTAACTGTAGTAGTTGGTTGTTTCAACACAAAACTTTGTTTGATAAACAAAAACTTTGTCAGTTCTACTAGATGTAATTGGATGATGCAATAAATGTAAAATGACAGTTCCTTCACTGTTGATTCAACTACATGAACTTGTTGTTTTAACAGAAAATTTAGTTTGATCAACAAAAACTTCTGTCAGTTTTTACCAAGTTTTCTAGACCGATTTTGCTTTTTTTTCTAAAATGGTCTAAGAAATTAAAAACCAACAGCATACTGTTCCCTAAACTAAAAAATAAAATATTTCCGATTGATTTGACTAACAATGCGATCTAATGTTATTGCTTAGTCATAGTTGGCGAAAAACATCAAGAACCCGTTTTAAATATAACTGTCTACTTTAAAGTCATCTATTACTTGGCGAATCTTTAATTAGAATATTAAAAAAAAAATGTTACTTTACTGTTAGATAAACAATTCAACATTGACAACAGCTAAATGTCCTTGAACTTGAATTTTAATTATATGAACGGCATTAGCTTAATAACTATATTTCAAAGATACTAACAAACGGAAACTTAAAAGTAAAACCCTGTGCTACTAACTTTAAACTAAGCTCATTGGCAAAAAAAATCGAAACAGAAGAAAAACTCGTTAAAATATTCTTAAAACACAAACAAAAAGCAATGTTATTGCCACTGTTGTTAAGGAAATCTAGTGCTTATTGTTGAAACCGGTTGTTCTTGGAATGCAAGATTAAATTTAAAACGCGTAAACTTTAATTTGAGTTATACTACACTTCAAGAGCAATTTAAGTTAATTAAATTTATGCGTCGAGTTGGTAACGTTAAAACGTCTAAGTTTTAATACTTTATTACGATATTAGGATTATTACGGTCAATTTAGTGCAAATACCTATAAGATCTTGAAATTGAGCTGCAATTCTAGAATTATTACTTAATAGTTGTCGACAAGGAGCATATCGATACATTAGACTGAGCCAAAAATACAATTCTTTTTTAACATATGTATGTACAAATATTACACTACCCAACAGCGAAAAATATCCTCGACATTTTATGCATGATTCCTTTGTAGAATTTTATGCTGATTCCAAGTATGTAAACACTTGATTTAAAAGTAGAACAGTTTTCGAGATATTTTGAAATTTCAGTTTTTGAGATAAAAAAGTAGGTGGGACGACTTTTCCATCGTGGTGGGTGGTGGGACGACTTTTCCCTCGTCAGGGATTGGGGTATCGGGTTCGACGTCTCCCTCGCAATTTAGCAGTGAGGAGAAGTGCTCCCTCCATAATTTAAGTACACTCTGTACGTCGGTTACCAGGTCGCCATTATTGTCCTTACAGGAACTTGCCCCGGTCTTAAAACCTTCCGTCATCCGCCGGAACTTTTCATAGAATTTTCGGGCATCATTCCTGTCAGCCAGCATCTCAAGCTCCTCACACTCACGCCTTTCGGCCTCACGTTTCTTTTTTCTGAAAAGGCGTCTCTCTTCCTTCTTTGCCTCACGATAGCGTTGCCATACACTGCGGGTTGCGCCCGTTCGCAGCGTCTCCCTGTAGGCAGCGTCCTTTTTGTCCGAGGCAGTGCTGCATTCCTCATCGTACCAGTTGTTTTTGCGGGCTCGCTGGAACCCTATAGTGGCCTCAGCGGCGGTACGTAATGAGTGAGAGATATGCTTCCATTGCTCGGTTGCATCGTTAGGTCGAGGATTGCTCTCCGATAGCAGGTGTGAGAGTCGAGTGGAGAAATTGTCAGCTGTCTGTGTCGTGCGCAGCTTCTCGACGTCAAACTTTCCTTCCGTTACTGTGCGCACTTTCTTTGCTACACAGAGGCGTGTGCGTATCTTGCCGAGTCGATATTGGGACCACGAAGGGTACGCACGTCCAGAACGGTGGAGCTATGTCTGCCGTCGATCATGACATGATCAATCTGGTTTCTTGTTCTTTGATCAGGAGACAGCCATGTGGCTTGGTGTATTCGTTTATGCTGGAACCTGGTACTACTGATGACCATATTGCGAGCAGCGGCGAAATCAATCAACCTAGTGCCGTTGGGGGATGTTATATCATGGAGACTAAATTTTCCAACTGTTGGACCAAAGACTCCTTCCTTGCCCACCTTCGCATTAAAGTCGCCGAGCACGATTTTGATATCATGTTGGGGGCAGCGATCATAAGTCTGTTCAAGTTTATCGTAGAAGGAGTCCTTCTCTGCGTCGCCCGTCTCCTCAGTCGGCGCATAGGCGCAGATAAATGTTATGTTGAAAAATTTCGCTTTGATGCGGATCGCAGCGAGACGCTCGTCCACGGGGGTGAACGCTAGTACTTGGCGGCGAAGTCTCTTTCCCACCACGAATCCTACACCACGCGCTTTGCCGCGTGTCTGGCCACTGTAGTATACGTCACAAGGTCCGATGGTCGTCTTTCCTTGTCCCGTCCATCGCATTTCCTGCAGGGCGGTGATGTCAGCCTTTGCGTTAACGAGGACATCAACCAGTCGGGCAGCGGTACCATCCCTTGAAAGGGTCCGGACATTCCAGGTACATGCCCTAATATCCTTCTCATTATCCTGTGTTCGTTTTGCCGGGTCGTCAACATTAAAGGGGGTTCTCATCCGAGGCTTGATTTTTGTTCTTTTCATTGGAATTGGTTTTTACGTGGCGGGTCCCAAACCCAGCGCACAACCCGTTTTCGGGGTTTTGGAAAAGATTTACACATTTATATAGCGAGCCGCTTGCTCCAAGACAGACGCCCGCTTACAGCCGCACCTCAAGCCATTTCACAAAGTTTTTTTTTAGGCGCTAGTTTTGACCTATTTTTCCCATCTCTGATTACACTGTAAAACAAAATTTAAGTTGTTAAAAATCCCGCCGGGTTTCTTCAACGGCTTCTGAAGCTTTTGGGTGTTCTGAATCTGAATCAGAAGTCAGATTTTTCTGGTCATTCTAGGTTTTCTCTCCAGAGGATGGTTTGCAAAGAGATCGGTAGTTGTAAAAAAAATATTTTTTTGGGGCCAAGGAACCATAATTTAATTTTGCTTTTAATATTTCGCGGCATACAGACGCTCTTTAGTGCAAAAAATTGGGGTATAGTAAGTTATTAAGAAAAAAATTTTTTATACTACTACCGATCTCTGAAAAGTTTTTTTTTATACTACTACCGATCTCTGAACAAGCTATCCCCTGGAGAGAAACTTAGGGTGACCCGAAGAGTCTGACTTCAGATTTGGATTCAGCACACCCAAAAGCTTTAGAAACCGATGAGAAATTCTCTGGGTTTTTTTTTTGCTGTATTAGATATTATTTTCCAGTTTTGGAACAAAATTACTGTCGATTTGCTTTAAGAATCTGTATTATCTTTTTTATAAATTGTTTTTAGAGTTTTTGACAAATTTTCAAAGCATAAACCCAAATTAAACAAAACCACACGGAGAGAATTTTTTACTAAAAACATGGCACAAACAAGAAAATCGAGGAATGATTTTGAACTTGGAAAGTTTTTTTGTTAATTTTAAGAATACCCAGGATTTCAACATTTTTTAATAAATACGAAAATATTTGCTCAATTCTGCCCTAATAAACACTAAAAAAAATAAGAAAAGTTTTCCCAATTCCGTCTTGATGAACACTAAAATAAATAAGAGCACGTTTTTCATCTGAAGTGAGAATTTTTTTTTCAAAATTTTCAAAAAATGCTAGGACGTGTAGAACAGCTTTTTTTTTGGAAAAATTTCAATCGTAGTTTTTTGTTGTTGTTTGTCAAAAAAAAGTTATTTTTTCTTGACATAAGTAAAGATTGCTTGTTTAAAGTAAACTTTTTTGATTAATTTCAGTGAAAACCAAGTAAAATTTAGAAAAATTCCAAATTATTTACAAATTTGAGATGTAGAAAATAATATTCTAGATTTGAGAAAAATATTTTTCACCGTGTAGGCACCAATGTTTAAGGCCTGATTACTCTGAAAGGGCCCACAGGAAGAAGATTTTAAATTGCACATTTTTCCTAACAAATTTAAGTTCCTTCCTATTAAAACAAAAAAATGCAATAAATCTTCAAAAATCTAAAAATAGTGGCAAAATTGCAAAATTTTTTTCGCGCAACATCAAAATACGTCTGTTTTTTGATCGTGCTACAAAAAATTTTGAGTACAAATTTCTAATTTTGACACTAGTGTGTCAATATCTTGTGTTTTTATGAAAAAAAAAAAAAAATTATAGAGAAGACCTCTAACATAAAAAAAAACAAAATTGCATGAGTATATTTTTCTATCAAATACCGCAAATACGCCCTTGTATAAAATAAGTGTTTCAATTAGCAATAAAAAGTTGAAGGCATTGTCATGAATGTGTCAAATAGAGCACTTGATACGCGTTTGCATATTGATGACAGTACTTTGTACTTAAGGTCTTCTACATTAAAGTATGCTATTACTTAATTCAATTATTGACATGCATTTTCTAAGAACTTTCACAAGTAAGTACGTAATTTCTTAAAAAGGAACTTAGTATAAATATGGATGTGTGTACTAGGGTGGGCCAAAAAATATCGGGTTTCGTTGTTTCAAAAAATTAAAATCATTTTTTTGGCCCACCCTAACATACATATATACATATAACTTATTATAATGGAACAAATATTGTAATATATCATTCTATATTACCACATACTATAAATAAAACAATATTTTTGCTACTTGGCATCAACTACTCAACATCGTCAATAGGGGGATTCATCAAACCTTGTAAACACCTTATAAAGCATGTAAACGTATAAATTTATCAAGTATGTAAATGAACTGTCAAAATTTGTATGAAACTAAGTTTACACAAATTTGATAAAATTCCGAGTAGTTTTTGGTGTGTAGTAGAGTTCGTAAATTTATCCAATTCAACATTCCACATGTTATGTTAAAAATGTGTCGAAAATTACTTTTTTTAATTAGAATTTCAAGAAAAAAGTTTTTGTTTGACATTAAGTAACCACAAATTTATCCAGGGCGTTCATCTAACTTAGCTGTTAAATGCATGAACTTATGCATTACGTAAACTTATAAGGTTCGATGAATCTCCGCAATATCTTTACTAAAGTTATAACTTGTTTACAAGTTTTTAATTACAGCATGTAGTTTAATCTGAGACAATATGCGTATTTTAAGACGAGTCAGCGGTAGCGGGAGTAGTTTGTTATTGTCATAAGTCATTAGTCTTTAGATCACTGAAGTCAGTTTACATGTTAATTATTGAAGAAAAAAAAAAAACACACACACACACACACACACGAGATTGCTAAGGTTAATGGCGGGCAATGTAATGAAGTCACTTGTTTTTTAAGCTTTAGGGGGCACAATGTAAGTCTCGGGGTCGATGTGTTGTTTATTATTATTACGTTGTTTCATTTATGAATCATACGAAAAATTATGGTTCCAAATTGAAGTAAACTCGCTCCAAGTTTTAACTACATTTAGGGTTACAACTTTTGATGGGCTTACAAGTTTTGACTGCTTTAAGGGTATCCTGCTTCCTTGCCTAGGAAGAGCCACTAATATATCTGTGGACTTTAGGAAAACCCGCTTAAGTCTTATCGGCGTACTGATAGCGTGACTAGCTACGGACATGTGAGTTTTGAAAAAGCATCTTAAGTCGATATTTTTTCCTACAACTTAAGTCAGATACGATAGAAAAAAGAAAAAATCCTTCTAAATAAATCTCTAACTATCGTTTAGAAAACCATCTTAAGTCAACTTGATCTGATGATTTTTTTTATTTTGCTTTTGGACAAACAACCTAACTCGGGCAGAACTTGAAATTAACTTGAACTTAAGCCTAAATAGGTTAAAGTTTTGTGAAATTGTTCGTCTCAGATGATTTTTGTAAATGCTCTTACCTGACATAAGCAGTTTTTTTTTCTAAAATCAGTTTAGAAGAAGCACTTATTTCCTTTAAACTCGGTTTAAAATAAAACTGTTGCGGTTAGTCGAAAATAGTTAAATGGAAAATCATGAGAAATCATGACCCTTTTATGTAATGGTCCTATTTCTTTTTAATATGTATCAACAACAGTTTTGTTAACAGTTAAATGTGTTTTTGTCGCTCTCCTGTAAAATTTGGTTTTCCAAATGTCCATACGTCAAACGGACCGCCTAAAAATTTCATCGCTTCAATTTGAATAAAATTGAGTGAAAGTGATCTGATATCTTAAAAAAAAAAAAACAAAATATCACGAAAGGTCGCGTGTAAATATTGGATGGTTACCGAGATATACGGGTTTGAATTTGCAATTTTTTTTGTGTAAGCCTTTTTTCTTTAAATTAGAAGTCTTGTAATTGACGTGCTAAGAAGGAATATGGAAACCGTTTTCTAAAGTATTTTTTTTTTTATAAAAGAAATTGCGAATTCAAACCCGTATATCTCGGTAACTATACAATATTTTTAGGTGATCCGCTTGAGGAATTTTACCCCATATATGAAGCCCGCTTCCGAATTTTGGCTTCTTTGCTACTTAAGATCTTTATAGAAATATGTATTTTGGGTCGAGTTTCTTAAGGCGGTTTATTCTAAGTATCATCGTTTAGAATTAATCATGTATCACATCTAGACCAAAACTGTTTATGATAAAACCGAAAGCAGAGAACGAATGATATCATCCGGCATTCTAGTAAAACAATCATGATTTATCGTTTCAACCGTTTACCAATTATCTCTAGCAAACTACCACATACATACATAAGTGGTATTCGCTCTTTAGTGTATGCAATGTATGTACAATTGTAAGTGTAACTTAGATGAGCGTGAGCGCACCTTATTATCATATGGTTACAACAATCAGCTGATTTTTATTTTGATAAAAAAACTGCGCAAGCAAAATGCCAAGAAGCACAGAAAAGAGTAGTTGCCATATGTATAAACCAAAAATCTATCAATTTGAGAAACATAACCTCAAATTCAACTGTCAAAAGCTTACACTGATCTCACACTTACACAACTTGTTTTCTACAATCAATGTTGTAGGGTTGTGATAATAGTGTAACATCAATTTCTGAGTGATTTGTTATTGCAATTGTATTTTGTGTACTTTCTAGACCCTTGTAACTTCACATACACTTAAGAGCGAATACCCCTATTCATACATCTAACTGGAATGTTCTAAAGAAAATTCAAATGCGACTATTTTGATATTCACGAAACGAATGTTAGTCTGAAAATAGTGTTCAGTTTTGTCAAATCGAAATTTGACCTCTATTAGAGTAAGTGCATATGCACGCAAATATTTATATACATACGTAAATTACCAGTTATAAAATTTAATGCTACAAAAATAAACAATTATAGTTATACTGATCGTAAAGCTATTAAAATTAATGATTATTGGAATTTAAATTGTTTTATTTCAAACAATTTGAATAGCATGAGCTACACCAGTATATACAAAAGTTTGTGTAAGGTACACACGCATTTAGCACTTAAATTGAATTTTACGTTGTAAACAGTTGATTTTCTTAATGGCCCTATTGGAAATTTTAACCTTATCCATAGATATTTAATTGTTAGTTTTATTTTAATTTATTTTGTTTCAGGCCCGGTTTTTCAGTGCCGGTTTAAACCAGAGGCAAATTTGACTAGAGTTTATGCCATACGAATTAGACGTTTAAGCTAAGTTTAAACCAAGGTATGAGACCGATTAAAATAACGTTCCGGTTTTGAAACGTGTTTCGGTTACGATTCCAGTTTCGTTCTTCGACATTTATTTCGGGTTTTGTTTCGGTTTCGTTCCGGTTTCGGTTTCCAAATAAAAACACGAGCACAAAATATATTTACTACAAAAAAAAAACCGCCGTGGTGTAGCCTGTTGGGCCTACTACACCAAGTCATCGGGCATCGATACCTGGGAAAAGCAAAATCAAAAATTATTTATGAAAAGAATTTTTTTAATTGGGGTCGGTTTGGGTGGGAACGGTTTCGTTCTTTTCCATATAAAAAAAACGGTTACGGTTTCGGTTTCGGTTTTGAAAAATTAATTGGTTTTAATCGGTTACGGTTCCTGTTTTGGTTCCGGATTCGGTTCAGTCCTTGGTAAACTCTCACGAAAGTTTAAACTTGCCTTATTGGGACGTTATGTTTTATTTTATTTTTATTATACCCAGCCTACTAGTACTAGTACAAGGGTATTATAATTTTGTCCCTAACAGCACAAAATAATCGAGATAGATATAGAGTTCCATATATGAAAGTTCTTAGGTTGAAAAGAGAAGTTCATTAAGGCATGTCCGCCCGTCTGCCCGTGTACACGATAACTTGAGTAAAAATTTAGATATTTGAATGAAATTTTATATACAGGTTACTTTCTGGCCAAGGTAGGTTGCTATTGAAAATGGGCGAAATCGGATGATAACCACGCCCCCTTTTTCGATATCGAAAATTTCGAAATTCACATAAATTGGCATATCTCGGTAGATGAAATGGATACAATTATATAATTTTATAGTTGAATCCCCCTGGTCATTCTCTTATGATTTCTCCATAAATTTTTTATAGTGGGCGTGGCACCGCACACTTTTAAGGAAGGCATTTTTGAAAATTTGACTGGTCGTAACTTTAAAACTGATTACGATAGAACGATGGAATTTGGTACAAAGCATACTAGTATCGTTGGGAGTATACCTGATGAAATTGGATAAAACCGCTCTCCAACCACGACCAATATCGATATCGAAAGCTTCGAAAATCTTCCAAATTGATATAATTCGGTAACGGAAACGGCTGAAATGATATAATTTTATAGGTGAATCCCCCTGTTTATAATGTTTTTTTGATACATTTTTTAAAGTGGGCATGGCACCGCCCGCTTTTAAGGAAGGCATTTTTGAAAATTTGACTGGTTGTAACTTTTAAACTGAAATTGGATGAAATCGATATCGAAAGCTTCGAAAATCACCTACATGAAATAATTCGGTAACACAAAAATGGCTAAAATGATATAGTTTGGTAGGATGAACCCCCTAGTCACTCTATTATCATTTTTTGATAATTTTTTTAAAGTAGGCGTGGCACCAATCATTTTTCAGGGAGGCATATTTAAAAATTTCACAGGTCATAACTGATTACGGTTGAACGATGAAATTGGTTCAAGGTATACTAGCATAATAGGGAGTATACCTGATATAATTGGACGAAATCGCTTCCAACCACGCCCACTTCCGAAATGGAATATATCGAAAATCATAAGAAAACTACCGCTGTGTATTTAATGTTCGGTTTTCCCAAACTCAGACTTTCTTACTTTTTTATTTTATATTTGGGACATTCCAAAAGAGGAAAAGTACAATATTTTTGAAATGCCATAAATTTCCACTGCGCTGGCAGAACTTTACATTAAAGATCTTATTATTATCAAGAGTTAGGGGTTACTAGCTAAATTTTTAGGAAATTGCATAGATAAAACTGAAAAAAAAACTTAAAAGTTTAATCAGGAAAAAACAGAAAAATGTCCACGAGTCACAATCTTTAACCTTTGTAAAAAGTTCCTAAAAGCTAATACTAATTTAATTTTTTAAGAATATGGTACCATGGTACAAGATGTAGTTCAAAGTTGAATTGTAAAGCTACAATTCGTTTTCGCGCTCAGAAAGATGCAACAAAGGGATTTTCGGTGCCTCACGAGTCACACTCATTTACTGAGTAGTTACACAGCTATTTGCTCCATTTATTTTCATATAATTTCCAGAGCTAGTTTTTTAATCGCGATACATATCTTAGAACTGGTTATTCTTGGGAAAAAAAATCTAGGACCATATTTGTAGAGAACTTCTAGGTCTTCAACTTGGTCTCAGGTAATTTTTCAAAAAAAAAACTTATCATTTTCGAGAAAGGTCCAACAACCATAAAATTTTGACCTTTGACCCCGAATATCTTCAATTACATCTGTTTACAATGGAACGAGCGACGTATTATATGCAGTTTGAGTATACTAATTGATACATAAATATAAAATTAGATTCGATTTTTTTCTTCAACTTTCCGACTCAACTTCCCTATTGGGCTTTATTACTCGCAGCTCAACAAGTGGTCAATGTAACATAGACTAGTGGTACGTGTCAAGTACTCACTTTATAGGCGAGTAATAATTATTTTATTTTATTTATTTTTTGCCTTTTAAGTATACCAACCAACCATTAACTAAGCTTAAGCTACGCAGTCAAATCAATTACTCACCTGCTTTAAGGCAGTTCCCTGGGCATCAGTGAGATTTGGTATGCTGGTCATTGTATGTTATTGAAGCGTCGCTTTTTTAGTTGAATAGGTAGCTATGTTTATTGCTTAAATGGCTAATTTGGTAGTTTTTGGGTTATTAAATGTATTCTTTATTTTTGTAAATATTGCTGTTTTTTTGGCGTGCTGAAAATTGGCAATGCAAATTTAAGTATGCGCGATATCGTTTTGTACATAAGATGTTTCAGAGTATGTACTTTAGACTGGGTCAAATAAAATACTTTTTTTAAAATTATTTAATACTATTTTTTAGAATGGCCAACAAAATACTGTAAAAGTTAAGATTTTAATATTACTTTTTAGAGGTCAGATTTCAACTTTTAGCTGATATATTTTTTAGAATCCTGAATCTTATAACTTTAATCAAAGCTAAACTTGGGACGTAGTTCAGCCGCGGAAAAAAATTCATATTTATAAATATTAGTGCAATTGACAAAATATTAAAACAAATAAAAACCAAAATTGTATTTCCTAAATGTTACCTTTGCTACTTTGGATAGACAAATTTTGTGTTTGATACAGCGCGCTACACCTTCTTACTATGATAAAATGAAAGTTAGGAATATTTTCTATCGATTCCAGAAAAAAATTGTTGCCCATATTTGCCCGCTCTTCTTGATTTCATGACGAATATCAAATTTTCATAAAAGTGACGTAGCGTATACGTAACATTTTTGTTACGGATGTGTCGATATAGAGATACAAATAATTGATGCTGCAATACTAACTATTAGAATTCTTTAAAAAAAAAGCTAAAGAAACAGATAATTTTTACAGAAAGTACAGGTTTGCGTTTTCTAGGAAAAGTAATACGATTTCTATCAATACAGATGTTATTAATAGATTGCTGGCAACTTCTGATCAACAAAAAATCCATAGAAATGGATCCTGTTGTGAAGGATATGCTAACTTATTAAACATATTCGTTGTCTTTTTTTCCACATACTATTTGTTTGAGTAAAAAAAAAAATTTGCAGTACATTTTTTTGTATAGGTTCAAGGGAGACACCTCTAGGAACTGACCAATTTCGACAATTTTTGGTACACTTTCATGAAGACGTCTTGCTTTTTTGAGGTGCAGCATTTAGGCACATATTTTTTTTATAGGTCTAAGGGAAGTACCCCTAGGGCTTGACCAATTTTTCTGCAGTAATGGAACCATAATTTAATTTGATTTTTATGTTTGGCGACATAAAGGTGTACCCTAGTGAAAAAATTGGGGTATAGTACGTTATGAAAAAAAAACACATTTTTCCACTTGTTTTTTTTTTTGATCCTGCATATCATCGAAGATATCCAACGCATCGAAGCTGACATAAGCTTAAACAAAACCGACGTTGTTCAAGAATAAAATGCAGAAGAAACATTTCTTGGAATTGGACTCGAGAAAAATATATTTAAGGTGAAGTGAAAAGAGTCAAATTTGCTGAATGTACCCCATGCCGGGGCAATTTTGTCTTTCATGTGGTGAAGTATAGTTACTAAATAAAAAAGTCCATTTTAATTTTTTTTATTGTAATAAGAAATGTTTCAGTATAAACATTTTGAAGTTATCGAAATAAATCGATAAACACAAGAACGTTTCACCTCAAATTATAAGGGGCACTTTCGGCAAACCTGTAATTCTTCCCGGGGCACATCCGGTGAACCTGTAGCTCTGCTCGGACCGCATTCGATATAAATATAGGTTCGCCGAAAGTGCTCCGCTGAATCTACACCAGACACTCACTGTTTCTTACCTTTCAATTGTAACTAGAGCTGGAAAACAATTGATGGCACTATCGATAATATCGATAGTTGTTTTGTGGCGCACTATCGATGTTTTTTTTTTAAAATAGCGATATATCGGCCCTTTCAGGTTTTGTTGTTTTATGCAAGGAATAAATGCTAACTTAATCTTCCGTAACGTTCACCGCAATATAACCATATATGGAATGATTTATGATATATAATATATCAGCTGATCCAACACTTTATTGAAATCAATGGGGCATAGTCATAGTCGAGCTAAAGTAGGCACTAAAGTTGGTGAAAGCTTTTTGACAACATTTCCAACGGTCTATCTGTCAAAAAAGCTGACGCTAACTTTAGTGCATACTTTATCTCGACTATAACTACGCCCCAATGGGTCGTAATCATAGTCGAAATAACATACATACATAGGTACCTAAAGTTAGAGGCAGCTTTTTTGACAGATAGACCGTTGGAAATTGTGTCTAAAAGCCACCGCGAACTTTAAGTACCTACTTAATTTTGACTATGAACAAGTTTTGCGTTCTTGAAATTTTTATGTATGTAGAACTAAAATTTTGAAAATTATAAAATTCTACGACTTGCTTAAATTTTGTCGATAGTATCGATACTATCGGTAGTAAGTTTTGAAAATATCGAAAATATTGCAAGGCGGTTATATCGATAGTTTTCCAGCTCTAACTGTAACTACACGTTTTTTTTTAAACACAGAAACTATTATAACTTTTTCAAACGGTGAAATAGAGTTGTGAAACTTCGGATCGATAGTTTTTTTTAGTGATGGGTAAGTAGCGAACACTTGATGGTCTTGCCAGATTGTTCCTTCATACCGAAAACGCGATTGCCGAATGTACCCGAAAGCCGGAGGATCCCCAGTCTCCCCCACTACCCAACTCTGAACAATTTACCCTCTGGAGAGAAAACCTAGGGTGAACCGAAAAATCTGACTTCAGCGCACCCAAAAGCAATAGAAACCTTCGGGGATTTTTTGGCTGTTGTACAGTGTAATTTATATTTATTTTTTTTGCTTTAAAATCAAAAACGGGAAATCGAAAAAAAACATTACTCAATTCACTACAAAAAAAAAAATGCAGTTAAGGTTTTTTTTTGTCTTTTTTGGACTCGTAAAATTAGTATTAAGTCCTTAAACTTTAACAGTATTTATTTTGCCAGTTTGAAAAATAGTACCGTTGTAATAAAAAAAGTATTATATTTTATCCCAGTCTACTGTATACACTTGTAAATTAACCGTGTTACTCGAAGCGTATGCACTTGACTGTTGAAGCATGAAATTGCGAATATATTTTTAAATTTGGTTAATTTGAGATTCTTTCCGTTTGACCGGTTATTTGCTGCATAGCAGTTAAATTTGTTGCCAAAAAATGCTACTTTTTAGAATTTATTACTATTTCTAAATTTTTTTTTTTTGTTTTACAGCAAGTTTTTCCACTTATCGGTCAAAGTTTTCTTTTTTATTATATTTTAAAATGATTTTTTCCTTATTCTAATCAAGTATTAAATCACTTTACTAATGTCACTTAATTGCTATTTTACTACGTTTTAAAATATTTTAATCAGGTTCTTTGTATGTATATTTTGTGTCACATTGATTTTCAATAAAAGTTTTCCTTTTTTTTTTGTTGTCATCG
Source organism: Campiglossa producta (assembly GCA_964058755.1). Lineage (NCBI taxonomy): Eukaryota > Metazoa > Arthropoda > Insecta > Diptera > Tephritidae > Campiglossa > Campiglossa producta. Next base: position 16,069,618 of record CAXKVI010000002.1, on the reverse strand, counting down.
AGCGGAACGTTTTAAGTTAATCAGCCGAATGCACGTAGGTACCTAAATAAGGTTTCACTTTGTCACATCAAATAAAGAAAAAGAAAAAAAAATCCACCTTTATTTACAGCTCAAACGTATGTTCGTTGGATTTTTATTTTGTTTTCGTTTTTTTTGTTTACATTTTCATCTCTTTACACATTGCGCAGCTGCGTGATGCAAGCGAAGTAGTTTTCTCCCACTTGAATTTAATTTGGTTTCATGTTTTCGGTGTTTTTTTTGTTGTATTAAACAGCGGAAATGTCAATAGGTTTACTCATAAGTAGGGCCTCTGTGTCATTTTACTGTTATTGCCATTGAAAATAAAAGTCGCTGGGTCACATGTGTATCTATGTATGTATGATATTTTCTGCTGACAGTGTGTACAGGTTATAAGCTTATGCTGCGTTCACCCTGAGTGTTTAAAACCGATTTATTTTCTTAAAACATTTTTATTTTTTTAAATTTTTTATTTTTTTACAATTATTTTTTTTTTTTTTAATTGTTCATTTATACTTAGATATTCTTCTTCTTTTTTTCCCACCTATTTTGTTAGTAAATTTCCACTCACTTTCAACCGAAATTGGCAAATTTACCCAAACTCCTTAAATATTCTAAAAAAAAAAATTGTTTTGTTTTGCGTTTTGTCTTCGTTCTTTAAGAACTCGTTTTGACTTGTTAAGCTACGCGTTTATCAAGAAACTAATGCGGAACTCGGTATTGCATTCGTATAAAAGTCAACGCGCTACTAAACAAATACAAAAATTATATACATACAATAACATTAGTGTCCGACCGAAGCTGGAGTTGGGCCGAGGCCTAAGCCGAATATTCGGCATTATCTTATATTCGGCCGAGCACCGACGGCGTAGCTGAATACCATAACTGAAATAAGGGCATTTGACGATAAAAGCTCATTTCTATTATTTCTTGAAGAAAAATAAAAATTATTCTATTGTTTAAATAAAAAATATTTTTTAATTTATAATTTTATAATTTTATAATTTTTAGTTTTGAGTCTGTGAAAATTGGTGATGAAAATTTGAATTGATGAAAATTTGAAAATCCTACCTCAACGGGATGCTGGTTGAAAAACGCATCCAACGAAATCGAAAACAGACCTTCGCATTTTTTAAGCAGTGGGTCCAAATTTTTTTAAACATTTCAAAATTAATTAAGTAATACACATGCTAAATATTAGCCAAATCGGTCCATAATTAGAATTTTCAGTTTTAATTACCGCAACAACAGCTCCACCTAGCCGAATTTTTTTACAGGAAAATATTTGTTTTCATGGTAGTAATATATGTTCCGAATTCCAGCCAAATCGGACCATAAATACGATTTTTAAAAATATAGCGATCCACGCGCCAACTATCGAATTTTTAATTTTATTATGCATTGTAATCGCGACCCTGGCTATCACAGGAAGTTGGCTTAAAATCGATTTCAAAAATCCGCCCACAAAATGGACGAAAGCGATATAATAAAAACATTTTAATAATAAAGACACCATTGAACTATTTATTCAGAGTTGCCAATTAGGCAAAACAAATACCCTATTTTAATAAAAGCGAGTTTTCCTTAATGTAGTTAAATATTATTTAATATTTTTTTAATAATATAGTTCAACAGATAATCCTGTTATACAAACAACATTTGAGAAAAAGTTGCAGAAGTTATCTTTCTGAATATTGTTCTGACTTTTTGGCCGGAGCCAGAGTCGAATATAAAATACCCGTCGAATAAGTCGAATACCGAAGCTTGGCCGAACCTTCGGTCGGACACTAAATTACATACAAGTATAAAAAGAGTTTCTTAACTGAACTTGTCTCTTGGCTCTTGGCTCTTGATTGTTGGTCGTTGTTTATTACTGTAAAGTTGCCATGAAATGCGCAAGCGCTAGACTTCGGTTTGGCGACCGGCTTCTAAGTTAATATTTTGTTATTATCGGTTACTGTGGTTGCGCGTAAATAAAGTGGCACAGTAGGAAATTGTTTCGCAATTATTGCCATTGTATCTTGTGTGTACGAGTAGGTTTGTTTGCAGATGTATGCAAACCATAGTGTATCAATACCAAGTGTGAACTCTTCTTTTGACAACACACATTAAAATGTCGGTTTGTTTACATCCTGCACATATTAAAATGTCGCCAGCACCGAATAACAGAAAATCAATGGCGTTGTTTAACATCCTGCACACATCAACATGGCGGTCTCCTATCTTTTACCTAATGGTAGAAAGAGATGGGAAGATGGAAAGAAGTGAGACAAAAAAGGAAATTAAAAACAGGTGACTAAACTCACTTTGAAGTTTTCACGACTATGTCTATGATATCACACTTGTTATTAACCACAATCTCAAACAGGTGTTAAACTCATTTTGGAATTTTGACGTCTATGCAGAAGAGTTTACACTTGGTATTGATACACAATGATGCAAACAGAAGCATAGATAAGTAATATGGGGCGTCATTTCATGATGATGATGACTAGAAATAGAACTTTACTGCGATAGTAGTAGATTTAGTCACTAAAAGCTTTACATTTCCGTCCCCTTTTTTTAGTTTCCGTTGCGTATTTTCGACCTCTTTTTTTTATTCTTACTCAAATTTCACTCTCCATAGCCGCCCAAGAAGTTAACTTCAAAAATGAACTACTTAATCATGATTTTTACTACCAGTCAACACATACGTCATTTAGTACGTACAATTTTGCTCTTGTAACGGTGATGATGACGCAAAACAGAGCATATGGAAATGAGTATGCGTCGTGAGTATGCTTGCTCAATCAATCCTGGTGACTCACTTTATCTATACAAATTATGAAGCGCTGTGCACCATAAACATTTGATAAGGTAATGACAACTTTAAATGTCTGCGGTAAATCTTTCTTATAAACCTTTCATTACGCAATTGGCTTCTATTAATAGAATTTCTGACAGCCTCTAACACAGCTTCATCTCAAGTTTGTGGGAGCCCTATTTTGGGAGAAATCCACAAGCTCGTGTATGTATGCTGTGGCAGACAATAGGGCGCTTATGATGAACCTTTATTATGCTGATGTTACCCTGCTGGAAAATCGATACTATTAAAATAAATTAACTGCGACATTGAACAAATTTAACGGCATTTAAAAATTACTGAGTTTTGTACAATTGCGCGAATATGTAACGGTTTTTTGAAAAAAAAAAAAAATATAAAAAAATTATGAGAAAAATCACTTAAAAAAATCCCATTTCCCCATACAAAATTTATGGGAAAGGGCGAAAAAATAGCCACTCCTAAGGGTTAAGTTACAGCGCAAATTTTTTGCAAATATTATTTTCTTATCAATACATAACTTTTCAGGGGGTAAGACCAAAAGAATTTTTTTTATTTGAATCACCATGTATATTACAATTTTTTGATGGATTCTTTTAAATGGTTACGGTCAAACATATATGTCAGATTTTTTACAAAAACTTTCATTTATTTTACACTGCAATGAATAAATACAGAAAACATGGCGGAACAGCGAATCCATTGGGTATTTTAATTGACATAAATTAATATGTATCTTTTAATAGATATGTATGTAACTCTGTATAAGAACAATAACACAACAAATATATCATGTATGCTCTCACACTTAATTGAGACCTAGGGGTGTTAATATTTACGACTTCTGCGATTTCGCGATTTTCGGTATCAGGCATGGAACCCCGTATTTTTCACTGTGGATCATTCTGGTGTCCGGCAAATTTCTTGTACGCAGTTCTTCTTATCTCATTGAGCTCTACCATTTTTTTCCTGTTGCACAGTGTCATTTTTGTTCGGAAAACTCTTCTGGTGGTATAAGTAATAGACAGTGGGTTGATTTCTAGAAAAGGAAAAAATCGAACAATTTTCCACAACGAAAAATGTTCTACGAATCAATCTGACAAACTTTGGTAAAGAACTGTGGGTCCAAAAAAAGGTTTTGACCGCCCCAAAATTCACGGTGAAGTTTAATTATGAAAAACTGGCTTTTGTTTCGTAATTCGAGGTTTTCACTTTAAAAGTGAATTTTCCCTGTCACACAGCGTAATAGGTTACATACAAAATTTTGCATTACCTGATTATGAAAGCTTACTGAAAAATACAGGGATCAAAGCCGATTTTAGACCGTACTGAAATATATCGCACACTAAATCAAAAAGGGTCACAACTCAAAATCAGAGTAACTTTCAGTTAATTGCTTCTGGGTCGCACAAAAGTCATTTGATTTTTAAAAACTTGGCATCACTGTACTCTTTAAAGAGTAACGATAATAGTCAAAAGGGAAAAAATATATGTACCGGCTGCACTACTTTTTATTAGGCAATCTATGTCAAGAAATCGACCTAAAAAACTTTGAGTTGTGACGGTTTTTGATTTAGGGTGCGATATGTACATAAATGGTTGCTTCATGGTGTGGGTCTATCTTCAAATCGACGTGCCATACGAAAACTAACACTTTTATTTTGTGTCTGACGAAAAGTTGCACTTCCATGTTTTCCCTGAAGAAAATGTACTACCTAAAAGTGTTAGTTTTCGTCAGACACAAATTGAAGGTGCTAGTTTTCTTACAGAATTTCAAAAGTGTAAGTTTTCGTATGGCATGTAGAAATATTGAATATTATTTTCCGATACATACTGTTTTTGCAAAAACCCGTAAATTACTATTATAATAATAATCAAACAATCAAACTAATTGATTCGGGATCGGCCATTCTAGTAAAAGTGGTATTGAAATGAGAACTTTCCAATTATGACATTTTATGACTGGACTTTATACTTGCTTTGCTGCCTTATCTACACATACTTTAACTTAAAGGTTCGAAAAATACCATGCAAATTCAAGAGCCTTAAGGTGATGGCCCAATGCACGCTTGCTTTGCTGGCTTTGCCTCGAGAAATGTCAAAATTCTTTTGAACTCTACTGAAATGTATGAAAGTTGGCCCAGTGGCAGCCTTACTTTGCGTGCTTGAAACGCTTTAAAGCGTCGAATAGCCCAAATCTCTATTTGACAGCGCTTTACACGCTTCGCTATTTGTCTTGTTTGTCTCATCATCTATTTTTGATAACTTTTGTAGCTTCTATTGGGCCATAGTAGCTTTAAAAGGAAAGCAAGGTAAGCCTAGGTAAGCAAGGCAAGCAAAGCAAGCGTACATTGGGTCATCAGCTTTAGCAATGCGAATACATACAAAGTGTTAACAATAATACAAAATATATAAAATCTTGGATTTATTTTGTTTTGGGGTTACGCTAAAAAATAATTTTTCCAATAGCCCCTGCAAACACTGGTGTGAATGGTCTCTGAAAAAAAAAAAAACCCTTACAACAACTTTTAGACCATTAAAATTTGGCATTACTTAACCCCAAACTTGTAATTGAGTAGCTCGGTGCCATCCTTGCCTAACCCTCAATTTAGTAATTTCCTAATAATTAGTGACAAAGTTAATAGATAATTAAAAATTAAACAACCTAAGGCCAGAAATACTTAATCCTCACAATCTATATTATACGAAAAAAAAACAATATTTAAAGAATCTTCTCTCTCTATTCTCTCTCTTTGGAGTATTTCTAAGTAGTATAGCATAATAACTCCATATAAAAAATGTCGAGGGTTAGGCAAGGATGGCACTGAGCCACTCAATTATCGGGTTTAACGCATATTTTACATATCTCCTGTTTCATTGTCTTTAATATGATCGGGTGATTAATGCGAATGACCGGCTGTAAATTATTAAGTGCCTTATCGTTTATGGACCTAAAAAAAAAAAAAATAAAAAAAAATAAAAAAAAAAATAAAAAAAAATGTATCATTCTTTACTGATAACACTGACTATTAATGCATAGGTGTACATATTGGCCCGAAATCATAGCCGTTGCTTAACACGCGTATTAGTTAATATCTTCACTAAACTTAAAAACAAATTTAAAATTTTGGTCAATCATAGTCATGCTAAACAAACATATTAGCTGAAAAGTAATTTAACAGAGTCCCCTCATAAAAAAAATGAAATTAAACAGGAACCCCTTATGAAAAGAAATTAAGTTGGTTGGTGGTATGAAGAATTTTTTTTAACTTTGGCAGGATCACTCTGTGCCAGCGAACATAGCATATCTGTGTCACAAACCATTGCATATTTGTGCCAATATCCGACCGAGGGCAAAGTCATGTACTGTCAACCACACATCCAACCCGCTTTATTAAAATGATAAAATGGAATTTTCTTCATTTTAATTTTAAAACTCCATATTAGACATAAAATGTATTTTATGTTGACTATGACAGACATAGAACGATGTTTATGTTAGAATCATGTTAAAGTAGATTAAACTCTATTCTAATTCGGTTATGACTACGGGCCATTATATTTAAAATGACAATAAATATATGTCTGCAATATCTTTTAACTTTAAACGAGCTAAACTTTAATATTTGTATATTTGTACATTTGTATATTTGTATATCCAGACTATCTAGGGAACCGCTTGGCCGATTTGGATGAAATTTTGATTATAGATACCTAGTATGGTTGATTCTAAGATTATCCACTTGGGGGTTGCCACTTGGGGCGGGTTACAGGGTTGGCACCTATATATATTTTTTTTTTAATTATGGAGCAACATATGCCAATGATGATTGATTCTAAGACCATCCACTTGGGGGTTGAACAGGGTTGCAACCTATCGAATTTTTTTTTAAATTATGGAGTTAGATATGCCATTATGGGTATAAAATGAAAGGTATTTTTGCCGACATACCAACTAAAATTTTGAAGTATTGTAGCCGCACAGCGTCACCGTATTGTATTTGTATTTTATATTTTTGGGATCATATTTAGATTATTTTAGAATCATTTTGAGATCATTTAGGGGTCACTTTGGAATAATTTTGGGACTATTTTGAGATAATTTTGGGTTTAGTTTTGGATTAATTTGGGACAATTTTGTGGTTCAACACGGCTTATACGTTTCCAATCGCGACCAAAATTTGTGTGTGATATCTTCGGCTATATTTACGGTGACCATCAATTTTTTTTATTTCTTGATGGTGAGAGACATTCCTTGTTAATTTAAACCCTACCATAACCACGGTTGCCGTTTTGGCCGAAATGTACCAGTTTTGGTACGATTTTTTTTTTCCGGGTACGGAACTTCCAAATTTGGTACGTTTTTGCATTTTAACGTACTCAATTTTTGATTTCGTTGAAGCACTTGACCGCGTTAAACATAAACTAAATTATTTTTAAAATATTTTGAAAGATTTTAAATTTTTCATAAAGTTTTGAAATTATTGAGCAAACTAACTTTACAGAGCTACTCATTACATTTGTTAAAAAAGGTAGCCGGCACAAAAAAGCAGAACAAAAACAGAACATTTCTGTTATTTTCCTTAGAAAAAAAAAATACGCAGAACAAGCTCCTTAAAAACAGAACTGTTCTGCCAAAAACAGAACAGATGGTCACCGTAGCTATATTATTGTCGATTTAGGCGTTGAGCCTTTGAAAATCTGATGATAAAATTTCCTTCTTACAGGAACACCCTAGTGTAGAATATTTAAAAAGGTAAAAGTGATAACCGGTTATAGCAAAAGAGAGAGAACCGAAAAAAAGAGATACAGAAATCCAGGATAAAGCATGCTACAACCAAAATTGAAGATAATAAGAATTTCAATAGCACCAACAAAGTAACAAAACACTGTGTTCTTAGCAGTTAACTGTTAAATAAAGCTTAGCATATAAAAAGTATGGTACTGTTACGCGTGAGCTTACTTGAATTCAGTGCTACAACTCATAGCTTTTTATAGTTAAGCTTGCAGTGCAGCAATTCAAGCTTTATTACAGTGGATGAGAATTTTGATAAAGCGGAAATATGGTTTCGTTTGCTTAGACGCTGCAGCACAGGGTGTCAAAACAAAGATACATGATAAATTTTCACAACTGCAATGGGCGGTATAAATACTTGAACAAATTAGCTCTGACTTAAACTACTAGAACTGTCAAAATTAGAATTTGTATTTGTCCGATGAATTTAAATTGACACAGAAGAATCACTCATTAAATAAATGAGAAGTCTTCGACAATGTGTTCCGAAGACCGGCAGTATTTGTGCAGTTCCTGGCAAGCCTAACAAACATTCATACACAAAAAAAAATTACACCGATAAAATCAACAATATCGTACTGTTATCCTGAAGTTGACAAAATTCTTTTAAATTGATCAAGCTTATTCAATTGTTGATTGAACAGCCATAGATCTGTAAATTTTTAATTAGCAAAATTTTGTAAAACTGACAAAATTTTTGTTGATCAAAGTAAATATCGTATTGAATCAACAACTTCATCTAGTTAGTTCAACAGCGAAGGAACTGTCATTTCAAAAACAACAAACTCTGGCAGTTAATCGAAGAGCGAAGATACTATCATTACTGTCGTAGAACAAAGCTGTTATTAGACACCGGCAAGCATAAGTCCCCGATAGCATCATGGTAGACACCTGGGTAGAGCGTTCAAGATACTTGAGTTCGATTCTCGGTGAAGCCATTATAAGAACTATGAAAAAATATTTTTGAAGTTAACTTCTTAGGCGGCGATATGAAGTTTGAGAATAAAATTTGAGAAAATGGATGACGATGAAACGGAAGTCATAGCACGGAAATAGAAATTGTAGCCGACTTTTAGGCGTATGTTGCAGACTTTCAAGCGTAGGTGTTTTTCTTATATCTCGGGAACCGCTCAACCGATTTGGATAAAATTTGGCATTATAGATAGTATGATCTATTCTAAGATTATATGCGTGGGTGTTGCCACTTGGGGCGGTTCACAGGGTTGCCAAATGCCTAAGTTGTTTTTTTAAATATTGAGCAAGATATGCCAATACGGGTCTCAAATGAAGGGTATTTTCGACCGTATTCCAAATATGTAAATCTCAATCAGGGTTTCCACCTAGGGTTGTCACCTAACCGCATTTTATATATTTTTCTCTATATCTCGGGAACCGCTCGACGGATTTGGATAAAGTTTGGCATTATAGATAGTATGATTCACTCTAAGATTATGTGCGTGGGAGTTGCCACTTGGGATGGTTCACAGGGTTGCCACCTATCTGATTTTTTTTTTTAAATATTGAGCAAGATATGCCAATACGGGTATCAAATGAAAGTTATTTTCGGTCGCATTTCAAATATGACAATTTCTAGCAGGGTTGCCGGCTAGGGTAGCCCCCATACCGTATTTTATTTACTTTTCCTTATATCTCGGGAACTGCTTTGCCGTTTTGTATTGAATTTGCCATTATTAGTAGTATGATTCATTGTAAGACACGGCGGTTGCCACTTGGGGCGGTTCACCGAGAATCGAACTCCTTAAACAACAAAATTTGCTGTTGAAATAACAAATTTTCTGTTAAGTTAAGGTTAACAATTTCAATTCCGTTGAATCAACTAACTAAAAAAATAAACTAATGGCGGCGATATACCAACAGGTTATCATAACCTCTAACGAGATTTTTAGCCAAGATTCTCTTTCCAACTTGTGGTGTGTTGCTTTTTGAGTTTTTCCTACAAGTTGGCGGGACCTACAGTTTTTTGCCGACTCCGAACGGCACTTGCAAAGCAAATGAATTTTTTGTTGAGAAGCTTCTCATGGCAGAAATACACAAGGAGAGTTTGTCCAACTACTGCCGAGGGGCGACCCCGTTTAGATAATTCTTTTTTCTAAATAATTTTTGATGTTACTTTTGCCGGGCATCGAACTGCCACGACTTGGTGTAGAAGGCCGAACACTTAACCGCTACACCACGGCGGCCGCCGTTGAATCAACAGCATTGAATAATGGATAAGAATTGGCCGTGAATTTGGTTGAATCACCCCATATTTTGATTGATATGACCAGCTAATTTTTCTCTCTGCAGTTATTTAAAACGAAAATAATGTTACTCATACGCTGTGTCTCACCATTTCACTGGCATACAAAGGTCAATCTTGCCAATGAGAAAGAGAGGGATATTACCGATGCTCGAAATACTTGTAATACCTACTCTCTGAAAATGAATAAATAATTTCTAAAAATAGCCTTGCCCACATTCAACTCGCTCATCTCCACTTCGAGCTCGAATATTTAAGCCCTTTGTCTAATACATATACAAATTTACATAGATACGAGTAACATACTCTGAGTTAGTATTAAGTTGATTTTATTACCAGCTGCTGTAATGTAAATTCTTAAATGCAAAAACATTTACATACGACCCAGCCACATGCGTATCCCTCGCAGATACATTTGTATTTGTATTTTGTATATATTTTGCATGTTAAATAGTTGCATGAAAATAGCCACATTAACCGCAACACTTTGGTTGACCTCGGAAAATTTCTACAAAACCTCATTAGCAATCCTTTAACGGTCACATTCTAAACATATTTTCGAATGTTAAATAGCATCAAATATTTCAAACCGAGTAAATCTTTTTCTAAACCATTACCTTGCCACAGCATTTGACTTGACTCGATGTGGGGTATTGGTTGAAAAACTTCGGTTTGTAAACACTATTTTGTGGTTTTTAGTTTGTTTAACAAGAAAATGTAAATTTTTTACCCTAAAACCTTTTTAAACCGTCGGTTGTAATGCTGTTTTATGTGTGAGTGTGTGTGTGTGTGCGGCTTGCGTATAGTTGTACATCAGGCGGACTTAGTACTTAACAGCGAGTTTATTCGTGTAGTAATGATGTGTGCTTTGTTCGGTTAGAATGATTGCAGTTTTTGTGTTCTAACACAAAACTAGCATTTTGTGGTTAATTTTGTTGTATTTGTGGTAACAGCAGCTTTAACAGGTTTTTAAAATAATACCCTTTTTTGGGACAAGAAAAGCATATGCGTGCAAGTACAAATTTACCTACATATTAAATATCTACTAATTTATACCCTGTAGGAAATATTGTCTATATACTGTTTGTACTTCCAAAAGCTTGCATTAAGGTATATGATCCAAATCAGGTACTCTTTTATTCGTAAAGATAGACAAAGAGGCCCGAACTCGCAACTGAAACAGAAACCGATTTCCAAATTGAAACCGAAACCAGTACCAAGCCCGATTTCGAGTTCGAGCAAAATATATAACTAGAAATAAAACTAAACTCGAAACTGATATCAGACTCGAATACGGAGCTGAAACAAGAACTAAAAAAATAAACCGCTATGAAAATTTTCCTACAGGGTATGCCTTACGTATGATTATACACAAAAATGTACATTTGTGTGTCATACATATGAACGCTAGGATAAATAGATAATACTGGAAAAAGCGACTACGCAAGAGCTTAATGTTGCGGTTTTTTGGATTGAAGTCGCTTTTAAAATGTTTGCACTTGTTTATATATAAAAATAAAATACACAAAAATTTAGAGCTGTAAAAAAGTTTAAAGAGTATTATTCCGCCACAAATAAAATAAAATAAAATAAAATAAAATAAAATAAAATAAAATAAAATAAAATAAAATAAAATAAAATAAAATAAAATAAAATAAAATAAAATAAAATAAAATAAAATAAAATAAAATAAAATAAAATAAAATAAAATAAAATAAAATAAAATAAAATAAAATAAAATAAAATAAAATAAAATAAAATAAAATAAAATAAAATAAAATAAAATAAAATAAAATAAAATAAAATAAAATAAAATAAAATAAAATAAAATAAAATAAAATAAAATAAAATAAAATAAAATAAAATAAAATAAAATAAAATAAAATAAAATAAAATAAAATAAAATAAAATAAAATAAAATAAAATAAAATAAAATAAAATAAAATAAAATAAAATAAAATAAAATAAAATAAAATAAAATAAAATAAAATAAAATAAAATAAAATAAAATAAAATAAAATAAAATAAAATAAAATAAAATAAAATAAAATAAAATAAAATAAAATAAAATAAAATAAAATAAAATAAAATAAAATAAAATAAAATAAAATAAAATAAAATAAAATAAAATAAAATAAAATAAAATAAAATAAAATAAAATAAAATAAAATAAAATAAAATAAAATAAAATAAAATAAAATAAAATAAAATAAAATAAAATAAAATAAAATAAAATAAAATAAAATAAAATAAAATAAAATAAAATAAAATAAAATAAAATAAAATAAAATAAAATAAAATAAAATAAAATAAAATAAAATAAAATAAAATAAAATAAAATAAAATAAAATAAAATAAAATAAAATAAAATAAAATAAAATAAAATAAAATAAAATAAAATAAAATAAAATAAAATAAAATAAAATAAAATAAAATAAAATAAAATAAAATAAAATAAAATAAAATAAAATAAAATAAAATAAAATAAAATAAAATAAAATAAAATAAAATAAAATAAAATAAAATAAAATAAAATAAAATAAAATAAAATAAAATAAAATAAAATAAAATAAAATAAAATAAAATAAAATAAAAAAAAAAAATAAAATAAAATAAAATAAAATAAAATAAAATAAAATAAAATAAAATAAAATAAAATAAAATAAAATAAAATAAAATAAAATAAAATAAAATAAAATAAAATAAAATAAAATAAAATAAAATAAAATAAAATAAAATAAAATAAAATAAAATAAAATAAAATAAAATAAAATAAAATAAAATAAAATAAAATAAAATAAAATAAAATAAAATAAAATAAAATAAAATAAAATAAAATAAAATAAAATAAAATAAAATAAAATAAAATAAAATAAAATAAAATAAAATACAATTAAAAATACAATTAAATAAATAAAATTCAATTAAATAAAAAAATAAAATATGAGCCGGTTATTTTGAAAGTGGTTTAAGTCCACTTTCTGTTGTACTGAGATATTTAGGGGTTTGCATTTGCATTGTTTCAAAAATATTGTTAGCTGGTATCAAGTTGTTTTTATGGCTTTGCGGCCATAAACATGTTAGAAAATATAATGTAATACGTTTTATAAACTTTACTAGAAGAATAAGCTGTGTTTCAGAACCTCAAATGGACTTAAACCATTTTCAAAATTAATAAAATCACTTATTTGTTTATGAAAAGGAATATAAGTCCACTTCGTGTTCTTTGCTCAAATGATTTTAAGTCAATTATTTCACTTAAAATTAGTCCACTACCTTTATATAAGTAAAATAAAATTATTACATGGGTTTGACAAGCAAACAAAATACTTTAGTTTCACAATAACATTAGTCAAATCACCCAAAGGAATTGAAAGGTAACGCCTTTTCCAAATCGAAAGAAAACGCGAAATTTACATTTGGATTATTTCGGGCCAAATCTTGATCTTCTTTTAATGATTTTCTGGCCAATTCAGCACATCTTAAATGAATATTATGCTCTTCCATGAGGTTTTCAGTGGACTTAAACCACTTTCAAAATAAATTTTTTTGCGTTTCGCTAACTAGCCAATTTTCAAGTGCCCCAAATCATAGTGATTTTGATAATACTAGACTTAAATTGTTTATAAAAGAAAAGATTATGTACGGCTGTGACTATTGTCATCGTTAACTCAATTTTTTTAAAAAGTGGACTTAAACCACTTTCAAAATAACCGGCTCATATATTAAAAAAATATAATAAAATTTATTAAAAATAGTAAGATAAAATAAAATAAAAAAATAAAAAAAAGGAAAAATAAAATGATATAAAATAAAATACAATAAAATAAACAAAAAAAAAATTAAAAAAATATTTTTGAGCTCAGAAATATTTTGCATCCATATTTTTCTTTGACATTTTCCCTTTTGTCAGTAATAGCCAAATAAGAACAACGAATCTCCCACAGTCCCGTTGGTTGGTGCGCTTCTTTTGAACACTTACTGCAGTTGCTCGCTTCAAACATTTCTTATGTGGCCTAATCTAATACAAAATCCTGAATGAAAATGCGGACTAATTAAGTTAAGAAATGTTTATGCTTAATACGCCAGCCAACTTCAAAGGTCATTGCATTCTTACCTCACTTCAAATATATCACTTCTAAGTGTGAATTAACATTTTAATGCATTCGGCTGTCTGGACAAAGCATAATGTTTACTATTACATTACACACAACACATTTACACCAGAAATAACCATTGTTTTACTTATGGTGCTTATTTTACATTCGACTGTTTAAAAAAAAGTACTTTTCATTTACCGACAGTATTAATGAAGCGCATCAAAATTTGTAATCAAATTAGTTAAATTGTTATTGCAGCATCATCGGGAATAACGTTATAAGTGACAAAAACAGAAATGTTCAGGACGGAAAAAACCATTTTTGTTGAGAAAGTTTTTCCGCTGACTTCATATTTTTAGGTTCAATTTCAGAGCTAAATAGTGTATAGGGGCCATTCCATCGAAATACAAAACTCGACGGAAATCAATAAAGTTATCGGAAATCAGTAGATAATTTCGATAAACTTGGTTATTTCTATCGAGTTCGTTTCGAAATTGCTAGTAGGCCCCATAATTTCGGCAAATTTAGTCGGTGGCATTTATAACGTTATTCCTGATAATGCTTCGATTAATTAAAACATGACTAATCGAAAAACATATAGATTTGACTAGTTAATACTAAATAATCTTTTATTGATTTAATAATCCAGTTTCGAGTCTTATGAATAATCTAATTAGTTAGATTATCATTATCATATGTGATTAATGGAGAGATTAATAGTTTTAATTAGTCGATAAAACGGCTTTTTGATTAATGAAATATTCAGAATTAAGTTAATTGATTAATCGCACATTCTTTTTAATCATCTTACTAATATATAAAAACATAAGTTTGTGACTGACAGCAGATGTTTGTGGTTCTTTAACGTCTGAACTAATGCCCCGATCTTTACGAAATTTTGTAGACAAATTCTTAAGAGTATAAAGTCTGCAACAGGTATCATGAAATTTCGATATATTTATCGATCACAGAGTTATCGGTCAAAATGTGGTTTGGGTAAACTTTGAAATAATCGCACAAAATTAGTATCAAAGGAAAGGGGATGACCACAGCTTTCATTTGGACTCTGTTCCTTTTCAATATATTTATCGATAACAGAGTTATCGGTCAAAATGTGGTTTTGGGTAAACTTTGAAATAATCGCACAAAATTAGTATCAAAGGAAAGGGGATGACCACAGCTTTTATTTGGAATCTGTTTCATTTCGATATATTTATCGATAACAGAGTTATCGGTCAAAATGTGGTTTTGGGTAAACTTTGAAATATTCGCACAAAATTAGTATCAAAGCAAAGGGGATGACCACAGCTTTTATTGGGAATCTGTTTCATTTCGATATATTTATCGATAACAGAGTTATCGGTCAAAATGTGGTTTCGGGTAAACTTTGGAATATTCGCACAAAATTGGTATCAAACGTATGGAGAAGACCACAGCAGATTTGGACAAAAGTTAATGTTTGGGCAGGACAACGTCTGCCGGGTCTGCTAGTTATTTATAATATTTGATTTAGAAAATTTTATGAAAAAGATCACCAGCACAAATTTTCTTAAACAGTCTAATGAACACTCCAGTACAAATAAACTACAATTTTTTATTTGACTTTATATGTAAAGCGCGAAAAAAACTTAAAATAAATGAAATCTTAATTGCCAGCGGGATGAGAAGAAAAAGCAAATATCACTGCAAAAATAAAAGGTGGGGCTGCAGGAAGACAAAGTAAAATACACACTTTCAACAACGGTAAATTATGCTAATGAATTAATTATACGAGTTGTGTGCACGCCGTGTAATTTACAAAATAATCACCTTTTATTTCATGCC
Source organism: Campiglossa producta (assembly GCA_964058755.1). Taxonomy (NCBI): domain Eukaryota; kingdom Metazoa; phylum Arthropoda; class Insecta; order Diptera; family Tephritidae; genus Campiglossa; species Campiglossa producta. Next base: position 16,053,800 of record CAXKVI010000002.1, on the reverse strand, counting down.
ACAATTACGACTGACTTACCTTACACTTACAAGCGACCATTGCGCCACTTCCGCTTTTAGACACTTAACGGCGTGTACGGAGTATTTGTTGTGATTTGCTTATCCTCTTAATTTTTATATTTTTATTTTACCTATGCAGTGTAATGTTTTTTTCTTATAGCTTCTTTTCTTTACTATTAACGTAGTGAGATTAATATTGCGATAAAGTCGCAGGAGCACGCTTAAGCAAGTAATGCGGGAGAATTAAAGCAGGAAATGCAAAGAAATGCGGAATAGCGAACTATGAGTAGAGAGTATTTTTCTATTTTTGAACCCATTTTTTAATCGTTTTTTATCCGCCCCGAGGCATTAATAACGTTAAGGTTTGACAGAAAGCACTTTGATCGGAATTGGCTTGGGAAACCCTTGTTGTTGTTGTTGTTATACTAACAGTGCTTCGCCTTGAGTAAAATTAACGCCCATAAGAGGAGTTTTTAACGAGATACATTTAAGAATGTCTATGAAAAACTAACAGCTTCAGGCGCTTGGTTTGACATATTTTTCCGATCTCTTCATATAGGTTAGGTTCAAGTGGCTGCCGCAGAGGCACACTTATGCCAGTAATAAAAGGCTCGTTGTGATACCACCAACACTAGGAGGGCAGTCCCGGGGCCCGGCCATATGAAAAATCCCTGAGTTGTTGGGATTCTCCACATAGCAGAATCCCGAGACTGACACTCCTAAACCGACACCGTTACTCCTCTTTGAACCATTTAGATGACTTGATGAAGGCCATCAAATCCTTTCTGTCCAGCTTCACGATCTGGCGTAGGCTATCCTGGAAAGGAACTCCCACAAAGGCGCGTTCTCGCCCCGCTTAAATCCGGGCAGTTGCAGATGAGGTGCTCCACCGTTTCCTTCCCTTTATGTCCCTGTGCCCCGGGACCCATGTGAGAATCACGCGGTTCTATTGGGCCATCTCTTGAAGAGATCGATGACAGCTGAGCGTCAGCTCAGAGTTTAACGAGTAACATCCAAGAGCGTGACTGGCGCTAAAAATAACGATATCCTCGCCGATAGCGCGTTTACTTATCCAGGCCGCGGCATCCAACATTGCTGAGACTTAAGCCTGGAAGAGGCTGCAACGATAAGCTAGTATGAAGAAGAGCTCAAGTTCCAGAACCATTTAATATACCCCTCCTCCAACTCTGCAGCCTAGCTTCGAGTCGTCAGTGTAAATAAAACAGCCGCCATTAGTAGCGGGACATCGATCCGTCCACTTCTATTCCTCCCTGCTGGTAATTTTTGCTTTGAAGCAGCTATCTCCGCCTTTTTTTGGCCGCACACCGATCTTTGTTCAGAAGGAGAAAACTGTAAGATCTCAGAATACTGGATGGTCCAGTTGTTGTTGCGCCCCAGCCAAACGTTTCCCTTCGACGCAGAGCCGCTTCTGCTGCTGCCCGGTACCCTTTCAGATCGAGTGGCCTGAAGAGCTTTTTTGGGCGTTGTTCTAAGCGTGCCGCTAATACAAATCATGCCAGATCTGTGGACTTTATCTAACAAATTCAGGTTTGTGGCCTTGCTCAGCGCAGGCCACCATACCACGACTCCATAAATCACGATAGGACGGATAATTGCAATGTACATCCTTCTGAATATAACTACATAGCATTTTATGATAAAATTTCAGAAGCTATCTTTCGCTTAATAGGGAG
>CAXKVI010000002.1:16042106-16047106 GCA_964058755.1 Campiglossa producta | reverse complement strand
GAATGGTTTCGAAAAAAAGACGTGAGTTCCAAGTACTCATGACGTTTAATGTGTAAACATCTGTATCCGTACATAATTTTAATTAAATCTTTATTTTTAGGCGCATTTCCATCCTAGAAAGTGCGAAAATAGCTACCTTCAAAACAACAACACAAATTCTGTTATTTTTTCTATCTTTGTAAAGTCATCAAAATTATCATAATATGACACTGAAATGATCCTAAAACGACCTAAATTTTACCCTAAAGTCACCCTCGAGATGATCCTAAAATAACTCTAAAGTGATCCCAATATGACACCAAAATGACCCCAACACTACCCTAAAATGACCCCAAAATGATCCCAAAACATGACCCCAAAACTATTCCAATACGACTTAAAAATGATCCCAAATTGACCCCAAAATTGCTCCAACATGATCTCAAAATAACTAATATGATCTCAAATTACCCCAATATGACCCCAGAAATGATCTCAAAATTACCTCTTTCCTTTCCTTATACTTTCCTTTCTTTCCCTTTTCTACTTTTCTACTTTTCTTTTTCTTTCTTTTCCATTTCTTTTCTTTCCCGAACTTTTCCTTCCTTTCCTTTCCTTTCCTTTCTTTCCTTACCTTTCCTTTCCTTCCCTACCCTTTCCCATCCATTCCTTTCCTTTAATTTGCTTTTGTTTGTTGTGTTGTGGTTGTTAACAATCCATTGCCCTGCCTAGAGTTCCAAAGATCTTCATCAAGCTCTTCTAACGGGAGTCCAAGGAAACGTGCAGTTTCAACAGGGTTGGTCCTGAGGGACAGAGGGGTTAGAAGAGTAGGTTCAGTTGAACAATTGAAGAGATGTAGAGTATCATGGGGGTCCTACCACATGCAGGGCATGTGTTTGAAATTGTATCATTCAGTCTGGATAAGTAGTTTAACCTCACACTGTATCCAGACCTAAGCTGTGCCATGGTGACTCTTGTCTCCCTTGGTAAAGTGCGTTCTTCTTCAGCAATATCCGGTGGAGGACTGTTTAGAACGAGATTCACAGGTAGAGATCTGACAAAGGCGTCTACCGACTCGGTGTGGATGTCGGTTAGAGCCCGCTTATGATTCCGCAGAGCAAACGGTACGGTAATATGATGCCGGATCTCGTCATAATGCTTACGGAGATGTTTCCTTATGTCTCCCGGGGGTGGATCTGTGTCCAAAAGATGACAGTTTGGATGTAAACAGTAACCCTGTTTAGTATGCTTTTGTTTCCTTTCCATTCCTTACCTTTAATTTTCATTTATTTAATTTAGTTTTCATACCTTTCCATTCCTTACCCTACTTTTCCTTTCCTTCCCTTTCCTTTCCCCCAGCGCAAAGATGTTTCCATATCAAAAACTTTCTTTACTGGTAAATTGAAAACTAGGACAACAAAAAAAGTGTACAGAAAAAGTTTCATACTGAAACAAGTAACCGGTTTGGGGAAAGGAAACAGTTCTGTAAAAACCGATACCGATAAAATAGCTTCGAGAGAAGGTTTGCTTTATTAAAGTAGCACAATCCATTAAAAAATTATTTTAGATTGGCTGGCAAGGTTTCTGCTTAATGAATAGATAAATTACTTCACAGTTTCAATATTGCACAATCTATCTGTTATATATAAATGCGCAATGCTTAAAAGTTTTCTCCCTTTTTTGCAATAACCACAATTCTAAAGTATATAAAATTTGATATGTATCGATAGGTCTCGTCGAGCAAAATTAAAAAAAAATTAATTATAATATGATTTGAAAGTCACACCACTACAAGTGCTAAACACGCATTCACTTTATAGTGCCGCTGTTATGTGTGTATGTAGGTACACTTGCATTGTTGTGCTTGCATTCATTGCAGTTGGGGTCCGAGTGTGAGTTGTTTTGTTGGCAGCAATAATAAACTTTATTGAGCGTAGGTACAAACAGTGTTTACAAAAACAAAATCTGTGAGTGGGTATTCAGAGTAGCAAATGCTTGCTCAGACATGATGTTTTGAAAAAAAAAAGCACAAATAAGCTAGGTCATGCACAAAGCCCTTCGTACCTAGACTTAGTGAAATAAAATAAAATGAAAAATGATAAAATTAAAAATAAAGTAAAATAAGAAAAAGAGATATGATTGAAAGTAAAAAAAGAAATTTGTTGGAAATGAAAGGAAATTAAATAATATAAAATAAGTAAAAATAAACAATATGAAATAAATAAAGTATAAAATAAAGGAAAGAATTTAAAAGGAAAGGAATGGATATAAGGAAAATAAAGGTAAGTTAAGGTAAGGAACGGAAAATATGAGAGAAAATCAAAGGCAAATAAAGGTAGGGAAAGGAAAGGAATGGAAAAGGGAAGGTAAGAAAGGAAATGTAATGTAGGTAAAGGAGTGGAAAGGAGAAGCAAATAGAGAAAGGCAAAGAAAGGAAAGAAGAGAAAAAGATAGGAAAGAAAAGGTAGCGAGGAGGAAGGTATGATAATAAATTAAAAATAAATTTCCCTGAGGGTTAGGGGTTTAGAATATTCCCGAGGTAGGCATACCGGTCGTAAGAGGCGACTAGTATGCACATAGGTAATGACGTGCTACTCGATGGTTGATCTACGGATATGATTCCTCTCACCTCTCATTACCCATCTTCTTCTTCCTCACGGATGGAGGGATGACATGACCTAGAAGGTTCCACTGGTCATACCAAATCGCTACTACGACAGTCGGGCAGTACCGCAAGGGAGTACCGCAGCGTACCGGGGTCATATCCGGCCAAGGACTGTCAACTTCGGCATCACTCCCCAAAACCTTCGGGGAGTGTTTTGCTGTTAACAACAACACCAACAACAACAACAACAACAACAACAACAACAACAACAACAACAACAACAACAACATAAATTAAACAATAAATTAAAATAAAAAGAAAAAAAAATATAGCAAAAAAGGTAATGAGAAGCTAAAAAAAATAAGTAAAGGAAATGAATGGAAAAGAAAGAAAACTAAAGAAGTTACGCAAAGGAAAAAAAAAGAAAGTAAGGAAACGGTAGGAAGAGAAAGGAAAAGAATGGCGAGGGAAGAAAAGGAAAGGAAAGCAAAGGGAAGGGAAGGAAAGAAAAGCAAAAGAAATAAATTGAGATGAAAGGAGATGAAAGGAAAGGAAAGGAAAGGAAAGGAAAGGAAAGGAAAGGAAAGGAAAGGAAAGGAAAGGAAAGGAAAGGAAAGGAAAGGAAAGGAAAGGAAAGGAAAGGAAAGGAAAGGAAAGGAAAGGAAAGGAAAGGAAAGGAAAGGAAAGAAATACGTATGAAGACAACCTAAGAAGAATAAATAATTATCAACCTTGAAACTATATTACTGAATGGTGTAAAGAGGGAGGAAAAGGCAAGATGAATAGGAATGTATAGAAACCAAAAATATAAAAATATGGAAAAGAAAGGAAAATTTAAGAAATAGCAAAAAGGTAGGAAAACAAAATAAGGTTTTGTGGTTGAATTTCAACCACTGGGCGAACTCTAGTATTATTAAGCATGGAAGATTGAACTTAAATATGTTGCATTTCCAGATTCAATTTCGCATGCATTTTAAAATTGAAAGCCTAAAGCCGGATTAAATATCTCATTGAACACATAGCATTACCAGAGTCTTTCTCTGAGCGCAAGAACCCTTCGCGCTATCTACACATAAATACAAATGTATGAACGTATTTAGTAATTCATAGCAATATTAACACGATTAGTTTCAACATTTATTCCCAATGAAACTAGAATTCTAGGTACAAATTAATAAATGTATCCATGTATCCACTTAGCAAATCCTTTTCATTAATGCGTCGTATGAATGTACGTGTATCACAAACACACTGCCACACAAGCTATTAATGTGCCTAAAGCATTTCATGTAAAGCTGCTCAAGAGATTTACACAACAAATTAACAACAACACACAAGAGAGTAATTTAACATAAAAAATTTAAGCGTTAATTTGAGTGTGACAACATTACTAATTTGCATAGCAAAAGCAAAAGCAAAACAAAAGCGAGTGTACTTGCTATTTTGTAGTCTACTTACAGGCGCTTATCCTTGACTTTCTATGTACAAAGTGCTTACTTAACTCATGAGTTGCATACAAATTGGGATTGTAGCTATTAATGTTAAGGAGATATCTTCTCAGTGCGATTTACTATCATATTTCTTGTTTAATAATTTGTGTTGCTCAAAACTAAGAGAAGAACAATAAATAAATAAATAAACAGAGAAAAGTGGAATAAATAAACAAAAGGAGAATAAATAAAGTTAGTAGAAACCATTTTTATAATCTGAGAGCTCTTAAGCCGTAAGGCTACAAACAATTTTCTACAACGTTTTTATCTGTTATTGCTTCCTGCTATTGATATGCGTTCTATATTTATCTTGAAAAAGAATATTAAAAAAGTATGTTTTCTTTTGCATAGTTTTTCATTGTCATTCACTAGGAACAAAGGAAGAGACAAAAGTAAAGTGGTGGGGAGAAAAAAAGTTGACGCGACAATGTTCCACGTCCGAGTGGTGAAGCAGACAGACGGAAAATCATAATTGAAGTTGCTTAAGTTAGTGACCGAGAAGTTTGCGAGTATTTTCTGTAATACCCAGTAGTGATAAAATTAAATAAAAAAGAATACTAAAAAAACCAAAAGAAAAATTAAATAAAAAAGTGAGAAAAATGAAAAAAAAAAAAAAAAAATAAAAAGGGAAAGCGAAAAAAAATTTAAATAAAAAAAAAAAATTAAAAAAAAATAAAACAAAATGAAATTAAAAAAAAAAATAGGATAAAATAAATAAAACTAACAAAAATTTAATATAAACAAATTTAATAAAACCAAATAAAATAAAATAAACTAAAACATAAATAAAAAAAAAAAACAAAAAAAAATAAAATAAATTAAACATAATAAAATGTTAGAAAAAAAAAATTAAATAAAAAATAAATAAAGTGAAATAATAAGCGAATAAAAAAGGAAAAAAAAAAAAATGGATAGAAAAAACAAAT
>CAXKVI010000002.1:16022823-16041906 GCA_964058755.1 Campiglossa producta | reverse complement strand
ATAAAAAAAAGATAAACGCCTTGAAGCACAGAATCACACACATGCACAATCAAACATAGACACAAACACACACACACACTTGCGTTAACATTCACAACTGTGCAAATGTATTGTACTCGTAGTGCAAATTGCATGTCACAGTTGCACTTTGGATTTCATAATAAGTACCAAAAAAAAAAAAAAAACTCCGCAAATTGAATTACCAAAGTCGAAGAAAAGTGCTCTGTAAAAGTGGCGATGGCATTAAACGCTCGCACACAGTTCACACGCAGGGCGCTGAGGCACCAAGAAATTACTTGAAGATGAACTGTTAAAAGTGCACAGATTTGCCGCCAGTTTAATTTGAAAAGTTTCACATTCGGCGTAAGGATGAATGAAATAAAATGCAAAATGCACAACAAAAATCTCCATGTATTTGAAAGAAGAAAGAAAATAATAACGGTGACCATACTTTAGAAAAAAAATTAAATTTGTTTATCATTTGAATGCGTTCAAAGTCTTCAACAGATATTAAAAAGGCTCGGTTTTATAAGTTTCCCTTTTACTGCAAAAATGCGTTTAAATTTCATTTTCAATTTTTTACTGTATTTTTTGAATTTTTACTGTATTTTTGTGTAATTTTTAAATTTTTTGCGTAGTTTTTTTTTGTAATTTTACTATATTTTTTTTTTTTTTTGTAATTTGTTTATATTTTTGTGTAATTTTTTACCGTATTTTTTGTGTGATTTTGACAAAATTTTTTGCGTATATTTTTTGTATGATTTTTACTATGTTTTTCGCGTAATTTTTACCATATTTTCTGTGTAACTTTTACTTGATTTTTTGCGTAATTATTACTATTTTTTTTTTAATTTCGACTATATTTTTGTGTAATTTTTTACTGTATTTTTTGTTTAACTTTTACAACATATATTTTTTTTTACATTTTTTGTGTATATTTTGTGCCTAATTTTTATCATATTTTTTGTGTATTTTTACTATATTTTTCGCCTAATTTTTATCATATTTTTTGTGTAATTTTTAATAATTTTTAATAATATATTACTAATTTTTTTTTGTGTAATTTTGTCAATTTTTTTGGAAATTTTTTACTGTATTTTGTGTGTAATTTTTACTAAATTTTTTGTGTCATTTTTTAAAATTTTACTATATTTTTTATGAAATTTTTAATAATCTTTGGCGTCATTTTTACTATCTTCTTTGCAATTTGTACTATCCTTTTTTTTTTTTGTTTTTTTTTTGTAATTTTGACCATATTTTTTGTTTAATTATTACTATAGTTTTTAGTATATATTTTTTGTGTAATTTTTGCTATATTTTTTGCGTAATTTTTGCTATGTTTTTTATGAATTTTTTACTATATTTTTTTATGTAAATTTTACTATCTTTTTTGTTATTTTTACTTTTTTGTGTGTTATTTTTACTTTATATTTTGTGTAATACCAAATTTTTACTATATTTTTTTATTTTACAAAAAGGACGTGTGGCACAAGTGGACTGCCGCGGTAAAGCTATTGCTTATTATCAACTTATGCCAGTCCCGTACGCAGGGGTGGGGGTTTTGAATTTCAAAATAATCCCGCACATATCCAGTCAAAGTTAAAGTCAACGTCGAAGTCAAATTCGAAGTCAAAGTCAAATTCGAAGTCAAAGTCAAAGTCAAAGTCAGAGTCCAGTCAAGGGCAAAGTCAAAGTTAAAGTTAAAGTTAAAGTTAAAGTTAAAGTTAAAGTTAAAGTTAAAGTTAAAGTTAAAGTTAAAGTTAAAGTTAAAGTTAAAGTTAAAGTTAAAGTTAAAGTTAAAGTTAAAGTTAAAGTTAAAGTTAAAGTTAAAGTTAAAGTTAAAGTTAAAGTTAAAGTTAAAGTTAAAGTTAAAGTTAAAGTTAAAGTTAAAGTTAAAGTTAAGTTAAAGTTAAAGTTAAAGTTAAAGTTAAAGTTAAAGTTAAAGTTAAAGTTAAAGTTAAAGTTAAAGTTAAAGTTAAAGTTAAAGTTAAAGTTAAAGTTAAAGTTAAAGTTAAAGTTAAAGTTAAAGTTAAAGTTAAAGTTAAAGTTAAAGTTAAAGTTAAAGTTAAAGTTAAAGTTAAAGTTAAAGTTAAAGTTAAAGTTAAAGTTAAAGTTAAAGTTAAAGTTAAAGTTAAAGTTAAAGTTAAAGTTAAAGTTAAAGTTAAAGTTAAAGTTAAAGTTAAAGTTAAAGTTAAAGTTAAAGTTAAAGTTAAAGTTAAAGTTAAAGTTAAAGTTAAAGTTAAAGTTAAAGTTAAAGTTAAAGTTAAAGTTAAAGTTAAAGTTAAAGTTAAAGTTAAAGTTAAGGTTAAAGCTAAAGTTAAAGTTAAAGTTAAAGTTAAAGTTAAAGTTAAAGTTAAAGTTAAAGTTAAAGTTAAAGTTAAAGTTAAAGTTAAAGTTAAAGTTAAAGTTAAAGTTAAAGTTAAAGTTAAAGTTAAAGTTAAAGTTAAAGTTAAAGTTAAAGTTAAAGTTAAAGTTAAAGTTAAAGTTAAAGTTAAAGTTAAAGTTAAAGTTAAAGTTAAAGTTAAAGTTAAAGTTAAAGTTAAAGTTAAAGTTAAAGTTAAAGTTAAAGTTAAAGTTAAAGTTAAAGTTAAAGTTAAAGTTAAAGTTAAAGTTAAAGTTAAAGTTAAAGTTAAAGTTAAAGTTAAAGTTAAAGTTAAAGTTAAAGTTAAAGTTAAAGTTAAAGTTAAAGTTAAAGTTAAAGTTAAAGTTAAAGTTAAAGTTAAAGTTAAAGTTAAAGTTAAAGTTAAAGTTAAAGTTAAAGTTAAAGTTAAAGTTAAAGTTAAAGTTAAAGTTAAAGTTAAAGTTAAAGTTAAAGTTAAAGTTAAAGTTAAAGTTAAAGTTAAAGTTAAAGTTAAAGTTAAAGTTAAAGTTAAAGTTAAAGTTAAAGTTAAAGTTAAAGTTAAAGTTAAAGTTAAAGTTAAAGTTAAAGTTAAAGTTAAAGTTAAAGTTAAAGTTAATAAGTTAAAGTTAAAGTTAAAGTTAAAGTTAAAGTTAAAGTTAAAGTTAAAGTTAAAGTTAAAGTTAAAGTTAAAGTTAAAGTTAAAGTTAAAGTTAAAGTTAAAGTTAAAGTTAAAGTTAAAGTTAAAGTTAAAGTTAAAGTTAAAGTTAAAGTTAAAGTTAAATTTAAAGTTAAGGTTAAGGTTAACTTTAAATTTAAAATTAACTTTATGATAGAGATCCAATTTTATGTATTCAACCTGTTGCTAACACCGAACCTTTTCGACCCTTTTTCACAAATATCCGTTCCGTTTTATTTTTTTTTATTTAGGTGCCAAGCCCGCGATAAAATCTATGCAATAGCTTAAAAATTTGGTTATTTAAGCTGTTCTGAGTTCGATTCTCGGCGAAGTCAATATAATTTTAACACCAAAAGTAAAAAAAAAAAATCAAAAATTATGATTCAAGTTATTATATTGACTTCATCGAAAATCGAACTCAGGTGTCTTGAACGTTCAACCCAGGTGTCTACCATTATAAAGGTATTTCTGCAAGCGGATCTGGGACCGGCATATAATGGGTTAAACAAGACATTCCGTCAATTTAACTGAATTTGGGCAACTTCATCAGCGTTGGGTGGCAACACTAGTTAAATGAAAAAATTTTGTGTAGAAAAGTGAGGGGCTTAACAAATCTTATTCAAAACCTTTTTGTTTAAATCGTCATGTACTCATTTTAATATATTTATTGCAATTTTTTAATAATATCACATAGGTGGCAACACCGTAAATAGTCATGAAATATATAATGATGGGTAGCCCTACTTAAGCATGCTTTTTATAGACAAATACTTAAGTGAATTTCAGTTTATGCCCATATCGAAATTTCACTAAAATTTGTTTAATGAAATTAAAAAGGTGGCAACATTGTCACACATCCAAACTGGAAACGCTTGGGTAAAAAGCCACATTGGTTCCTATTAACTTCGATAAAACATGAATTCAAATCGATTGAGCCATCCCTGAGATACAAACAGATATACAAATATGTAAATATGGAAAATAAGATGAAGGTGGCAACCTTGCATTTCAAAATTTTCAACTATTAAAAACACGTTTTAGAAAAGGCACGTTTTAGAAACAAAATCCGTTCGAAATTTGAAGATAAATATTTTCGAAAAATAAGTACAGATGGTCACCGTTGTCATGCGTCATCCAAACAAGAATAATACCAAACCAAAAATTTAGCTGAAGCATTGAAGAAATGTGTAAGTACTGAATACAGAACGAGCATCACCGTTTAGTTGAGTAAAAATGAGGAAAAAGAAAATAGAATGAATTGTGCAAAAATGGCCTCGAGAATCGCAAGTGCAGCCAAAAGATGTATGCAAATGTGAAAAAATTTAATTTTTTTTTCATACGCATGTTAAAAAATGAAAAGGGTGAAGAAAATCAAAAGTTCATTGCCGAGCGGCTTTTGCTGGGATTGCAAGTTTTCGAAAATTGAATTTTGGTAACTTTAGCCCCTGTAAGTATGCTACATATGTGCTTAAGTTAGAAGGGTAAAACTATTTTGAAAAGAATAAACTGAGGACGTAAGTAGCAAGAGTTCGGCGAAAAATGTTATACCCACTTGTTAGTTTAGAATGAAATCCACATGAAGTACAAAAACTGCATATCAAAATATACAATCGGCATTTGCTTGCCTACAAAAACTTGAAAAGTGTGAACCCGCTTCCTTTTAGCTCTCCTTCCCGCTCTCCCTGTTAGTGTTTGTGTATTGAGTTCAATTTGGCACATTTCCAATTCATTTTGACGGCTGTTGCATTTCGGCTTACTTTTTATCTTTCAATTCATGACTTTTGAATGGTCGTCAACTGGTTAACTTTACCAAACTTTGAAACAATTTTTGCAGAATTTACATGCGGATTATCGGGATTGGCAGTTTCGTTACGATAGAGAAAAGTTATTTCAATACAAAATTTAATTTAATTTACAAACCGTGACAGTGACATTATTTAAAGTTTTGTGGCTAAACGTACGTGAAATCAATAAATGATGTCTTGCATTTTTGGGACAGTGGTATAGTGCGAAACAGGAACCAAAGTTTGAATAAAAGCTGTGGTCTTCACCTTTTGTTCGATATCATGACCGATAAATCTGTTATCGATAAATATTTTGACATGAACCAGAGTCCAAAGGAAAGCTTTGGTTTCCCCCTTTCGTTTGATACCAATTTTGTGCGAATATTCCAAAGTTTATGCGCCACCACATTTCGACCGATAACTCTGTTATCGATAGATGTATCGAAATGAAATTAAGTCCAATTTTGTGCGAGTATTCCAAAGTTTAAGCGCCATCACATTTCGACCGATAACCATGTTATCGATAGTATATCGCAATGAAATAAAGTTCAAATGGGAGTCATGGAATTCCCTATTCGTTTGATACCAATTTTCTGCGAATATTCTAAAGTTATGCACATCCTATTTTGACCGATAACTCTGTTATCGATAAATATATCGAAATGGAACAAAGTTGAAATGAAAGTTGTGGTCTTCCCATTTCGATTGATACCATGACGGATAACTCTATTATCCATAAATATATCGAATTGAACCAAAGTTCAAGTGAAATATGTGGCCTTCCCCTTTCGTATGATACCAATTTTGTAATATTCCTAAGCTTATGCGCTACCATATTTTGGCCGATAACTCTGTTATCGATAAATACATCCAAATGAACCAAAGTCCCACAACATATGTAACTTTTTTATCAATAAATATATCGAAATGAACCAAAGTTCAAAAGAAATTTTTAGTCTTCCCCTTTCGTTTGATACCAATTATTTTACTTTATTAAACTTTACTTCATAACAAAATATGCACTGAGGTCGTATTGAATTTGCGAGCTCGAGTTCTCTTCTCTGTAGTGGATCACTTTCAATACGTCCAGAACTCTTTAAGCTCTCAAAAATTTTCCTAAATAGTTTAAATAAAAACAAAACAAAACACAAATGTCTTCGTTTCAGTGCTATCTAAGAGAATTCACTTTGTATGGCATATTTAATGTGCGCCAGCAGGCTACAAATTGACACTTTGCTCTCCAAGCGCCTCCACGAACACTTAAACCACCTTTAAGTGTTTTGCGCTCTTTATCTCCGGCATAAAGCTGCGATGCGTCCCTAATGCGACACGCCCGACATCCTTTTATAAATACGAGTAGGTATCTGCCTGATGTTGTTGCTTTGATATGCATCTGTTTTTTTTTTTTTTGGTCAGGTTGCCACCTTACGGCAAAGAATGTCAACAATTGTGTTAAGTTGAAACACCTAAGTGAAATTTTTCACCCAATTCCTGAAAAGTCTTAAACAGTTTTGTTTTTGGTTGCTGTTGTTGTTGTTTTTTGATGCTATAGTGTCGCAGATTACATAGAGCTAAAGACTTCTGTGGGCGTCTGATTGTGCCTCTGTGTGTGTGTGTGTGTGTGTGTGTGTATGTTTCTGCGTGTGTGTGTGTGTGTGGGTGGGTGGCGCTTGAGGCATTTTTTCTGCTCGTTTTCACCTTTTCAACAATTTCAACCGGCGCGCGAGAAGCACTCAAGTGTCGATTCAGCTGCCACCTTTACAGTTTTGCTCCTTTTTTAAGCAGAGCCCCAATATTTGTGTTGTTTCGAAAGTTATATTGGCTATTCAAAATCTTTGATTTTTTTTATTACCTAAGCTTTCTCACTGAGATTTGTTTTTTCGATATCTCTCTAGGTTACTTAACGAGAGAATTAAATATATTTTTTTTTTTTGTAATTTGTTTGGTTTTATTGTGTACACCAACAATTAATAATGCTAGTTGTAGATATATTTATTTAGTTTTATTTAAATTAATTTACCTTACTTTAATTTCATTTTATTACATTTTCTTTTAATGTATTTTATTTTACTTTACTTTATTTAATTTTAAGTCGCTTGATTTTATTTTATTTTTATTTTATGTTATTTTATTTTATTTTATTTTATTTTATTTTATTTTATTTTATTTTATTTTATTTTATTTTATTTTATTTTATTTTATTTTATTTTTTTTATTTCATTTTTTATTGCATTTTATTTTATTTAATTTTATTTTATTTTATTTTATTTTATCTTATTTTATTTTATTTTATTTTATTTTATTTTATTTTATTTTATTTTATTTTATTTTATTTTATTTTATTTTATTTTATTTTATTTTATTTTATTTTAATTTATTTTATTTTATTTTATTTTATTTTATTTTATTTTATTTTATTTTATTTTATTTTATTTTATTTTATTTTATTTTATTTTATTTTATTTTATTTTATTTTATTTTATTTTATTTTATTTTATTTTATTTTATTTTATTTTATTTTATTTTATTTTATTTTATTTTATTTTATTTTATTTTATTTTATTTTATTTTATTTTATTTTATTTTATTTTATTTTATTTTCTTTTAATGTATTTTATTTTACTTTACTTTATTTAATTTTAATTGGCTTTATTTTATTTTATTTTTATATTATTTTAATTGGTTTTATTTTATTTTATTTTATTTTATTTTATTTTATTTTATTTTATTTTATTTTATTTTATTTTATTTTATTTTATTTTATTTTATTTTATTTTACTTTTTTTTATTTTATTTTATTTTATTTTGTTTTATTTTATTTTATTTTATTTTATTTTATTTTATTTTATTTTATTTTATTTTATTTTATTTTATTTTATTTTATTTTATTTTATTTTATTTTATTTTATTTTATTTTATTTTATTTTATTTTATTTTATTTTAATTTATTTTATTTTATTTTATTTTATTTTAATTTATTTTATTTTATTTTATTTTATTTTATTTTATTTTATTTTATTTTATTTTATTTTATTTTATTTTATTTTATTTTATTTTATTTTATTTTATTTTATTTTATTTTATTTTATTTTATTTTATTTTATTTTATTTTATTTTATTTTATTTTATTTTATTTTATTTTATTTTATTTTATTTTATTTTATTTTATTTTATTTTATTTTATTTTATTTTATTTTATTTTATTTTATTTTATTTTATTTTATTTTATTTTATTTTATTTTATTTTATTTTATTTTATTTTATTTTATTTTATTTTATTTTATTTTATTTTATTTTATTTTATTTTATTTTATTTTATTTTATTTTATTTTATTTTATTTTATTTTATTTTATTTTATTTTATTTTATTTTATTTTATTTTATTTTATTTTATTTTATTTTATTTTATTTTATTTTATTTTATTTTATTTTATTTTATTTTATTTTATTTTATTTTATTTTATTTTATTTTATTTTTTTTTTATTTCATTTTATTTTATTTTGTTTTATTTTTTTTTTATTTCATTTTATTTTATTTTATTTTATTTTTCGGCCCCTAGTGACAACCCCCAAGTCGATAGTTTTATAATCAGTCATACCATCTATATGCCAATTTTCATCCAAATCGGTCAAGCTGTTCCCGAGATAGTTACGGATATACAATTTTTTATTTTTTTTTATTTTATTCATTTTATTTTATTCCGTTACCTAAACTTTCTTTTTACTTTATTTTAATTTTTTTTTAAAACACTTGTAATTATGAGAGATTTCAACGTCTTTAAAGATATCCTGGAACTCTGATTTTTCCCTCTTATATTGCCGCCGGCTGACTGCTTTCGCCTGTTAACTGCCTCAAACGAAACCATTTTTTTGCGGTTTAAATTACGTTAGACATGAACGGCATAACGTTACTCAGCTGACGTTGGCATTTAACCGTTGGATTAGTGAACTAAGGCAGTGATGTGGTGTGCTTTGTATAACAACGAACACACCTCTCAGTGTAGCTATGTATGTATGGATATATGCATGTACCAAGTTTATGTTGAGCATTGCACGCCTTTCGAAAGTGTTCATTGCAACTCAAAAAGCCCACAAAAGTGGATGCTTGCGGGCTTACATAGCTGGAAATAAGTGAAGTGGTACTCTTATGTACCAGTAAGCTCAAGTGCGGTGAAGAGTTGCGAACGTACACACGACTGCTGCTGTTTTGTGCTGGTTATCTGCGGATAACAGACAGCCATCTAATGCTTTCTGACACACAAAGGCTCTGCATTTTAAGCCTAACGCTTACAGGGCTTGAGCAAAAAAACGAAGAAAAAATAGATAATTTTCTGCATCGGTTATTGATGTGAATAACATACATAGGTATGTGGGGATGCGATGTTGTGAATAGATGCACATCTATGTTGAGGGATGTCTCAAAGGTAAAAGCGGAAGTTATTGATACTTAACTCACTTTCTTTTAAAGCAGCTTTGATATTTGAGAAGGTATTAAGTTGATGTAGAATGATAGCTTATCAGTGGCAAAGATTGTAATTTGAGGAACTTATGGTGATCCTCTGGTTACAAACGAGAGAAAAAGGGGAATTTGGTTGCAACAAGTAAAATATTCAATCGTATTCAAGATGAGCTGCAGCGGCTAGATGTTTCAGATAAAGTTGTTTACTAAAGAGGTGTCGGTCGCCAAAGGGATGGTGGGTGTGTGTTTGTTTTCTCTTACCGCGGGGCTCTTATAAGGTCTAAGCAGTCAAAAAAGGAACAAAGCGCTAGATAAATAGAAGTTTATCTGCGACATTAACTTGAATGCTTCCGGAGTAGTGATGGAACATGGGACAGATATGGAAGTTAAACCCTGGAAAGGGATATGAGTTACTTAGTGAAAAAACCTTAAAAATCAAAGTCGAAAAATAATCAAAAAAGTGAAATTTCGCAGGGTCGAAAGCTATTTTTTTGGGTATGCGTAGTGGAACTTTTTTTTCCTGAGCCCAAAACCTATTGGTACAGGGTTGCCATCTATCACATTTTGTTAAATTATTAAGCGAGATATGTCAATATGGGTATCACATTAAAGGTATTTTCGCCGACATACCAACTAAAATATTTTCAAGTACGGTTGCCGCCCAGGGTTACCATTTTACCATATTGGTTTTGTATTGTACATTTTTGGGATCATATTTGGATTATTTTAGGATCATTTAATAATAATAATGGGATAATTTTGGGGATATTTTGAGATCATTTTGGGTTCAATTTTGGTTTACTTTGGGACAATTTTGGGGTCATTTAGGGATAATTTTTGGGTCATTTTGGTGTCAATTATGGATCATTTTTGGAAACATTTCAGGGTCTTTTTGGGAATTTTTATGATTATTTGGGTATTATTTTAGGGTCATTTTCTGATCATTTTTGGATAATTTTGTGGTCATTTTCGGATCATTTTGGGTACATTTAAGGGTCTTTTTGGGGACATTTTGGGGCCATTTTGGAATCATTGTTGGATAATTTTGGGATCATTTTAGGGTCATTTTTGGGGTCATGTTGGGATCATTTTTGGGTCGTTTTGGGAACGTTTAAGAGTCATTTTGGGGCTTTTCGGGATCATTTTAGGATTAGTTTTTGATTATTTTAGAATCCATTTGGGTATGTAAGGTTAGCGCTAAATTGATAGCAACGAGCAAGCTCGGTCACCCAGGTCCTTCAAACTTTTTTCGGAGATTTCGACTTTATGCCAAAAAAAACTCAATTCAATGCATTGTGCACTGCAAATATTTTACTATATGCCTGGTTTAATAAAAACTAGGTTAAGCCACAGTTTTATTTGCTATGATGATATCCATGAAAATTCAATTTTCTTAAGTAAATAAACTGAACTGAACTGGTTTAATTTATTTCAACAGCTATTTCACTCAGCTTCAAGCGAACAGATAAAACTCAAATTATATGAATGCAAATAATGCAAGGATGTAGCGCTAAAATACATTTATTTATGTATATGTAAGCAAGTGTATGTATATCGGAGGTTTTGTACATATAACTCTAAAAGAGCTTAAAGGCCTCATACTAAAGCTTATTCAAGGGGAACCCTGCGGGTTAGGGGTTTAGAATATGACCGTGGCAGGTATACCGGTCGGAAGGGCCGACTAATATGTACATAGGTAATGACGTGCTAACTCGATGGTTGATCTACGGATGTGATACCTCTCACCTCTCATTTCCCATCTTCTCCTTCCTTACGATGGAGGGATGACATGACCTGGTTAGAGCAATCCACTGGTCATATAAAATAGCTCCCGCGACAGTCAGGCAGTACCACAAGGGAGTAACGGAGCATACCGAGCTCATATCCGGCCATGGACAGCCAATTTCTACCAAAACTTTCGTGACTTAGTTGTTGACTTAGAAATACTACAGGGCATCGTAGCTGATTTGTTATAAGCAATTGCTTTAACCGCTTCGGTGCAGACACAGTAGTTCTGTGTCCGAAAAGCCATCTGATGTGGAGCCTGGAAACTCCGAAACGCGTCATGGTATCCATCGCTGTGTAAATCTTTGTCAATTTTCTCTAAATATCAAAATTCACAAAATTTCGTGGAGTAGTTGTGTCGTTAACAACAACAACAACAACAAGGAGTGGTAAACTTAAGAAATAATTTGCTTCTTATTCGACAGAAAACTTTGTTTTAGCAAAAATAAGAACTTCTCTTAGACAAGAAGAGATATCACCATGATGGCTACGAGATTGAGACGATTATGGATTTGGAATTGGTTATGGATAAGAAGATCAAAACAAATTAAGACGTGGATTTTGAATTAGATGGAGTCTAATTGTAGAAATAGTTATAATTAAGTTAAGGAAAGATGAAGCTCCAGATATCTAAAACTAGAAGAGGAGGCTGAGATATGAATCTAACAAAATAATACTGATTTAAAGAACATAAAGAAGATGGAGATGGTTTATATAGCTGCAATTTTTCGAGCAAATCTTATTTTGGAGCTAATGCTACATACATATATACGATAGGTAGTTGGGGTACATATGTATGTGTGCAATTTATTTTAGTTTATTAAACAGCACCAGGGTGACCGAGATTGCTCGGTGTTTTCATTTTTTCACATTTTTTCCAATATTCTTATTTACAAACATAACATTTTTTCAAAATGAATTTCCGAAAAAATACCAAATAGGTGGCAACTTAAATAAACCAACTAAAGTGGCAAATCCAAGTAGAAAATCCTAGAATGAAGTATACATATCTATTATCCAACACTTTTTTAAGAAATCATGGTTGGTATGCGGCTGAAGGTACCTTTGAATTGATACCCATATTGACATACTTTGCTCAATATTTCAGCAAAAAAAAAAAAAAATAGATAGGTCTCAACCCTGTATACCGCCCTGAGTGGCAACACACAAGTGGATAGTCAAGCGTACTATCCCAAAACGATCCCAAAATGACAAAAAAATGACCCAAAAATGATCCTAAAATGATCCCGAAATGACAACAAAATGACCTCAACATGGCCAAAAAATGACCCCAAAATGACCATAAAATGATCCAATAAAAATTATCCCAATATGACCCCAAATGATCCACAAAGTGATTCCAAAATGATCCCTAAATGACCCCAAAAAGACCATTAAAAGATCTCAAAATGATCCAATAAAAATTATCCCAATATGACCCCAAATGATCCGCAAAGTGATCCCAAAATGATCCCTAAATGACCCCAAAAAGACCATTAAAAGATCTCAAAATGATCCGAAAATTACCCAAAATGATCCAAAATTGAACTCAAATTTATCCCAAAATAGCCCTAAAATTATCCCAAAATTACCCCAAAATGATCCTAAAATAATCAAAATATAATTCCAAAATATACAAATACAATGAGTTAAAATGGTAACCCTGTTCGCCAACCCTATTTGAAAATATTTTATTTGGTATGTCGCCCAAAATATATTTCATTTGATACCCATTTTCGCATGTCTTTCTACATTATTTAAAAAAAAATGAGATATGTGGCAGCCTTGTAAACCGCCCCAAGTGGCAACACCAAAGTGGACAGTCTTAGAATCAATCATACTATCTATATTCAAAATTTCATCCAAATCGGATAAGCGGCTCCCGATATAGTCCGGATATACAAATATACATATGTATATATTAGAGCGTCTCGCCTTACAGGCGAAAAGAAAAAAAAAAACGGCCCTACCTCCCCTCATATAAAGTGTTTCTGAAAAATATTTAAAACAATTTTTTTTTCTGGCAACCCTAGATGTCGCCCAATTGCATTTTTCTTCATATCGTCGGCAGTTATTGTCGGATTTTAAAGTGTGATACATCAATTTTTTTGTCTCAAGGAGTGGGGTTTTTCTAAAAAAAAGCTCATTGATCTCAGGCGCTCCGTTGTGGTACCCATCCACCATATCTCAGTTGCTACCACCCTAATGTAGCGATCTAATAACAGCAAATTAAAGACCGTAAAAATACGTAAATCTTTTACGGTCTTCAATTAACGGACATTAGGTCGTTACATTAGGGTGGTAGAAACTGAGATATGGTGTGTAAGTATCACAACAAAACGTATGAGCCCAATGAACTTTCTTGAGAAAAACTTCTTCTTTGAGACAAAAAAATTGATGTGTCACACTTTAAAATCCGACAATAAATGCCGAAGATATGAAGAAAAGTGCAATTGGGCGGCGACATCTAGGGTTGCCAGAAAAAAACTTTCTTTTAAATGTTTTTCAAAAACACTTTATATGAGGGGAGGTA
This sequence comes from Campiglossa producta, assembly GCA_964058755.1. Classification (NCBI taxonomy): domain Eukaryota; kingdom Metazoa; phylum Arthropoda; class Insecta; order Diptera; family Tephritidae; genus Campiglossa; species Campiglossa producta. The sequence goes on along the minus strand of CAXKVI010000002.1, from coordinate 16,028,328 downwards.
CGGCCGACTTTTTTTTTTGTTGATATCCCTAATGTATATATATATAAGATAAGAACATAATAAAAAGATATGTACGTATGTAGCAAGTAAAACCTTTACACGAGTTTTAAAATCACGTAATTATGTAGATTTAAGGAGGCGTGTGTTATGTTCAAATGCCCATGCATGAGATTAATGAAATGAGCCGAGAGCCAAATGGAATATATGGCTGTTATGAATAATAACTAACTTAAGGCAATTTAATCTTAGTAATTGAATAAAATGGTTGAAATTGAAATTTCGATGAAGTTGCTATCGATCTTTGCGGAGCTGATGGTGTTGTAGTTTTTGAGCTACACCAAATTTGCGCTGGAATCGACAAGTAAATATACTAGTGTGTGTAACTAAGTCCACATAAATCAGTATGGTAAATAGCAGATCATCTGCAACCCTAGTTGACCCGAGTTCGATATCTTCCTCGCAACTCAGCAGTGTAGAGAAGTGCACCCTCCTAATTTAAGTACACTCTGTGGGTCGCTTACATTGTCCTTGTGGGAACTTGCTTCAGTCTTGAAACTTTAAGTCATCCGCCGGATCTTTTCGTAGAGTTTTCGGGCATCATTCCCGTCAGCTAGCATCTCAAGTTCCTTTTTTTTTTTTTTTTTTTTTTTGAAAAGGTGTCCCCCTTCCTTCTTCGCCTCACGATTCACTACGCAACGTTTCCCTGTAGGCATCGTCCTTTTCGTCCGAGGAAGTGCTACATTCCCGTTCTGTTATATGGCGCAGAAGCATAGACACTGACAGCATCTGACGAGACGGCTTTGGGAGTATTCGAGAGAAAAATTCTTCGAAAGATTTATGGGCCCCTAAAAGTTGGCGACGCCGAGTACCGAAGAAGATGATGAATGATGAGCTGTATGAGCTTTACGCAGACGTCGACATAGTTCAGCGAATTAAAACCCAGCGGCTTCGCTGGCTAGAACACGTGGTGCAAATGAACAACTGTCTCTCATCGGTGGTGCGTCACTCACATCACTCATTATAAATATCTTTTGGTCGAGAATTGTTGGAACTCTTCTAAGTATTACAGGACCGACATAACGCATTCAGATATCGCTAGCTGCTCAAACAACTTCCGAGAAAAATGTCAACCTCCAATTACTCACCGAAAAAATTTCGAGCCACAAACAAAAGGAAAAAAACCTGAGCTCAACAGTTTTTTAAGGATTCAAATGACATTACAACTGCTTCCTTTGGCTTATCTCTATTGAATTACGAAATCTCATTGAATCAGTTTATGTCAAACAATTGCAATTACAACAAAGAAAGAAAAAATTCAATTTGCAGCTTTAAAATCCATCCCAATCCATCCCGAACAAAGAATTGAAATGTGTCAAAGAAATGAAAATAATATTCGCCCACTTTTTCTATAAAAATCATCATTGGACGAGTGTACTCGTAAGTCGAAAACAGAAACTATTGAGGCTGTCGAACACTGATGATGACGTTTTTTTTGCCACGAACTCGTTGCTGCAGGCTAAATAATACAATTAAATTTTATTTTGCCATATATTCAAGCTGGAGCTCATGACACACAAGTGTTGAGCCATGTAAATGCTATGGCTCATATCGTTCTTATTTGTATATCCCACACACGCATGCTCACATATCCACACAGTTACAAATCCATGTATATGTATGCATTTATGTATGTGTGTTGTTGCTGAGTTTGTGTTTCAGCCATCAACGAGCCACTTGTGTATGTCAAATGAATATTCATTTTTATTAAATTTTTTCAACACCACTAACAACAACAACCAGACCGTGGGTAAGTGTTGCGACCTATTGCATTATCCGCGCATCAAATAGGTTGAGTACCAGCGTATCGTATAAACGGGTTAAAAAGTAACAAGGCGGTAATAACTTTATAATAACAATAACAACGAAACCAGCAAGATCAACGGATGCGCCAGTGAAGAGGGATTTTATTCGGTTTTATTTGCTCCTTTTTTCTTAACATTGACACGCTCAGAACATACGTATACATACATACATACATACATACATATACGAGGCAGATAAGTGGTATACCTTGGTTCTGATGCTGCTGCTGTTGCCTCATTGGTTTTCACATTTGCTGCACCCTGTGTGATTTTGTGGTACGGAAAAACAGATTTTTGAAATAATTCAGTTTAATTTAATTTTAATTCTAAGGGCGGATTTTTCGACTGCCTGTTAACGTCAAAGTTCACTGTCAATTCACTGTCAGTTTAACAGCCAGTTCATGTGCCCTTTATTTAACAGGAGGATGAACTGCCGGATAAAATTTAAAGTGAGCGTTAAGTTGACGGCTAGTTGAGAAATCCGCCCTAAGACTATTTACTTGGGCCAGTTTACAGGGTTGCCACCTATACCATTTTTTTTTAAAAATATATAGCTAGATATGCCAATATGGGTATGAAATGAAAGGGATTTTCGGCCGTATTCCAAATTAGACAATTTCACACAGGGTTGCCAGTTAAGGTTGCCACCTAACCGCAATTGATTAATTTTTTCGTATATCTCGGGAATTGATTGACCTATTTGGATGAAATTTTGCATATAGATAGTATGATTGATTCTAAGGCTATTCACTTGGGGGTTGCCACTTAGGGCGGTTTACAGGGTTGCTACCTATTCCAATTTTTTTTTTAAATATAGAACTAGATATGCCAATGTGGGTATCAAATGAAAGGTATTTTTAGCTATATTCCAAATACGACAATTTCATGCAAGGTTGCCAGTTAGGGTTGTCACCTAACCTCGGGAACTGCCTGACCGATTTGGATAAAATTTGGCATATAGACAGATTAATTTTTAGATTAAATACATGGGTGTTGCCACTTAGGGCAGTTTACAGCGTTTCCACCTATCTCGAGTTTTTTTTAAAAATACTGAGCAAGATATGCCGATATGAGTATCAAAAGATAGGTATTTTCTATTGTATTCGAAATATGACAATTTTAAGCAGGGTTGAAGCCTAGCGTTGCCACCTAACCGAATTTTATTTATTCTTTCTTATCTCGACCACTATTTCGGTTGCCTATTGACTCATTTGGATGAAATTTTATTTCAGTGTTAGTATGCTTCATTCTAATTTACTCCACCTGGGTGTTGCCACTTGCGGTGCGTTGCGGGTTTGCCACATATTTGGCTTTTTGGAAAATCTCTTATAGAAAGCTTATTCTGTTGGTAGGTAAGATTTGGTGACTACTTCGAGGAATACCGAGCAAGCTCCGTCATTTTATTTAATTTAATTAATTTTATTTTTTAATTATTTTAATTTAATTTATTTATTTTTTGTCGCTTGCCACTTCAAAAACACACACTGTGGGCCAGGATACATCAAGTTGATCAAAAATCAAATTTGCGTATATTCGAAGGTGAGTATTTCTATGTGTTTACGTACTGTATATGCACCCAGTAGGAAAAATCACACGATATAAATCTCTTTAGCAAGACTTGACTTCGAAAAGCTTCAGATGCTGGCTGTTAGCAATAGTATTATTATGACAATATCTAAGCTCAAGGGAAATACGTATGACAAGACTTTTCTCCGACTCATGACAACTGCGATATTCTTCGGAATCAAATAAAGATGAGATTATTATGGTATGGTATTACCTCTAACAGATCCTTCTGAGCGAAGGTGAATTACAGATGATCTGCGGTATACATTTGATTCATTGAGGGTCATTTGTTGTTGTTGTTGTTGTTGTTGTTGTTGTAGCGAGGTGTAGCCCTGCCTAAATGTTAGACAGGGTCACCCCGAGTGTATTGCTCTTGGCCGGGTCGATACAAGAAAACGGCCCGGGTCGTTTCGGCACGATGGGTACAGCACAAGTACTGGTACCGTTCTCGTAGAACCGGCAATACAAGAAACTAGCCATGTAGGCCATGTAGGTCATTTAGCGTTACCCAGGGTGCACCAACGGGGAGGCGATCTACTCATTTGTTCGTGGTGCTTGACATCCTGCCCAAGTACTACCTACTTGGAGTAAGAGCTGTGCTCCTCAAAATACTATAAAACTCTTCTACTGCAGTTTAATGGAATAGTACGACGTGAAATCAATGAACCACTTCATGTTAAGCTGTTTAGCTTTGCCAGTACAAGCTACTTTAGTTTTGCTTAACACGGTTCTTTGGAAAACTTATCAAAGAGGTTCTCCTACACGAGGTAGCCACGCGACTTAACCTTAACTAAACTTCTGACTCTCCTACGGGGTATGCTTGTGTTATTTTTTTTCCTGTAGTAATCATTCTAATAGACTTGTTGAGTGCTGGCATGACTTTTAGTAACAGCATACATATGTGCATGTACATATATATGTATATTCGCTTTGGATATTTTTCCGAAACTAGTTAAATGTAAGCAAAACTTTTCTGGTGACTCTGCTAAATGAAAGTCGACGCAAATTGCTAAATTGAAAATTGCCGCCTTCAACAGTGCTCTAATAACGCCATGCTAACGTTATTTGATAGCAACAACAACAACACGCTAAAAATACTCCTTCCTATTACCTCTTACTACTTGGGTGTGTTTGAACTTTTCTGTCATTTCACTTGCACGCAAATTGTTTCGATTTTTTGTTGTTGTTTTCACATTTTTTCAATTTCTTTCATGCACATCTTCATTACCCTTGCTTTTGGTGTCTTTATTGTTATTGTTATTTTCTTGTAAAAGGGTTTTCGGTACAAATTGAAAATGCTTCTTCATGCTTGAATGTTTAAGTTTGGTTGACGAAGTTGTTCTTGTTGTTGTTAGTACAATTTAAAAGTATACACATTGAATGTGCAATTTACCTAATTGAAACAATTGTTTGGCGAAATGGATTTTTTTGCACCTTGAAAATTTGCTACTCGAAAGCATGTGGACAAGATACACTCGAGTGATTTTAGTCGAAACAATTGTGTTCTATGGTAAGCTGTCTCGTAATTGGGAATTGCACGAAATTACAATTTTTTTTTAAGTGGTGAATATGTAAAGCAAATGCTGCAAGTGGGTAGCGAATCTAGGTATACGAGTGTTAATTCCATGAGATCACATATAGATTCAACATATAGCACTCTCCGAGTTATAAAGAGTCTCTGATATATAAGTCTATATCAATCTCGATTCTCTTATGCCGTTAAGACCTACCGTTAGGCGAACGAAATTTTTATACTCTTTGAGCTGTGCTCAGCTGTGCATAAAAAGCGAAAGCTATTACTCTGCTATTAGTTTCGTTCAAAATTGCTTTGCTATCTACTTTTCGATTTAATTGCAATTTTGCCGTCCTGCGTCAATGAACTGGTCATTGAATTTTTTCTCCTAATGTATTCTTCAAAATCTAATCATCATTAAAACACCATAGTCATGGTAATTTTATTCACTGTAAATGGTTATTAGGAGAAGCATTAATGTCAACAGTACGGCTGGCACTCATATTTTTGACAAATCAAAGTTGATGACTCAAGGTAAATGAGGTGCGCGTGGGAAAGGAATTT
>CAXKVI010000002.1:16012823-16017823 GCA_964058755.1 Campiglossa producta | reverse complement strand
AGGAAAGGAAAGGAAAGGAAAGGAAAGGAAAGGAAAGGAAAGGAAAGGAGAGGAAAGGGGAAGGGAAGGAAAGGAAAGGAAAGGAAAGGAAAGGAAAGGAAAGGAAAGGAAAGGAAAGGAAAGGAAAGGGAATGGAAAGGAAAGGAAAGGAAAGGAAAGGAAAGGAAAGGAAAGGAAAGGAAAGGAAAGGAAAGGAAAGGAAAGGAAAGGAAAGGAAAGGAAAGGAAAGGAAAGGAAAGGAAAGGAAAGGAAAGGAAGGAAAGGAAAGGAAAGGAAGGCAAAGGAAAGGAAAGGAAAGGAAAGGAAAGGAAAGGAAAGGAAAGGAAAGGAAAGGAAAGGAAAGGAAAGGAAAGGAAAGGAAAGGAAAGGAAAGGAAAGGAAAGGAAAGGAAAGGAAAGGAAAGGAAAGAAAAAGGAAAGGAAAGGAAAGGAAAAGAAAGGAAAGGAAAGCAAACGGTAAGAAAATTTTAGAAAAAGAAAGGAAGGAAGGCCTATCCGGTACTTATAATTCACCTATGAGTCATTTATGAACCATATTAGTCATTTATGACTCTTCCATGACTCGCAGGTAAGTCATTTATGAATCGCTTATGAGTCATTTATGACTCGCCTTTAAGTCGTATACCGTAGGTTCTATAAGGTATATTGGGCTTATAGGAGTCTTTTATAGAAGAGATATCAAAATAAATATATATAAAAGAAAGAACAGGGGAAAAACACCAAAAAATACGTAAAATAAAATTACACATGTTTATACATCAAACTTCACGAGTACTTGGTACTCCCGCCGTTTTTTTCCTTTTTCTTATATTAAACTTAAAATAACTTCTTCATAAATAAAATAGATAAAGTAGCATTCACACAAAATTGCACAAAGATTACAGCGAAAATGACATGTGTCACAGATTTTGATGTGGGGCAATACAAAATTTATTGCAGTCATAAGAATATGTATGTAAGTTTTTATTATTTCAACCATTTTGATATTAAAATAAAAAAAGCATGAATTGGCAGTCATAAATTATTACGTGAAAGTATTCAACTTTACTTTGAATTCCAATATACTTATAAGTCCATATGCACACACTTAACCACACATATGAAATGACGTATAAAAGTAGTGAATAGGATGATTTAGGGTAATTGAATAATTTTGTCATTTTGAACAAAGCAAATCAAATTCCAATATTATTTTTCCATCAGCTTGATTTTTTGTCGTCCTTGCGGTTGTCGTGCAACGTCGAAATGCTGAAAACCGCTTATGAATAAAGGAAGCCTTCCTTCTTCTTTGCATTTGACAGCATAATTGAATTATTAGTTTCAATAAGATTTTGTCATGCACGTGGTTTGAATGAATGTGCTGAAACAAAAAAATGAAATGTGATTAATTTGACGTTTATTTGATTATATCAGCACATATTAGAGAGGATTGTGGTTATAGTTTTGAAAAACTTAAGACTTTGTATGGGTAACTTATAAAGCTTTCGGTACTTCTGAAACTACAAAAATATATTAGCTTCTTTTTGAAAAAACTTGCTCCAATACGTAAATATGCTTGGCTGGCTCTTAGTAAAGTCTAAACTTTTTTTCAATCAATCAATTCCTCTACCCGGACTTAAACGACTTGCACCAATAAAATCACGAATTCTTGTTAAAATATTTTATGAATATTCCACATTTTTAATGTTAAGATGTATTCGCATATAGCCTCAAGCCACAATAAGTTATACACAAAAATGCTCTGTCGCTCGTTTTCTCTCGATTGTGTGTAATCTTTTAATGCTCGAACACTTGTATGCACTTATTAACGGTACAATGCAGGAAGTTGGCTTTTTATGTATTCGTAAAAGGATGAATGACAGCACATTTACTCAATGCTTTGTGTCTGTAAGTAGATCATTATAATTTTTATTTTGACAGTGCACTTGCTTATCATCAATGAACGTGTGTGTGAATAACGAAAATTTACAGTGAAACAAATTATTATTTTTATATGGCAGGCGATTAAATTGTAGCCTGTCAAAACGATATCCGTTTCCTCGATTTTTAAATATTTATTTTGAATGAGGTTTAAGGGCTAGTTAAATATATAAAATGTCTTACAAAAATAAAAAACACCATAATGTTTAGATAAGTACTTTATAATGAAATGATATTGGTATCCAACTCAGGCTCATATTTTCTAGGTATGTCGTCGCAAAAAAAAGTTTTTAATCAAATTGGCCCACCCTAGTAATATGCATGCATCAGTTCAAGGTTCTTTAGCGCACAAAAAATTGTGATTAACATAAAAATTGATTGAAACCGGCGCGCTTTTAATATTGCAAGGTTGTTAAGAAAATAAGTGGAGAGCAGTAAGGAGCTTTAATATTACATTCTTATGACAGTAAACTTACATGTATGCATACTTAAATGCATTTCGGAGCAGATGAAAATGACCACCAAAAATGTATACTTTATATAAGACTTGTAAAAAATTAAAAGACAAAAAAAATGAAACAAAATTAAATAATAAATAAAAATAAAGTAAAAATGTAAAATGAAAAAAAAAAAATTCAATAATAAGACAAAATAAAATAAATTAATTAAAAAGAAATAAAACAAGTAAGGAAAGTTGTCTTCGGCTGTGCCGAAGGCTATATACCTTTCATGAATAAGCGTCACGATTTTCACTGTTCGATCCCCAGTACAGCCTGTTTCAATTTAACTATATTTACTACACACATTACACATCTTTGTTATAATTTAAAAAAAACTTACAAAATAATAGGATCCGAGTTATCGGAACAATCGATTGTATGGAGGCTATATATTATACGTGTTCAATTGTACTGACTTACACTATACACATTACATATGTAGAAAGTACTAAAGGTTGCAATATTTTACGTTCCTAACTTTTTAAATGCGGAAGTATTGACCAAAAAACCTTATATCTGAACAACCGGTTGTATGGGGCTAAATATATGTTATATTTACCCGATCTTCTTGATTTTCCTCTACACACTACATAAATTGAAAGTACTCAAGTTGCAAAATTTTATGTTCCTAACTTTTTAATTGCAGAAGTTTTGGCCAAAAAACCTTATATCTGAACAATCGGTTGTATGGGGGCTATATGTTACATTTGTCCGATCTTGTTGATTTTCCCTATATACACTACATAAATAGAAAGTACTCGAGTTGCAAAATTTTACGTTCCTAACTTTTTAATTGCAGAAGTTTTGGCCAAAAAACCTTATATCTGAACAATCGGTTATATGGGGGCTATATGTTACATTTGCCCGATCTTGTTGATTTTCACTATATACACTACATAAATAGAAAGTACTCGAGTTGCAAAATTTTACGTTCCTAACTTTTTAATTGCAGAAGTTTTGGCCAAAAAACCTTATATCTGAACAATCGGTTGTATGGGGGCTATATGTTACATTTGCCCGATCTGGTTGATTTTCACTATATACACTACATAAATAGAAAGTACTCGAGTTGCAAAATTTTACGTTCCTAACTTTTTAATTGCAGAAGTTTTGGCCAAAAAACCTTATATCTGAACATCGGTTGTATGGGGGCTATATGTTACATTTGCCCGATCTGGTTGATTTCACTATATACACTACATAAATAGAAAGTACTCGAGTTGCAAATTTTACGTTCCTAACTTTTTAATTGCAGAAGTTTTGGCCCAAAAAACCTTATATCTGAACAATCGGTTGTATGGGGGCTATATGTTACATTTGCCCGATCTGGTTGATTTTCACTATATACACTACATAAATAGAAAGTACTCGAGTTGCAGAATTTTACGTTCCTAACTTTTTAATTGCAGAAGTTTTGGCCAAAAAACCTTATATCTGAACAATCGGTTGTATGGGCTATATGTTACATTTTGCCCGATCTTGTTGATTTTCACTATATACACTACATAAATAGAAAGTACTCGAGTTGCAAAATTTTACGTTCCTAACTTTTTAATTGCAGAAGTTTTGGCCAAAAAACCTTATATCTGAACAATCGGTTGTATGGGGGCTATATGTTACATTTGCCCGATCTTGTTGATTTTCACTATATACACTACATAAATAAAAAGTACTCGAGTTGCAAAATTTTACGTTTCTAACTTTTTAATTGCGGAAGTTTTGGCCAAAAAACCTTATATCTGAACAATCGGTTGTATGGGGGCTATATGTTACATTTGCCCGATCTGGTTGATTTTCACTATATACACTACATAAATAGAAAGTACTCGAGTTGCAAAATTTTACGTTTCTAACTTTTTAATTGCGGAAGTTTTGGCCAAAAAACCTTATATCTGAACAATCGGTTGTATGGGGGCTATATGTTACATTTGCCCGATCTTGTTGATTTTCACTATATACACTACATAAATAGAAAGTACTCGAGTTGCAAAATTTTACGTTCCTAACTTTTAAATTGCAGAAGTTTTGGCCAAAAAACCTTATATCTGAACAATCGGTTGTATGGGGGCTATATGTTACATTTGCCCGATCTGGTTGATTTTCGCTATATACACTACATAAATAGAAAGTACTCGAGCTGCAAAATTTTACGTTCCTAACTTTTTTAATTGCAGAAGTTTTGGCCAAAAAACCTTATATCTGAACAATCGGTTGTATGGGGCTATATGTTACATTTGCCCGATCTGGTTGATTTTCACTATATACACTACATAAATAGAAAGTACTCGAGTTGCGAAATTTTACGTTTCTAACTTTTTAATTGCGGAAGTTTTGGCCAAAAAACCTTATATCTGAACAATCGGTTGTATGGGGGCTATATGTTATACTGGTCCGATCATGTCAGTTCCGACAAATGATTCCTATATTACAAAATGGTGGCCACATACAAAATTTCAGCCAGATATCTCAAAAATTGAGGGACTAGTTTGCGTTCAAACAGACAGACGGACAGACGGACAGACGGACATGGTCTAAATCAACTCATCTCGTCATCCTGATCATTTCGGTATACTTATTGATG
>CAXKVI010000002.1:16009671-16012623 GCA_964058755.1 Campiglossa producta | reverse complement strand
AAAACCTTATATCTGAACAATCGGTTGTATGGGGGCTATATGTTACATTTGCCCGATCTGGTTGATTTTCACTATATACACTACATAAATAGAAAGTACTCGAGTTGCAGAATTTTACGTTCCTAACTTTTTAATTGCAGAAGTTTTGGCCAAAAAACCTTATATCTGAACAATCGGTTGTATGGGGGCTATATGTTACATTTGCCCGATCTTGTTGATTTTCACTATATACACTACATAAATAGAAAGTACTCGAGTTGCAAAATTTTACGTTCCTAACTTTTTAATTGCAGAAGTTTTGGCCAAAAAACCTTATATCTGAACAATCGGTTGTATGGGGGCTATATGTTACATTTGCCCGATCTTGTTGATTTTCACTATATACACTACATAAATAAAAAGTACTCGAGTTGCAAAATTTTACGTTTCTAACTTTTTAATTGCGGAAGTTTTGGCCAAAAAACCTTATATCTGAACAATCGGTTGTATGGGGGCTATATGTTACATTTGCCCGATCTGGTTGATTTTCACTATATACACTACATAAATAGAAAGTACTCGAGTTGCAAAATTTTACGTTTCTAACTTTTTAATTGCGGAAGTTTTGGCCAAAAAACCTTATATCTGAACAATCGGTTGTATGGGGGCTATATGTTACATTTGCCCGATCTTGTTGATTTTCACTATATACACTACATAAATAGAAAGTACTCGAGTTGCAAAATTTTACGTTCCTAACTTTTAAATTGCAGAAGTTTTGGCCAAAAAACCTTATATCTGAACAATCGGTTGTATGGGGGCTATATGTTACATTTGCCCGATCTGGTTGATTTTCGCTATATACACTACATAAATAGAAAGTACTCGAGCTGCAAAATTTTACGTTCCTAACTTTTTAATTGCAGAAGTTTTGGCCAAAAAACCTTATATCTGAACAATCGGTTGTATGGGGGCTATATGTTACATTTGCCCGATCTGGTTGATTTTCACTATATACACTACATAAATAGAAAGTACTCGAGTTGCGAAATTTTACGTTTCTAACTTTTTAATTGCGGAAGTTTTGGCCAAAAAACCTTATATCTGAACAATCGGTTGTATGGGGGCTATATGTTATACTGGTCCGATCATGTCAGTTCCGACAAATGATTCCTATATTACAAAATGGTGGCCACATACAAAATTTCAGCCAGATATCTCAAAAATTGAGGGACTAGTTTGCGTTCAAACAGACAGACGGACAGACGGACAGACGGACATGGCTAAATCAACTCATCTCGTCATCCTGATCATTTCGGTATACTTATTGATGGGTCTATCTCTTCTTCTTCTCATATTTACAAACATCGGACCAAAGTTATAATACCATTTCATGTTCATGGAAGGTATAATAAAATAAAATAAAATAAATTAAATTAAAAAGAAATAAAATAAAATAAAATAAAATAAAATAAAATAAAATAAAATAAAATAAAATAAAATAAAATAAAATAAAATAAAATAAAATAAAATAAAATAAAATAAAATAAAATAAAATAAAATAAAATAAAATAAAATAAAATAAAATAAAATAAAATAAAATAAAATAAAATAAAATAAAATAAAATAAAATAAAATAAAATAAAATAAAATAAAATAAAATAAAATAAAATAAAATAAAATAAAATAAAATAAAATAAAATAAAATAAAATAAAATAAAATAAAATAAAATAAAATAAAATAAAATAAAATAAAATAAAATAAAATAAAATAAAATAAAATAAAATAAAATAAAATAAAATAAAATAAAATAAAATAAAATAAAATAAAATAAAATAAAATAAAATAAAACAAAATAAAAAAAAAAAAAAAAAATAAAATAAAAAAAAAAAAATAAAATAAAATAAAATAAAATAAAATAAAATAAAATAAAATAAAATAAAATAAAATAAAATAAAATAAAATAAAATAAAATAAAATAAAATAATATATAATATTATTCGGGATTGTGCTACTGACGTAAAACCTATTGCTTATAGTCGCTTACATTGTTTTTTGTTGGCTGATTACAATGCTCGTAACAGCTACATAACGTTGGTAATTTTACCGAAATGCATTAATTGGCTTCTGTAAAGCCGCTTAAAAAACATTAAATAGTCAATGTTGTTGATGAAGAAAAGTTGAGGAGCTAGAGGCGTTGACTGAACTCATGAGCCATTTATGGACAGCGCGAGGAATAATAGGAGCGTATATAAAGCTGAAAAGGAGAATTACAACAGTCAAGTAAGTTGTGGCTAAAGCAAGGAAACGGATGTAAAAATACCTTTGCTTATGCCATAAAAGGTTATAAGAAATATTCGATTATGAGAAAAGGTATTAACAATAAAAAGAGATCTTTTGAGAGTTTAAATTCTTCAAGTACATGCGAATTTAAATTTGAAGGATTGTTCTTTCTGGTGAAACCACTTCATACTGAAAATTTATTCATGCAACGAAGTTATTTATGAAATGTTAAAACCCAAAAGAAAACAATAAAGAAAAATATCAACAAAATGAGCGTTACAAATATGCAAAGGACATTGAGTCGCGCGTGGAGAGAGCGCTTACGCAGAGCTGCCAGGACATGGTTTGTGGAATGTTTTAATAACAAAATAAAAATGGTATTCTTAATTTTAATGTGGGCATTAATATGGCAAACGGTTGACGGTACGTACAGTAGTAATCAAGCTGTGCAGCATAATAACAACAAAAATAACGAGAACAACGACACGTATAATTTGTATGAACAGCTGCAGCTTAACAATATACGGATAGATGACAATAAGGTTGTTAAACCGCTTTATCCAAGAGCCAACGTTGAAAAAGCTGGGCGACAAAAGAATCAAGCTGATGCTGCTGTCGTGTCTGCTACAAAGTGGAACGCTGTTAAGTACAAACAAATGATAGCGATGATGGAACCTGATCAATACGCC
>CAXKVI010000002.1:15964671-16002171 GCA_964058755.1 Campiglossa producta | reverse complement strand
CTCCAAAATAATCCCGAACTGATCCTAAAATGTCCCCAAAATGTCCCTAAATTTCCCAAAAATGATCCCAAACTGACTCCAACACGACCCCAAAATTATCCCAAATTGTCCCCTATATAACCCCAAACATGACACAAAAATGACCCTGCTTGAAAATGTCGTCGTTGGAATGTAGCCGGAAATTCAGTTCGGTTCAGCGATTTCACTTGACAAAATCTTGGCATATCTTTCTTAATATTTAAAAAAAAAATTTGAAAAGTGGCAACTCGAAAAGTCACGCCAAGTGGCAACATCCATGCATATAATCTTAGAATTAATTACATATGGATAGTACATATGTAAAATTTCATCCAAATCGGTTTGGTGGTTCTCGAGATACATTTAGGGAATAATAAATAAAAAGCGGTAATGTGGCAATCCTAGTTGACAACCATGTTTAAAATTGTCATATTCGAAATACGGCCAAAAATACCATTCATTTGATACCCATATTGGCATATCTTGCTGATAAAAACAATAAGATAGGTGGCAACCCTATAATCCGTCCCAAGTAACAAAACCCATGTATGTAATGTATGGAATGAATCATCAAATCTTTATGCCAAATTTCATCAAAATTGGTCAAGTTGTTACCGAGATATAAGGAACAAAATTCGGTAAGGTGGCAACCCTAGTTGTCAACCATGCTTAAACTTGTCATATTTGGAATACGGCCGAAAATACCTTTCATTTGATACCCACATTGACATATCTTGTTCAATATTAAAAAAATTGAGATAGGTGGCAAACCTGTAAATGGCCCTAGGTGGCAACGCCCATTTATCTAATCTTACAATGAATCATACAATCTATTTGCCAAATTTCATCCAAATCGGTCTAGTGGTTCCCGATATAGTATGGATATACATATATGTATACAACAATAGCTCGTTTAAAGTTATACGATTTCATATTAACGAAGCGATAAAACTTGCTGTTCAATAAAATATTTAATTATTTATTATCGTGCACTCTAAATTAAATCGTTTTACCACACACACATATGTGCACTGAATACCTGCCAGCATTTTCACTTAAAGGATTGGCGCTCCACATTTACACCACCAACATCTGACACATGCACACTTAAACATACAAACATTACATATTAATTTCACAGCAATTCAATGCCACCTTTTTAGTATGTCACACGCACACACACACACACACAAACTGTGTGAATTAACATGTTTTGCTGAAATTTTGCTAGCGGTGTTAAATTGAAAGCTCGCCGCAGAAATTTTATCCAAATTACCATATGCAAATACATAAGTACGGGTTCGTATGTTTCTATGCATATGCGCTATTTAAGTGCAGCCTCAAGCGTCAGTATTTCTCATTCGATTCCACGTTGAGTATTCGATTTGTTGTCGATTTGTTGCTATTTTGTTTGTTGCTAATGAATATTATTATTTGCGCTTACGTTCGAAGCATTCATTGCTCCATTAAATACTACAAAACTGAGTTAGTTGCTTGTTTTTGCATTTGTTTTGTGATGCTGGCTGGCATTTTATTTTGAATGGTATATAACTAATCCGCTGGTTATTAGCTGCTCAATTCAATTAGGTTTTAAATTTGGCTGATATTAAATGCGTCACTAATTAAAGTATTTGCTTAAAATTTAAAGTATTGGCGCATTTTTTATTTGATATTTCGATAGCAAAATGTGAAACAGTCAATTGCAGTAGAATAAAAAAACTCAAAGCAGTGGCGGATCCAAGATTTTGGAAAGGGAGACATTTTTCATTCACGATTCCTCAAAACTGCCTTTTTATATTTTTTATGTAATTTTTACAAATTTGTGTGTAAAAATTTACTAGCTTTTTTTGTGTAATTTTAAATATATTTTTTCTGTAATATTTATCTTATTTTTTGCGTAACTTTTACAAAATTTTTCCACTTTTTTTTTTTTTTTCAGAATTTTTACTATATTTTTTTCGCGTAATATTTAACATAATTTTTGCTATATTTTTTATGTAGTTTTTCCTTTGTTTGTGTAAATTTTACTTTCTTTTTTGTGTAATTTTTAATATATTTTTTGGGTAATTTTTATTTATTTTTTTTGCTTAACTTTTTTTATATAATTTTTACTGTTTTTTGTTCAAAGATTACCATCACTTTTCTGTAATTTTTAATATATTTTTTATGTAACTTTTTGTTATATTTTTTGTGCAATTTTTACTATATTTTTGTGTAATTTTTACTTTATTTTTTGAGTAACTTTTACTATATTTTTTGTTTTACTTTTTTATATATTTTTTTTTGTAATTTTAACTAATTTAACTTTTATTTTTTTCGTAACTTTTTCGTAACTTTTGCTATATTTTTTGTGTAATTTTTACTATTATTTCGTGTAGTTTTTTCTGACTTTTTATGCAATTTTTTTGCATTTTTTATATGAAACTTTTACTTAATTTTTTCCGCAACTTTTTTTTTTTTTGGAATTTTTGGGATAGCATGAAAATAAGTGGAATTTTGACTGGAATTGTGAAAAGAGTCTTATCGATTACATGCAAAATTTTGACACGATTAGTCGTATTGTCATATTTTTATGATTATTATTTAAATATTAAGTCGCTTTCTTGTTTGTACCATCATTTCCATACGAAATTTCAGAATCTTGCAAAGTCTTTTAAGCCAACTTCCCGTTGAGCTAGACACTTGAAACTTGTAACATAGTTCAGAGTTTCCGGGGCAATGCAATGCGAAGGAAAAAAATATCCGCTAGGTGGCGCACGGATCGAGATATACGGTAAATTCATTTAAAAATTGAAATTTTGCGACCCATATTTAACTAACTTCCCGGTAAGGTATGTAAAAAATTGAGGACAATACATTTGACTGTCGACAGAATTTCGCTAGATGGCACTTAGCTTCCTGAAAAGGAGGGGAGCATCTTGCAATCAATTTTTGAGTAACTTCACTGTAAGCTAGAGACTTAAAACTTTACACATTTTTTAGAACCCGGTGACATAAAAATCTCCATCAAAAAATTCCGGTAGGTGGCGCACTATTGCGAAAATTCGTTTGAAATCGGGAATCTTGCGATCGAGCTAACTTCCTCGCAATCGAGGAACTTGAAGCTTATCATACATAGTTGAGGACAACACTATGTGCAGAAGTCAAAACTCCGATAGATGGTGCGCTGGTCGATAGTATTAGTTTAGGTTCAAGTGGCTGCCGCAAAAGCACACTTAGGCCAGTTTTATGAAACCAATACTAGGAAAGTCAGTCCTGGGATTTGGCTACATGGAAAGTCCCTGTATTGTCGGGATTCTATACATAGCAGAGGACTGGAACTGATACTCCTAAACTGACACCGTTACTCCTCCTCAAACCATTTATGTCCAGCTCCGCGTCATGACGTAGGCTATCCAGGAAGCGAACTCTCAAAAAGGCCATTCTCGCGCCGCTTACGGACGGGCAGTTGCAAATGAGGTGCTCCACCGTTTCCTCCTCCACATAATCTTTGTAACTCCTACAGCATCGTCGGTAGGGCACACCTAGCCTTGCCGCGTTCCTTCCAATAAGGCAGTGCCCGGTTAATGCCCTTATTAATATGAAGATTTCTATCCTTCTCAGGTCATGAATTTGTCTAGATCTTTTAGGATCCCATTTTGTCCAGCTTAGTTTGGATATTTGGCACCCTGGGGATTATAGCAATTTTTCGTTGGCTTGACGGAGTGTGTGCTCCTTCAGCATTCGTTTGCATGTGACAAAGGGCATACCTAAGCGTTCTTTTTACCGGAGAACCTGCTTTGTCGTGCATTTCCTAGCAAGTTCGTCTGCCCTACAGTTTTCCTCAGTGTCCCTGAGCCCCGGAACCCATGACAAGTCCACGGCTGCTCTGTTGGGCTATCTCTTGAGGAGATCGACGACAGCTGAGCGTCAGCTAGTTAGAGCCGCTTGGCTGTCGCTGTACTTTTACCTTTCCAAGCCGCGGCGTCCAAGATTGCTGAGACTTCAGCCTGGTAGACACTGCAATTATCTGGTAGTCCGAAGGAGAGCTTAACGTCAAAATCCCTTGAAATAAACCCCTCCCCCAACTCTGCCGTCTAATTTCGAGCCGTGATTTTTATCTTGTTTTTTTTTTTTTTTTGTATAAAATTTATATCGATAAACAGATACTTCGAGTTTTCTATAATATTGTGACGAATTCGATGATTCCTTCATTATTTTCCCTGAGTTCGATCACTGTACGTTAAATAAAACACTCCGATTCTGCTTAATAAGCAGTACGCTTTATTCAGTACTAAAAAACCGTAGTACTATATCGCGGGTTAATTCACTGTTCAGTACTTCACTGTACAACACTTCAAAATAAACTGAACTGAATTGCGTTGTCTTTGCGCGGTTTATATACCCTAGAAAACAGCAGCTTAACAACCTAGAAATGTCTACACATTTCTGGTTTATTCGTGCAACAGTGTTCTCGCATTTATCTATCGTCATCTCCTCTTTGTGCCACATTCGCAAACACGCGAGCTGACTCTCCCTCTCTCGCTCTCACGTCATGTATCTAAACAGCTGTAGTTGTGGTAGTGACGCTAGTGGTGGAAATACGCTAGAGTTGGGAGATGAGCGATTCTTGAGAACATTCGCCACAATATTTCTAACAATTTACTTATTTTTATTTGATAATAATCGATTGTTCATGATTATATGGATTGTTATCGATTTTTTTCTTATAAGCTTTTTTTTACCGTTTTTTAACTAATTTATATCGGTTAGTACAAAGTTTATCTGTTTAAAGTTAACTCACCTCATCCCCAGATAAATTTCTCCTGTATCTGTTCGAGTAAACAAAATCAAAAAATCGGTAATTGAAAAATAAAACATCGAAGGAAAAAAAGTCAAAAGTAAATCCATAAAAAGCAAGTTAAATCTATACATATGTATAAAAAAAATATCCAAACAAACAAAAATATGGCAGCTTCATCGCATCAGATGCTAATGGCAGATTTGCTTGTTGAACAACAGCAACAGATGCGCGCTTATAGCGCGTATAGCTAAAGCAAATCACCGCTTACAAGAGCGAATCTATGCAATTATACTTGTTAGCTAAGAAGTTTAACGAGCAAAGAATATAAAAGTACTTCCATATTTGGGGGAGGGATAGGGCAGATGTATCAATGTTTGTTAAGCGCATGTGAGAGTAAGTTAATACTTTGCATTTTCTTTTAAGCATGCTGACGCTTAATACTGGAGGGAGAAAGCTTTTTAAAATATAAAAATTTTTTTTACGGAACTTTGAAGTTAAATAAAGTAAGTATATTAAAAAGTAACAAAGTTGACAAATATGTAAATGAAAAGGGAAAGAAATAAGTATTGACAAGTTTTGAGTTTTTTAGAAATATTTTAAAGCTAAAACAGTTAATGCTTTTTTGTCATGATTGATTTATCGGAATTTCACTTTTTTTGAAATGCCGAAATTAATCCCGAATTTTAAGAAAATACTGTGTCCAGAAGGGTTTTTGTTCGAGCTCATTAAAATACATTTTTTATACCCAGCTGTACTTGTACACAGGGTATTATAACTTTGTTAGGATAACGGTTGGTTGTACAGGTATAAAGGAATCGAGATAGATATAGACTTCCATATATCAATATGATCAGGATCGAAAAAAAATTTGATTGAGCCATGTCCGTCCGTCCGTCCGTCCGTCTGTCCGTTAACACGATAACTTGAGCAAATAATGAGATATCTTCACCAAATTTGGCATGCGTACTTATTTGGGTTCAGAATAGATTGCTATTGAAAATGGGTAAAATCGGACCATAACCACGCCCCTTTTTCGATATCGAAAATTTCGAAAAACGTATAAAATGGGTTAATTCAATATTAGAAGCAGCTACAATGATAAAATTTGCAATATGTATTGATTTAGATGTTCTAAGGCCGATTTTATAAAAATTTTTGAAAAGGGGGCATGGTACCGCCCACGTATATTTGAAGAAATTTTAAAATTTCGACTCTTAATAACTTCAGAACAGTTTATGCTAGTATAACGAAATTTCGTAGAGGACATACTATTGTTGTGGTAAATTCAGCTATAGAAAATAAACGAAATCGCTTCGCGACCACGCCTACTTTTTCATAAAAGTTATATGGAAAGGAGGTGGAAATATGGAAAAGTCCATATCTAATTAACTGATTTCGCTATAATTATATAATTTGGTACATACATCAACTTTCATATTCTTTACATAATTTTTTCAAAATTTTGGAAAGTGGGCGTGGCACCGCCCACTTATGAGTCAAGCAATTTTTAAATTCGACTGCTAACAACTTCAGAACGGTGTGAGATAGATTTACGAAACTAGGTACCAGGCATGTTATGTTTATGTAGAGTACTACCACAGAAAATAAGAAAAATCGGTGAACGATCACGCCCACTTTATGTGCACAGCTGGGTATGTAATGTTCGGTTTCACCCGAACTTAGACTTCCTTACTTGTTTTTAGTAATTTCTTCCTTAAGTTAATTTTCCATGAATTAACAGTTATATTTTCTAAACAATAGCATACAGCAACCTTGTGACCTTATTCATTTTCTTTCCTTTCCTTTACTCAATTTTCCTTTCCTGTCCTTTATGTCACGGCGACCGCCGTGGTGTAGCGGTAGTGTGATTGGCCTTCTACACCAACATCAAAAATTATTTAGAAAAAGCATTTTCTATACAGGTTCGCCCTCGACAGTGGGTTGGCAAACTCTCCGAGTGTATTTCTGCCATGAAAAAGACACCTGTTGGTATATCGCCGCCATAAGTTTTTTCTCCTTTTCTTTCCTTTTCTTTCCTGTCCTGTCCTATCCTTCCCTTTCTTTTCCTTTCCTTTCCTTTCCTTTCATTTTATTTCCTTTCCCCCTCCTTTGCTTTCCTTTCCCTTCCTTTTTTTTCCTTTCATTTATTATATATTTTTTATTATTTTATTTCACTTACCTTTAGTTTTCTTTTCTTCCCTTTCCTTTCATTTCCTTCCATTTCCTTTCCTTTACTTTCATTTCCTTTAATTTTCTTTCCTTTCCTTTCCTTCCCTTTCCTTTCATTTCCTTCTCTTTCCTTTCCTTTCCTTTCCTTTCCTTTCCTTTCCTTTCCTTTCCTTTCCTTTCCTTTCCTTTCCTTTCCTTTCCTTTCCTTTCCTTTCCTTTCCTTTCCTTTCCTTTCCTTTCCTTTCCTTTCCTTTCCTTTCCTTTCCTTGCCTTTCCTTTCCTTTCCTCTCTTTTCTTTTCCTTTCCTTTCCTTTCCTTTCCTTTCCTTTCCTTTCCTTTCCTTTCCTTTCCTTTCCTTTCCTTCCCTTTCATTTCCTTCTCTTTCCTTTCCTTTCCTTTCCTTTCCTTTCCTTTCCTTTCCTTTCCTTTCCTTTCCTTTCCTTTCCTTTCCTTTGCTTTCCTTTCCTTTCCTTTCCTTTCCTTTCCTTTCCTTTCCTTTCCTTTCCTTGCCTTTCCTTTCCTTTCCTCTCTTTTCTTTTCCTTTCCTTTACTTTCATTTCCTTTAATTTTCTTTCCTTTCCTTTCCTTCCCTTTCCTTTCATTTCCTTCTCTTTCCTTTCCTTTCCTTTCCTTTCCTTTCCTTTCCTTTCCTTTCCTTTCCTTTCCTTTCCTTTCCTTTCCTTTCCTTTCGTTTCCTTTCCTTGCCTTTCCTTCCCTTTCCTTTCCTTTCCTTTCCTTTCCTTTCCTTTCCTTTCCTTTCTTTTCCTTTACTTTCCTGTCAAATTATTTTTTCTATTTGTTTGGTATCTATCAGGATTTTATCGATTTGTATGAGTCGATTATTTTTATCTTTTCTTATTTCGACGCTCCCAACGAAGACTAACACGGTTGAGTTTTCTGCGTCGAAGACTAACACTCTTCGTTCTCTGCGTGGAAATTTTACCCACTTCAGTTTTCTGCTTCAAAGACTAACACACTTCGTTCACTGCGTCGAAGACTAACACAGTTCGCATAAAACTGAAGTGTGTTAGTCTTCGCCGCAGAGAACGAATCGTGTTAGTCTTCCACGCTAACTGAACCGTATTAGTCTTCGTTGGGAGCGACGATTTAATGTTTGGATTCTATCGATTCCTTCAACATTTTCAAGTGGAGTTTCTTTTTTATCAGTTGTTACTGAAATCTATCGGTCGATTTTTATTGACTTCTAAGTATACTCACCTCTGCTCAAATCCACTTAAATCTGAAAAATATCAGTAAAAAAAAAATTATTACAAATTATCAAAAATAGATGAGAATAAGTAAAGAAAACTCTTGGAAAATCTATTCATTTGTAAAAGTAAAAAGGCGTCAATAAAAGTCGATTGAAAATCGATAAAATGTCATGGACCGACAAAAGTCGAAACACCGATAAAAGACGATAAAAAAATAAAAGCCGATCAAATTTTCAAAATCTAGAATGTTGCAGACAATCGGTTTCCAAATATCTAAAATTCTATAATATTTAACTCCACTACAAAGCGTTTAAAGGTTTGGGATCTCTGTCAATTTTGTCTTTATACGCTCTGTAATGTGAGCGAATTTACTATGCATACAAATGATTATCTTAATAAGAAGAATAAATACGAACAATCCAAAAGTAACAAAAAAAAGAACATTCGATACATTAAATCCTTCTCTCGTTTATGTGCCATTTCCACCTGAATATATTTCTTCACCCTCTCTCCATCCACAAACGTTATTAACAATCAACTTATAAATGCCAAGGCATCGAATAAAGCATTATTCAACTCAACCTATCATTGGCTACTGATTGAGGATTATACATTTAATCGGAAAACTGGCAACGATGACAATGACGTGGGCCATAACAACAAAAACAACAACAATAACTGTTGCAATGTTACCAACGACGAACTTGAGAATAATGAGCTAGACAGCAACAAAGACAACAGCAACAACAACAACAACCATATTAACAATAAAAGCAATGAAGCTGACAGCCTTACTGATAAGTTTCAACAACAAAAGCAGCCACAAAAGTTACAACAGAAGAAGACGAAGAATGCGACAACAGAGACAGTGATTTCAGTTGCTGGGCTTGTCTTCTCATCAGCTGCCTACAGCACTGAAACCATCACTACCAATGCAATCAATATGAATGCTACTGTTACCAATGACGAGCCTGACAACATGGAGATTATTGAAAAATATCTGGAAAAACTCAATATCAACATAAATACCGAGTTAATATTGGCAAAGCGGCATACATGGCGTATACGTGACGGCAACAAAGTCAACAAAGTATGCGATGATGATGATGATGTGGTGAGAAGAGGCTGCTATACAGCGTCGCCGTCCTCGTCCTCATGTGACGGTGAAAGCGCTACTAATAATACACTTCAAAGGAAGGATTACTTTCAGCTCTACGATGTTTGGTGAGTTTAATGTTATGTATGTGTGTGTGTTTGTGTATGTGTGAATATGCATGTGCGTGTAAGTATGTAGCCTTTCGTGTTTTTTGTTTTTATTATATTTTGCTTTCTTTTTTAAACGTTATGTCAACTAAAAAGTGCAGAATACAGTGTACACTAGGGTGGGCCAAAAAAAATTGTTTTTCGTGTTTTTTTTTAAAGGGTATGCAGAAATTCGAATTCCTGACCATACATAAATAAAGTATAATGATTAAATATTAGTTTTTATGTTTTTTGATCTACACAACTTTTCACAAAATCGTATGGAATCAAGAAAGTAGTCAGTTTTTGATCTCGAAAAACTTTGTAATGGTCACATTCATGAAAAAAGTTTATAAGACTTTTTTTAGAGCGTTCAATTCCCAACAAATACTGGCGAAAAAGTTGGCTGTAGGATTTTTGCGTGAGAAGATCTATTCATTTACATAGAAGCTTTTTCACGAAAACAAAAAACGGCAATGACGCACACTTTCCCATTAACATAAAAAACTCATATACACATGTTCATTATACTCCATTGGTGGTCAGGAAGTCGATTTTCTGGATACCCTTCGAAAAAAAATATCGATTTGTTGGGCTCACCCTAGTGTATACTCATTAAAAAGGATATGACTGTTTGTCAGCTAAGTAAACGAACAAACAGTTTGTACATATGTAATTGCCCATATGCATTTTTTATCGCATTCATTCATAATAGGGCAGAGCTTGAATTTTATAAATAAAAAATATATTTATTTAATTTTAAAAATATTTTAATTAACATTTTGAGGTCACCCACTAATTTTTCGTAAAAAGTTATAAAAATGCTCGAATTGGATTTTTTTTAACCTTCTTTAGTCTGCTTTTAATTAGCAACAAAACTTGTACCACCCTTATGTACACATCAGGGGCGTCGCTATATTAATTTATTCTGATAGACTTAAGTCGATAGTGAGTACAGTTTGCTTTGGAATGGCTCATAGAGATACTTCTCATTCGTCTCAAGTTAGTTATTGTATGTATCTTCGAGTAATCTCAGCTTGCAAACAACAACGACTGTAGTCAAGTTGAATAAGTTTGTTTTTAAAAATATTTAATGACCCTTCTCTGAGAGTGAACAGCCGTCGACTCAAGGTTAAGACGTCACTGCAAAAAAATACACTCATAATATGTATTGGCAAGATATGCTGCTACAGTTTTATTTGTTTGCTTTCACATATTTCGTTTTTGTGTTTTGAACTTTTTTTATTGCATTTTTTGTTCATTATTGACAATAACACTGTGCAACAAAATGTTATTAAGGCTTTGTTATAATAATGAAAAACACTTGAAACCAATACAAGTGATGGAATGAGATGTTTTTATCGTTTTGTGCGAATACTTGAACCTTTAAAATTCTACAAAAACATATGATATATGCATTAAAATTTCGAATGGAAAAATGAATTGTTTCTCCTAAAATCCTTATCGACCGGAACTACTTAGTTAGGTTAGGTTCAAGTGGCTGCCGCAGAGGCACACTTAGGCCAAACTACTTAGTTACCAAATGTAGAATCGCTTTGACCAAGCGTTAGCTCATGGGAAACGAGACATCAGTCATATTTACCTAAATATGTATAAGTATCTTGCAAATCTTTAATCCCTAAAAGTAAACTTTTTGTTGCACAGTGTAATCTTTTGTAAACTTTCACCGGCAACAAGAAACGTGTATATGTTGTTAAACGAAAGTTTTTCAATTTGCTGATTGCAATTTTTTATGCTTTTTAAAAGTTTATATTTTGACAATCAGAGCTAGCTGTCGTGGAGCAAATCGTTTCCAATTTTGGAAAGAGTAAAAAAATTTCAAAATAAAACTGATGAGCAAATAAATGTTTGTATTTTGTGCCACTTAAAGTCGACTAATAATGTGAGCTGACCCAGTGGGAAAGTAGGTAATGCATTACCCGTTTTCATTCATGAAAAGAAGCATGAGCAAAGTAACGCATGAAAAAATATTTGAAAAATCTTCCCATGTAATGTATTTCGTAAGATTTTATTTTTCAAAAACATTACTTTTCCTATGACATTGCTGTACAAAAAGTAATTCGTGAATTCCACTATACATAAAAATTTTTTAGGGGATATACATTACTTTATACATTACCAAACATTACCTTTTCCCACTGGGGAAGGTGGGCATTTTTTAATTCTAAAAGTTCTTTTTTTTTTGGTTGGAGGATAAAATTCAATAAGCAAGACGGATTTTTCTCTGTCGTAAACCCGTAATATAGGGTCAGAATAAGAAAATTATGGGTGAAGTCCATACTGTTGAAAAACACCTTTGACTTTACTTCTTTTTAGAAATTCTCGGCTTTAGCTAAAGAACCTGTGAATGATATCACATGATGTAATATGATATCACATGATATAATATCCCTGCAGAGAACTCAGGCACTAGTGACACAAATTTCTGGTTCAGAACAAGATATAAAGTGGCCAATAATAACTAGTACGCTAGTGATAACATTTTCACTAGTTCCCTGCAGTGAACTCAGGCACTAGTGACACAAATTTCTGGTTCAGAACTAGATATAAAGTGGCCAATAAGAACTACTACGTTAGTGATAACATTTTCACTAGTTCGAAACAAGTGTTCGAGGAGTCATTAAAACACATTTGGATTCGTATTTGAACTTAAATTTTTGTATTTAGTTTATATTCGTTTCTATGCTTAGAAATGGTTCAGAACTATCGAAATAGTGCCAATAAACGAACTAGATCCAAACTGTCGAATTTTGTACTAGTTCTAGCCTAGGAAGAAAAAAAAAATAAATGAAATACTATAATATATGTGGATATCACAACAAGAAAATTATATCAGATGATGTGATGTGACAGAGAAGACCTACGAAAAGTGACGTTGGGCAAAAACTATAGTTCCCAGTTTACTGAGAAGGATCTCTTCACCTTGAAGCCTTGGTTATCACTACTGAAAGCTACAAATTTGTAATTGTGAAGGACTTGTATATTTGGGAAGTAACTATAGCTTGAATATTGTATGTGATTGAGAAGTAAAATCGTCTCTAAATCATGTAAAGTCGAAGTAAATAAGTGTCTAGTACACGTCCTGATACTAATTATTCAGGTATACCCTCAAAATTAAATAAGATAATCCTTAGAGTACTCACAAAAAAGTTCTAGTTACGAAGCAGGTGTATACGAGCAATAAGTAAAAATCAAACAAATCTTCATCTAACCTTCGATAAGCTTTTATTAATTTGCACACCTCATAAGAAACCAATGAAGTGCCACAAAATTCCTCAGGCTTTGGTAAATACTATCAATTTAATCTTTTTCTAAAATTGATTTCTCTAATACCATCATTTAGCAAATTTTTGACCATTTAAAGTAAATATGAAAATCAAAGCTCCAAAGAATTCGAGCCAAAAAATAGCTAGCAGCAAGAAAGCTATGTAGTATTTACATAGGAAAAGAAAGCAAAGATAAATACTAACAGCAACAAAAAACTAATAACAATCAGGGAATCTCGTAGAAAACCCCAACCGCAGAACATACAATGAGCATAAAATAAAATCGAAGGAAAATCCAATGTTGTTAGCTTTGTTGTTTGTGTACATGCGTGTAGGTTTGTGTTCCCTGTAGGGATATAAGCTCACTAGTTTTATAACTTAATAGAAATATGTAATAGAATGATGCATACTATGCACAAACAAATCTTATCCAAATTGGCGAATATGTGCAGAAATAAATAAAAGGCATTAAGGTGGCAACCCTAGGAGCCAACTCATTTTTAAGGCATCATGGTTGGTATGCGGCTGAAAATGCCCCTGACTTGATACCCATATTGGTATACCTTGCTTAATATAAAAAATAGACAGGTGGCAACCCTGTAAACCGCCCCAAGTGGCAACACCCAAGTGAACAGTCTTAAAATCAAGCTTACTATCTCTATGTCAAATTTCATTACAATCGGCCAAGCGGTCCAAAATGACCACAAAATTACCATAAAATGATACCAAAATGATCCCAAAATAATCCCAAAATGACCCCAAAAATGATGCTAAAA
Organism: Campiglossa producta; assembly: GCA_964058755.1. NCBI lineage: Eukaryota > Metazoa > Arthropoda > Insecta > Diptera > Tephritidae > Campiglossa > Campiglossa producta. The sequence continues at coordinate 15,988,685 of CAXKVI010000002.1, read as the reverse complement.
TGATCCCAAAAATACTCTTCAGTGATCCCAAAAATAGCCAAAAACGACCGCAAAATTATACCAAAATTACCCAAAAACTACCCCTAAATGATCCAAAAATGATCCTAAAATAATCCAAATATCATCCCAGATAACCCACATTGTTTTAATATTAAAAGTGTTGCCACCTAAACTTATTTTAAAACTAGCTGGTGCCCGCGACTTCGTATGCGTATAATTTCTATTTTTTTTGCAGCTGGGTCAGCAAAGAATAAAATCCAACAAAAAGACTGGAGTTCAGCACTTAAGGGTACCATAATGTATTAACACATTTTTGTGGAAATATTCGTCGATACCTCCGAAACCGGTCGAGCTATCGAAATTTCAAGATATCTCCCAAACCATTTCAGATATTTCAATGAATCATATCGCATATTATAAGACTCATTGACGCCTTTCGTTTGACACCCATATTGCACTAAGGCATTTTTGGTCACCCCTGGTCCACATATTGGGCGATAACTCCAAAACCGGATGAGATATCGAAAAAAGAAATATCTTAAATTTTAAGTTGAGCGTCGAGAAATCTAACGAAAAAAGTTTCATTCAACTCCATTCATTACTTTCATAGTGATACGGCCACAAACATACGGACAGACATACAGACAGACACACAAAATTTTTTAAAATGGTTGATTTGGTTTCTACTCGCTTAATAATGCTTCCCCCTATCAATTTTTTAAGGATATCTGCCATGTACAGACATCGATCTGTTACAATTTTATTATATGTAGAGACAAGATGTGTCATATAAAAACATTTAGTCAGTGGATGAGCTATAAGATTAAATTTTTACAAAAAAGAGTTGCCACTTATTTAAAAATTTGGTTTGCAAGGTTTGTAGAAATAATTTAAAATAAGTGGCAACTTTGTAAAAAAATAAATAGCCAGCCAGAGCCATTAGGTGATCCGTTTGGAAGATAGGCATCAACATATATACAAGTGCAAGTAAAATTTGCGATTTTTGCGAACTCAAGGACATTGTTTTCCCAACTAATAAACATTATTTTTTTTGGGCCATAATGCCAATTTGGGGGTTTTTGGTTTAAATTAACTTGTGACATTCATTTTTTCTTTTGAGGAACGCCAGAGGGCGCTCCGTACTTTATTTGGAAAATCTACAAAATTTTATATCCTCACAATGCTGCACATTTTCGACTGATCTAAAATTTAAATTTAATTATAAGAAATCCAAATTTGGTGGATTTTTGTAAAAAAGACGTTAGAATAGATAAAAGTGCGTAAAGGCGTGAAAAGATTGCCAGAAATGTATTCCTTGACCCCACAATCCCCAGATACATATTTGGCTTAGTTTTCACTGCAGCTGTTTCAATAGTTGTTCCACTTAAAAAAAGGTCAGACAGAAAAAATCGCAATTGAGCAAAAATGCTTGAACTTGTCCATATAATCACAATCGAGATGTGCTTCTGTGAATTTTTTTGGGAGTCGAACCGCCCTAGTATTATTAAATTTATATCATATGGTAATCCTGCAAAGCCATATCATCGCTCGACTGACAGAAGCATGAATGTGCTAAAATTAAATTTTTGCAAAATCGTATTTGAAAGTTTATTGCCCTAGCAAAATTTTACAATTTTGTTTTTGACATAGTTTTTACGTTAATATTTCTTAAATTCCTCGAGTTACGGCAAATTTATCTTTTAAAAATTTCGAAGTAAATGGTTAACAATTTTCGTTGTGCCAGAAACACGAATGTGTAACAAAATGGTTACGTATACGCCATGGTGCCTGTTGTCGAGTGCAAAACATTCATGCTTCCGGCACAATTAAAATGAAAAAAAAAAATTGGAAATTAAATTTTTAGACATTTTTGTTGTGCCAGAAACATGAATGTTTAGCACATTCGTTTTTCTGGCACAATTTTCAGATTTTGTACTTCACATTCATGAAAATGGCATTGCAAATTTACGGCGGCTCCTTGTACTTAGGAAACCCAGGATTTTCGTGAATCGTAGAGAAACGAGAGGTTAATTACGTGAACCTATTAACTCAAATCTAGAAAATTTGCACATTCATGCCTCTGGCAAGCGAGTAACGATATGTTAGATAAAATATCGGGATGTGTAGTGGATTATCTACATTAAAAACCACATTCCAATCGATAGAGGCCTTTGCGAAATAAAATGAATATTCGTTTGGATGGCAGCTCTAAGCGAAAACATTTTATGGTACAAATTAGTAAACCTTAGATTTGTTTGTTTTCGACTAAAAAATCCTAACTTAAAAAAATGTTTCTCTGCTAAGCTTAATCCGTAACCAATAAAATTGTAGCTGTTCCTCCAAAATTTCATACCGGGTCTCCTACTTTGTAAATATATACAAATACAAAATTTTGTTTTTCTTTTTATTGTTAACCACAATATGAAGGAGTCCAGGACAACAATATGGCGGCCAATTGAACATTTCGGAAATTGGATATTTCGCACTTGATGATGGTCTACAAATTGCCCTCTGGTATCGAAGATCAACCACAATTACAAGGCGAATGGACATGAAGATGGCACGCATCCGTTGCTTGATTGTGGTAAGTGGTCTACTTATTGGTAATACACACACACATGCACGCACATTATTGAAGGACACAAAATCATGTATTTACACTTACTAAGTCTATACACAACACAGACATACATAAACAAATCTATACAATAATAGCCGTAAGGCAAAATTTAGTAATAGCAATCTAGGGTGACGGAAACTGAGTGTAAATTGAGTGTGGTTGTGCCGCAAATAAAAAGATAAATTGACAATACAATTGGATATATATATATTTATATATGTAGCTACAGAGAGGATATCAGCAAACAATTGGACAATAGCAAATAAACAAACAAATAAAAGCTTAAGGAGCCGAACATATTTGAAAACGCTTAGTTGATTGCGTAGGAGCTTGGCAAATGTGTGATTAGAATGTGAATGTGCGACAATGAGTGCGCTAGGATTGTATGTATGTACTTTTGCACATGTGAGAATACACTTTACTACATGCACACATACACACACGCATCTAAGTGTGTGCTTAGTTTACACTATTTTGTAAATATTGCTCACTTCTGCAAGTTTGTTATTTGCAATTGCTGCCACAATGTTCTTTGATTTCCCATGTGGAAATGCGTATATCTCACGTGTAATCCCATTGTATTCTTAGAATGAAGAATTTGCAAATGAATACTTAAATCTACATACGCAGAAGTGTGGTGTTAGTAAGTGTGTTTTGGTATAGTGAGTGTGTTTTTTTGTTTTTGATATTCAAACAATTTCGCTCGAATAAGTTTTCCTTTTTGATAATAAAAAAGAAATTCATATCTCAAAGGGTTAATGTGCAAATGACAAATGCGGATTTGTGTCTCAACTAGTGAGGGAAGTGCTATAAATTTCAAATTTTCTTTTCTAACTTTGAATGATAGGCTCTAGTACTGTTGAACTGCGACTAATGTATGTGTATATGTGTGGTTAAACTTGAATAGTGGCACTGATGATTTGTTTTATTTTATTTAAATATTTTTTGTTTTATTTATCATTTTATTGTAATGTTATTGTAATTAATGTAGTTTTGGCAATCTTAATTTAATTAAATTTAGTTTATTTTGTTCCTTTCTTCTATTCTACTCTATTAGATTATATTAATTTTATGTTATTTTTTTTATATTTTATTTGTATAACTAAACGTTACTCATACGCCGTGTATGACCTATAGAGTGTGCACCATAATTGTAATTATTTTTGCTAGAAAACATATTATTACGCATTCTACTTAAATCCTTTTGAAATTTCAATATACTATCCTCGTGAATACGTTCTTTCAATACCCCTGTAAGGATCCTGCTCTCCTTATAAAAATTCACAGATGGAGATTTATTACACAGTCCTTTATTTATGGGAAAAATAATAACCTAAGTCATTTTCAAAGCCTGTAGTAATTATTGACGAACTTAACTTAATTAAATTAGGTTTATTGTATTCCTTTCTTCTATTCCACTCTACTGGATTATATTAATTTTATGTTATTTTTTTTTAATTTTATTTGTATAACTAAATGTTACTCATACGCCGTGTATGCCTTAAAAAATGTGCACCATAATTGTAATTATTTTTGCTAGAAAACATATTATTACGCATTCTACTTAAATGCTTTTAAATTTCAATATACTATCCACGTGAATAGGTTTTTCAATACCTTTGCAAGGATCCTGTTCTCCTTAAAAAAAAATTCACAGATGAAGATTTATCACACAGTCCTTTACCTATGTAATTTTCGAAGCGTTAATATAATTTTTTTCGAATTTGGAGTAATCTGATAGCTAAAACACTAATTAAAAATCGGTAACCCGTACCGTTATCCTGGAACAATAAAACTTCGCACACATGTTATTTGGGCTACAACGCGTCGATTTAGGGGGTATGCATATCAAATATCAAACCAAAATAGTTTTCCACACATTTTTGGAACGCTCTGAAATGCATATCGTCGCTCTCTTGCCAAAAGCATGAATGTGTCAAAATTAAAATTTTGGGAAATCGTATTTGAAAGTTTATTATTCTCGCAAAATGTGAAATTTTAGCTTTTGACATAAAAATGTTTTTGCAAGGTTTTAAGTTTATTTCTTTCCACTGATATACTTTTTACTTTAATATTCTTTAAATTTTCAAGATACGTCACATTCATCTTGTAAAAATGTGCAGTATGTTTAGAGTTTAAGCTTGTGCCTATTTACAAATATACATCTACTTCCATTCTTTCTCCTTTCAATGTGCAGATAACAAATAAAAATCTCACAGATACCCTGGAGCATTACTTAACAACACGCTATGACACGCATTTGGATTCAATGCATCGCTTCAATTTTGCTTTACTCTCGTACGTAAGGGATTTGTACAATTTCAGGTTCGTTTACTAAATGTTTTTAATTCGTATTCGGATCACTTTTCTATTTTTTTTTATCTTTTCGATACATTTTTTTTAGATGGGTTTTTGTTTTGTTAATTTTTAGCTTTGAGCTAATTTTCGCTTTTAATTTCATCGAAGAGCAGTCGCTTCTTTTCTTCTTCCTTCGTAATACCGTAAGCTTATTGATATGAAATTTCTAATCTAACATCATTATCATCAACATCTTTCTTAACTTCTATTGGAGTATAGCGGCTCAGCACGGTAGCTCAATTACTTTTCTTTTATCAATATTCTCGAATGTTTCAATTTGCCGACATCTGAAGTACATTAACACTGTACTACCTTGAAGCTTATGAATCGCATAATGCTTTTAAAGCGAGCTGCACAACTCAAGTAGCTGCTCATTTCGAAGAAACATTTGTTGACAAAAGCGTATCTCCAACTAATCGAAAAAATTACTTGATATGCCTTAAATTCCTTAAGTCGCCACATTATCCACAAGGTGCCCAATAACTCACGCTCAAACAAGTGAGAATCATTCATAATCCATCTAATTTTCGAGCTTTGCAAAGTCAATATAATTTGTCATATCATAATGCAAAATGTAATTTTTCATTAAAAAAAAAAAAAAACAATTCAATAATGCAAATTTCAATTACCCAAAATGCTATGTGTACTTAAAAAAATCTATTGCTTTTTTCCAGTTTCATACTCTCAAAGACTTCCACTTGGGGTTACCTGAAGAATGGCAAATTTGATGGCATGATTGGTGCATTGGTACGTAAACAAGCGGATATTGGTGGTTCGCCGATTTTCTTTCGTATCGAACGTGCCAAAGTGATTGATTACACAACACGAACATGGGTGGCTAGGTGAGTAGGCGAAAGAAACGGAAATAGGGAGACCGAATACAGCACTGGTATACAACGCCAGCTTAGTGAAAGTGATAAATGGTAAAATGAGCGTAATGTTAAAAAAAGTTAAATGCAAGCTAGCAAGGCAAGTCAAGTCTGCCTGTCAGTTTTTCTTGTGTGTGTTAGTGTTTTTTTTTTTTTTGCTGTGGTGTACTGTGGTTTGAGAGGTGTGGCCAGTATAGTTAGTGACTGATATTTTATTTGCTTATTTAGACTTCATGGTAGATTGTGTGGTGAGAAGGAGTGGGAGATGACGTAAATAAGCGTGAAAAAATGACTTACTCTTGTTGAGGAGTGGGTGAGTGACGAAATGGTGGAACTAATGGACTGTGAGACAAAATAAAATATTTGAAAAAAATTTTAAGTTTCCGTTTTTTTTTTTTTCGTTCGAAAAAATGAAAACTAAAACCTAATATTTTATTTTATTTAAGTATATGTTGGTTTATTTTATTTCATTTCATTTATTTAATTTCTTTTAATTTTAATTTACTATTTTTTTTTATTTCATCTTATTTTATTTGTTTATTCGTTTATTTAATTTAATTTTATTTTATTTTATTTTAGCTTATTTTATTTTATTTTATTTTATTTTATTTTATTTTATTTTATTTTATTTTATTTTATTTTATTTTATTTTATTTTATTTTATTTTATTTTATTTTATTTTATTTTATTTTATTTTATTTTATTTTATTTTATTTTATATTATTTTATTTTATTTTATTTTATTTTAATTTATTTTATTTTATTTTATTTTATTTTATTTTATTTTATTTTATTTTATTTTATTTTATTTTATTTTATTTTATTTTATTTTATTTTATTTAATTTTATTTTATTTTATTTTATTTTATTTTTTTTTATATAATTTTATTTTATTTTATTTTATTTTATTTTATTTTATTTTATTTTATTTTATTTTATTTTATTTTATTTTATTTTATTTTATTTTATTTTATTTTATTTTATTTTATTTTATTTTATTTTATTTTATTTTATTTTATTTTATTTTATTTTATTTTATTTTATTTTATTTTATTTTATTTTATTTTATTTTATTTTATTTTATTTTATTTTATTTTATTTTATTTTATTTTATTTTATTTTATTTTATTTTATTTTATTTTATTTAATTTAATTTTATTTTATTTTATTTTATTTTATTTTATTTTATTTTATTTTACTTTTTTTTATTTTATTTTATTTTATTTCATTTTATTTTATTTTATTTTATTTTATTTTTATTTCACTGTGTTTCATTTTATTTTATTATATTTTCTATGGTTTTTTTTTTATTTATTTTTTTTTTTATTTTTATTTTATTTTTGTTTCTTTTTTTAATTTTATTTTATTTATTTTTTATTTTTTATTATTTTATTTATTTTTTTAGTAAAATAGCATTTTATTTTACATGACTAACAGAACTCTTGTTCCACTGTGCAACGGTCTGTCGCATGTCAGTGTTCTTTTTTTCATGTCAAACATGATTGGAGTGATTGCTGTCAGCTTTTACTCTCATTTTTTTGCAATATGGTCTTCTTTACAAAAGTTGTTGTTGCTGCTCTTGTTATTATAGCTTATGGGTTTTTGTTAGAAAATTTTAAAAAGCAATTTGTTGAAAGCTTTGCACTTGAAAGCGTGGCGAAATCAACTGAATAACTAATATCAATACAATAAAAGCATGCAACAACAAGACTATGCCATAACAAATGCAGTGGAATTGGGGCCGAGGGACCTTAAATATTTCCCTAATGCCTTTATTGTTGGATCACCTGTCACCTTTTTTGTGTTTGTTGTATTGTTGTATTTATTGTTGTGGTTTATTTAATTTCGCATATTGTAAGCTGTCAATGGCATGAAAAATGATATTAAAACGACCGACACAACGAGACCTGCCGTTTAACACTAAATTTATTCATTTTTTTTATGTTCGTATGTAGTATAATGTGTAGTGATATTACCGTTATTGTCAACAATTGTTGCTTTGTTATTGTAAGAGTATTATTGCCGAGATAAATGTTTGTAAGTTTGGCCTTTGCGGTTGACGGAAATAAATCTTCGTGGAATTACATATATGTATATACATATGTATGTAGGCCGCACAAAAAGCCGCAAAGCTCACATACGAATACAAACGTACGTATTATTGAAGTCGCGTGTCTTAATTGACTCATATGTGCATTAGCCCGGATCGGTCCCCATACAAAAAAAAAAGTTGTTCCAGTCCACCCCTTGGATTAAAGATATTTTGAAGGTGATCCCAAAAAAAATTATTTTTTTTTGCCCGATGGGCTATTTACTTTTTTTGACACTACGTCGCCATTTTAAGGCCGATTTTAATGAGCCGTACACCGTTGTTCATGGCTTGGAAGCCGCCACAACTCTTACCTTAATCGGAGTAAAAAATGATTGTCGATCCACCCTATTGTACATGCATACAGGGTGGTTTAAATATAAACTGCCGTTTTTATACTCAGCGTACTAGTACTAGTACAAGGGTATTATAATTTTTTCCACATAACGGTACTAGGTAACGGCACAAAATAATCGAAATAGATATAGGTTTCCATATATGAGTATTTTGATAGATGGCATATGAATATTTTCGGAACACATTATGAGTATTTCCTAGAGTATGTATTTCAGGAAATGTATCTAGAAAATAGCATCGTTAATATTTAGACGCTGATGGGAAAATGCAAACATATGTTTTCCTTTATACACATTAGAGCGTACCAAAAATGTATGGAAAAAAGTTTTGGCTCGAAATTTCATATGCCTAAATAACATGTGTGCGAAGTTTTATAGTTCCAGGGTAACGGTAACCCGTGCCGATTTTTATTTAAAGTTTAAGCTGGCAGCTTATACTAAGTTCGCAAAAATCTACGTTGAGGCTTAGAAAATTACATAACTTTAATATTTTCCCCATATATAAAGAACTGTGTAACAAATCTCCACCTGTGATTTTTTTTTATAAGGACAACAGGATCATTTACAAGGGTATTGGAAAAAACATATTCATGAAAAAAGGACATTGGAATTTCAAAGGTATTTTAGTGGATTGGGTAACAATATTTTTTCTAGAAAAAATAATTGTGTATATCCTGAAATTTTGCAATTATAGTACACTTTTTATATGTCATACACAGCGTATGAGTAACATTTGTTGATTCAAGTAAGACAAGTTTAGATAAATTTGATTTATGTTTTGGTGAGATATCTCCGAAAGGAATTGAGACATCGACAATGAAACTTACACTACGGCTTGCCGTGGTCCGAATTGCGCGTTTTTAATGCATGATGGCCAAAATTAGAGGGTATGCGTTTAAGTAAAATCTCTTAAATTTTTTGGGACAGTCTAATACATACATAATATATCTATACATACATCTTAAAAACCTACTTACATCATTATGAATATTTTGTATACATATATTCACGACCTGCTGCGCTGCACGCCATTTCCACAAAATCAACCGATTAAACGCACATTTTTTCCAGAGAAAACTGCAGGGAATTTATGGGTTGCTCAATTTTGTGCTTGGCACTCCGGGCGACCTTATGTGCCTTATCGACATGGTTGGGTGATTTGTTATGCTTGTAATAGTTTTGTTGTTGCGCTTATGTTTATTGCATTTAAGTTTATATTTAATGGCTTTTGTTGCTGTTTTATTTTCTTTAGCTCACTTCTTAGTTCCACCTACCGTTGTGTTAACGACAATTTAATGCTGCCACCGACACCAACAACGATAACGCCTTCTCTATCAAAACTGCTGCTGTTGCCTCTAATACTACAAGCCTGTGTCCACACAGTAGGGCTGATTACAGTTGAATTACTCCTACTACGCTTTCTCTTCTCTCGAGTGCAGAAAGGTCACGCCAACTGACTTGACAGCAACTTAAGTGCCAATGAAAGGAGCGAGTCATGGGCGGCGCGACACATTTGTATATAGAAGCATGGCGACTGACAGGCAATTTGTTGCGTCCACCGGCTCCTATTCGCCTGCTCACGTAGTATGCGCATAAGATTGACACATTAATTGAAACTAAATCCTGGTAGAGACATGTTTGTTGATTTAATTTCTTTTTGTGTGTAAAATAAGATTTATGTTTGTGGCTTTACACCTGCTGCTTGAATTTTAGAATTTAAGATGCGATAGTAGGGCTTAATTGACAGCGCTTGTGTTGATAACCGTGTTGGGTTCAGCTGCTACACGAATATGAGGTTCAAATTTGTATGGTACATTATCTCGCATTTAATTCAATTTCTATCCACAGACCCTGTTTCATATTTCGTCATCCACGCAGCACAAAAAAGGATCGGATCGTTTTCTTGCAACCCTTTTCAAATACCATTTGGATTTTATTAGCTTTTTGTGGCATATTTACCATATGTTTCTTATATCTATTGACAACAATGGAGCGTCGTTTTGAAGCTGTTGGTGTCGTAAAACAGTTAGGTAAGTATGTACTAAATGGGGTGCTAAGTAAACAATGAACTGTTTAATTGGCTATGGCGATGTAAATTATTAATTTAAATAAAAAAAAATTGAGTACAAAATTTGGGCACATCATTTGAAAAAAGAAAAAATGTAGTAATAAGTTTAGTAAACATTTAGATAAACAAAATTTTAGTACAAAATGTAAATAAAAAAATTTGAAAAGTCATATTTTAGTACAAAGTCTTTTTTAGTACATTGATTAGAGTCTGTATTTAATATGGGAAACATTTTTATACACAAATGTTTTTAACAAGCAAAATTTTAGTACAAAATCTGTATAGTAACTTTAAAGCACAGTTTATTTGAGCACAAAGTTAAAAATAGTAAAAAAAAATTTTAGTACAAATTAAAAGCAAAGATGGGAAACATTTTTAGAACATAGTTGAGAACACGTTCTTGTACAAAGTTTTTAGTACAAAAATTCAATGGAAAAATTTTTAGTACACAAATTTTTATAGCAATAGTGCAACATGTTTTGTAAAATTTTTAAGTACACCATCTGCATGCCTCGTTTGAATATAGTACATAATTTTTAATAAAAAAATTCCGTAGTACATTTTTAGTATAAAAGTTTTAAAAGCAATATGTTAGTGCACCGTTTCTAGTAAACATTTTTAGTACTAATTTGGATGCCTCATATAAATATAGAAAACATTTTTTGATCACAAAGTTTTTAACACAAAAATTTCATTGCACCCTTTTTAGTACAAAAGTTTTGAAAGCAATATTATAGTGCACCTTAAAAATGTTTAGTACTAATTTGGATGCCCCATTTGTATTTGGAGAACGTTTTTAGAACTTAGTTGAAATCACGTGCTAGTACAAAGTTTTTGGTACAAAAATTCAATGGAACAATTTTTAGTACACAAGTTTTTAAAGCAATATTTTAGTGCAACATTTGAATAAAGTACAAAGTCTTTAATACAAAATTTCAATAGCGCACTTTTTAGTACAAAAGATTTTAAAGCAATATGGTAGTGCATCGTTTTAGTAAACATTTTTGGAACTAATTTGAATGCGTCATTTAAACATAGAAAACATTTTTGGAATACAGTTGAGAACACGTGCTAGTACAAAGCTTTTGGTACAAAAATTCAATAGCACATTTTTAGTACCCATTTGTATATGGAGAGCATTTTTAGAACATAGTAAAAATCACGTGCTAGTACAAAGTTTTTGGTACAAAAAATCAAAGCACACTTTTTAGTACAAAATTTTTAGTGATAATTTGCATGCCTCTTTGTATATGGAAAACATTTTTAGGACACGTTTCAGTAAAAAGTTTTTTGTAGAAAAAAATTTAGTACACAAGTTTTAAGATCATTATTTTAGTTCAACGTCTTTACTACATAATCTTTATGTCCCAATTGTATATGGGCACATTTGTAGAACACATTTGCGACTACGCGCTAGCTTAAGGTTTTTAGTACAAAAATCCAATTGCCCAATTTTTTGTACACAAATATTTTTAGCAGGCTACATTTTGGTACAAGGCAACTAAAATCAATTTATTAGTACACAATTTGGATTTACACAATTTAAGTACACAAGTAGAGAAAACATGGTTGAACAAAATGTTTAGAAAAAAATCTTAAATAGCGTAGTTTTTAGTAGAAATATTTTTTTAAAAAGAATTATTTTAGTACCAAGTTAGGAAAATTAAGAATTACTCTGTGTAATGGTTCATCTATGCAGTAGATAAAGAATATTCCCTTTCGAAGCACAGACAGACTAAGACTGATGCAGCTATAACATTTTCTTACTTTTTAGTTTTACTAGGAAATCTAGTTTAAGTTTAAGAATGTTGACAAAGGATGCTGAGCGGCACTATAACCAACTCTATTTAATATTTTCAGTGAAACGTTTTGCACAAATATCGATTTCTTTCATTTCATCGCCTCTAGTTAAAATTTATCAATTTTGCACGACAATTTTGCACATAAAATCTCATTAAATTGTCAGTTATTACACATTTCGATAATAAAATTTTCCACTCTGCGTCTCACAGACGCACCTCTTCTTCCTCCTTTTTCACTAGCCTCCGCCGAAGTTCGAACATTCCATTTTTTCACTTGAGCAATTTTTATAGCTTACGACGGCGACAGCTTCATAATATACAGTCCCAATTGAGGATAGGACATACTTTGCGATAGGGGCACGATACCCAATAGACAATGCAAACTTTCTGACATTATAAATCAAAAACTTTCAATTTTCACAAGCGAATTCTAAAGACATAATTACATACAACTTCAAAAGATGCACTTTCATACAAAGTTTGTGGAACGTAAAGCAAAGCAAAATTTTGGCCTATTGGCAAAGACGAGGCGCGCATCTGTCAAGGCTTCAGAAAGTTTTATGTAATTAGGCCTTAAGAATCGAGAGATGGTGCACTCACGCACACTTACAAATACATATTGGAAAAATTGCCTAGGCATTGGATAGACGATGTCATTCATCGATTGCCTCCATAGATTCCCCATTTAAGTACTGAAGCTTGCAAACCTCATATAGAAGCGCTAGTGATTAGGTGCATTCGCAGCTGCAGGACATGCTGGGACATTGAGCAAATATCGCTTGCGAAAAGTTTTTGTGGCACGAATATGAACTTTTTTCTTTGGTAAACTGCGAGATCATTGCCATTAAACTCTCAGCTTGAATGCGCTCACATTGCAGCACGTTTTCGAAAATTTCCTGCAGCGGAAAAAAACGTTTGAAAATTTTTTATAGCCAGTTGTAAAATAAAGCAAAGAAAGGTAATAAAATAAAATAAAAAAAAAAAAATAAAAAAAAAAAAAAAATAAAATAAAAAAAAATAAAATAAAGTAAAATAAAATAAAATAAAATAAAATAAAATAAAATAAAATAAAATAAAATAAAATAAAATAAAATAAAATAAAATAAAATAAAATAAAATAAAATAAAATAAAATAAAATAAAATAAAATAAAATAAAATAAAATAAAATAAAATAAAATAAAATAAAATAAAATAAAATAAAATAAAATAAAATAAAATAAAATAAAATAAAATAAAATAAAATAAAATAAAATAAAATAAAATAAAATAAAATAAAATAAAATAAAATAAAATAAAATAAAATAAAATAAAATAAAATAAAATAAAATAAAATAAAATAAAATAAAATAAAATAAAATAAAATAAAATAAAATAAAATAAAATAAAATAAAATAAAATAAAATAAAATAAAATAAAATAAAATAAAATAAAATAAAATAAAATAAAATAAAATAAAATAAAATAAAATAAAATAAAATAAAATAAAATAAAATAAAATAAAATAAAATAAAATAAAATAAAATAAAATAAAATAAAATAAAATAAAGTAAAATAAAATAAAATAAAATAAAATAAAGTAAAATAAAATAAAATAAAATAAAATAAAATAAAATAAAATAAAATAAAATAAAATAAAATAAAATAAAATAAAATAAAATAAAATAAAATAAAATAAAATAAAATAAAATAAAATAAAATAAAATAAAATAAAATAAAATAAAATAAAATAAAATAAAATAAAATAAAATAAAATAAAATAAAATAAAATAAAATAAAATAAAATAAAATAAAATAAAATAAAATAAAATAAAATAAAATAAAATAAAATAAAAAAATAAAATAAAATAAAAAAAATAAAATAAAATAAAATAAAATAAAATAAAATAAAAAAATAAAAAAAATAAATAAAATAAAAAAAAATAAAAAAAAAAATTAAAAAAATGAAAAAAATAGAAAAAAGTAAAACAAAAAAAAAAAAAAAAAATAAAATAAAAAATAAAATAAAAAAAATAAAAAAAATAAAATAAAAAAAATTAAAAAAATAAAATAAAATAAATAAATAAGTAATTCAGATTTACACTTTTTGTTTTTATTTCCATTTTTTATATGCAGTGTTAGAGGCTAGGTATACTAAATTCGTATTAGAAGAATTTTTCTTATTTCACTTATATTTCTTATCGTTTTCCCACTTCCTTTACCATTTTCAACTCTATTATCTTTTTCTATTTTTGGCTCTACTGGTTTTTGGCAACAATTGACTCCCTTGTGCATGTTATGCAACGACACAAAAGGACAAAGCACACGCGCTACGACCATCAATGCCGTGGCTGCTACCAAACAACAAAGTGCAATCGGTGGTAATGATGAACTACGAGTTAGTTGCTTTTCCACACGGACAGCGATGAGGGCAACAACGATGCGGACAACGATGAGGACAAGTGGCAACACAATGCATTGCAGCATTTTCCAAAAGAAGAACACTTTGGATGGCCCAACAAAAGAGCAACGGAAACAAAAGCTAGGAAAGTTACTGAAACATAATAAAGTGAAGGAGCAGGAAAAGGTGAAACGTATTAGCTTTAGGCACTGCATGCTTGGTTGCGGTAATGCGTGCTGTGGCCAAACACGGTGCACTAATGTGGTACAACAGCAGCAACGATTTAGTTTGTTCTTCGAATCGATGCTCTTCTATGTTAGTTCCATTTGTCAGCAAGGTAAGAATGCACCAAGTAACAATGGGTGGATGGAATGCAGAGGGAAGGGAGGGTGGGGGGTTAGTCTATTGAAAGTAATATGCAATCATATATTGTTTGCTTGTTGGTGTGCGAGGTTACGAAGGTTAAGGAAAAACACGAAAAGCTGTCGAAATATTTGGAGGAGGATTACAAATGTCCTCAGCGGCTCGAAATATGCAACGTAGCCGAACAAAAATTGGAAACAGATACAACTTTTTATAGGCGAATTGAAATTCCGAATAATTGGAGGGATTACAGCTTTTTGCGGAGCTCAAACGCAAGCTGCACAACGAAAGAACCTTTTCTGAGAAGATTTAAATGGCAGAAATACAATGGGAGAGTTTGCCAAACCACTGCCGAAGCTCATTCTTGAAATGGGTTGACTCTTTCGATGTATCTACAGTGGCACTTACAGTTGCTGGAAAGACTTATGTTTGTTTGTTGTGAACAGAATCGACGATTTTGGATCGGTTTTGCTCCAGTTCGTACCACAGATCATGCGTGGCAGTAATCTTTATCCACCGTAATCAGTAGGAGCGACCATCTACCTCAGCTTCCCCTATGTTTAGTTCTAGGAAAATGTCTTAAAGACTCCCACTTTTTGGTAACGATACTGTACTTCGATATGTGTGTGGGCTGCATACAGTTATTGTTCTCATGTGTTCCCATTTGATAGCATGTGTGGCATGCAACGCAATTTATGTGTTTGCAAAGTTTACTTTTCAGCTTTGCTTTCATTTCTAAGAAACTTCAGCCATTTTTCGTTTAGCTTGTGAGGTCGATTCCGAGGTTTTGTAAGTTCAATTTCATTCGTTTGGCTATGTTTGCAAGACTTTCTGTATGTAAACATAGCTGAACAAATTTCTTGTGAATGTTTTGGGCGGCAAGAAATCTGGGAAAAACATCTATATGAATTCATTGCGTTGTTCAATCAGCAAAACAAACAAACAAAGCTTTCGAATGAAATCAAATTCGCGAAAACTGTAGAGCGAAAGTTGAGGTATTTTCATATTTATTGTTGTTGCATGAAAATATGTTGCATGCATTCGTGAATGTAAATGTAACAAAAGAAACTTGAGTTAAACATTCAAAGAGACGCATTCAGACATAGTTAAAGTCAATGGAGCAAACGGTTTTTACGTCTTGATTTGAAGGAATTACATATGTTGTTCACGGATAAAAAAAAAATAAAACAAAACAAGTAAGGACGTCTAAGTTCGGGTGAACCGAACATTATATACCCATATTGCATATCACTTTTTATCAACTTATGCAATTATAATATTTATGAAAACTCAATGAGCATATTTACGACTTTAGGGCAGTACAGCCTTAACCTGTTAACCGTATAGCCTAAAAATAGTTAACAACCTATTTTATGTAGTGTACAGCTCCAATTTTATGTAATCGGCCTGCTGCTAACATCAGTACAACGTCATACTGTTAGTAGTATAGCCTAAATGTAGGCAACGCTTACAGATCCAATTTTATTGTAATGTAATGTACAGCTCCAATTTTATGTAATCGGTCTGCTGCTAACATCAGTACAACGTCATATGCCTAAATGTAGGCAACGCGTATATTTATTTTTGTCAAGTTATGTTGCTAACGCTGAACCTTTTAACATTGATATCTAAGCTGCAGTTAAATGGTGGGCGGCGAGCAGTTTATTATTATTGTTGTTGCTATATTATATGGTTGAGGGAGTTGGCCGGGGTTGCCGGTTCGAATCCCACCTCAACCAAAGTCTTTTTAATTTTATTTAATTTATTATTTTTATATTCCATCAAGTCTCATGGACTGTGTTTGGTTCTTTTTAATTATTGGTATGTACCATCAAGTCTAGCGGACTGTGTTTTGGTATTGACACTCTGTATGTATTAATTGGGGCGAGCACTTTGGCTCTGAGAATGCATCGTTGGCTATTCTCACTTCCTTAGAAAACCCCTCAAAATTGTTGGTGGTGAGCACTTGGGCTCTGAGGCATTGGCGGCTATTGGCTTACCCCATTTTGCTTGTGAAAAACCACATTTGGTGACTGCGACTATAAGCTATGTATTCCGAATATTCCATAAATTATCTGCGAATTACAATAATATGTAATGCAGATGAAATAAACGAAACCATGTTATGTCGCTTAAACATACTCCCCGCCCTAGACGGCTTAGTCGTCTAGTAAAGAGCCATAGGTGCTGGTTTGATCCGGCTCGAAGGACCATATCTAAGCTGCAGTTAAATGGTGGGCGGCGAGCAGTTTATTATTATTGTTGTTGCTATATTATATGGTTGAGGGAGTTGGCCGGGGTTGCCGGTTCGAATCCCACCTCAACCAAAGTCTTTTTAATTTTATTTAATTTATTATTTTTATATTCCATCAAGTCTCATGGACTGTGTTTGGTTCTTTTTAATTATTGGTATGTACCATCAAGTCTAGCGGACTGTGTTTTGGTATTGACACTCTGTATGTATTAATTGGGGCGAGCACTTTGGCTCTGAGAATGCATCGTTGGCTATTCTCACTTCCTTAGAAAACCCCTCAAAATTGTTGGTGGTGAGCACTTGGGCTCTGAGGCATTGGCGGCTATTGGCTTACCCCATTTTGCTTGTGAAAAACCACATTTGGTGACTGCGACTATAAGCTATGTATTCCGAATATTCCATAAATTATCTGCGAATTACAATAATATGTAATGCAGATGAAATAAACGAAACCATGTTATGTCGCTTAAACAATTGAAAAAAGTCCGTTACGAACTTTTTAACATTAACATTTTTTTCATTTCACTCCCACCGCCAAGGTCTGCGATAAAAAATAAAATTAAACAAAAAATAAATGAAATGAAAAAAAAAATGAAGTAAAATCAAATCAAATAAATTCAAGGAGAAAAAACCCAAAGGAAAAATAAGAAAAACAACAAAAGTAAAAAAAATATATAAAAAAATCAAAGAAAAAAAATTAATTAAATTGAAATAATGAAATAAAAGAAAATAAAATGAAATAATGTTAGCTCAACACAATTTGCCCAATTTAAAAAAAAAATAAAGTTACAAAGTTTTTTCTAGGCGCTTGATTTGACCTATTTTTTCGATCTCTACTCATTATTTAAATTTTAAAGTTAGTTTTCCTCAAATTCGATTTTGTTGGACATACATATGTGTGGAAAACGTTAACACATCAAACCTCACAGGCACTTGTGAGTCAAGCATTTTTAATTGCGCCTCACCCTTATCCCAACATAGATATGCGTGCGTATGCGCTTTTGTATTTCCAGAGAAAACTTCAATTTGTAATTTTCGAAAATGCACTTTAAGGCAGTGACCTGTGCAATCTGAAAGTGTTTGGAAGAATGAGCTGAAGGGTAGCCGGAAGTGCATACAAAGTGAATGATAGATTCATTGCACTTGAGAGTGTTAACTAAGTACTTATGTACATTCATACAAACCGTATAAGGCTTGAAGCCAATGATTACGTACTTATGTAAACTTGATCGAATGAATTAGGTAGCAAATGCAAGTAATTGTGCTACTTTTCTAAGGATTTGATAAATTATACTCACGTCGAGAACTGCAGATGTTTGGAGAAATTTTCGTGTTAGCTGTTACAAAACAGGATGTGGATTACGAATGAATATGTGAGTGCATTAAAGTGTGTTAAGGTATGTGTGTGTGTGTGTATGTGCAAAATGCAATATTGCTAATTACTGAACTCAGCATTAGAACGGATGAGTGAAGTTTGAAAAATGTGCGTGCATACGAAAGTACATAATGAATATGCTCGTGCTGTATTGGTGTTTTGGTGTATTTGTGTAGGTTTTTTGGTTGAAAGTAAACAAAAAGTAGAAATCGGAATCAAAGATTAAAGCAGCACATGCATGAATACGTTGAATTGAAGTTTTGAGAATAGCACGCTCTTCGCCTTCTCAGGGATATAACAAATTTTCCAATAAACTTATTTCGACAGCTTTGAGTGGTTTTTTTTTTTTTTTTTTTTTTTTTTTGCAAACATATTTCTAATTACATATTAAACTTCTTTGAAGTGCATTGCTAGTGAATCCAGCACTTTTTAATCCTCTTTATTTCCGTTTTTGTATGTATACGATTTATCTTTATTCCTTTGACTGTATTTGAAAACATCATCTGTTCATCGAATATGTAGGTTTGACGTTTTCGACGAATTTCTTTTCGGGTCGTTGCATCGTTATTACCAGTCTACTTTTCGCTTTTGCCATCTATCAATTTTATTCTGCCAGCATTGTTGGTACCTTACTAATGGAGAAACCAAAAACTATTCGTACATTGCGTGATTTGATTCACAGTTCATTGGAGGTTGGCATAGAGGATATACCATATAATCGTGATTATTTTTTGGTAAGTAAAAGAAAAATGAGAAGCTCGCTTGATGACCGTGATGGAGTTTGTTTATTCACTAAGTACTTTACTTACCCAAAATTACCCCAAAATTACCCTAAAATAATCCCAAAATAATCCTAAAATGATCCCAAAAAGACCCTTAAATGTTCCCAAAATGATCCGAAATTGAACTCAAACCGACCTAAAAATGACCCTAAAATTATCCCAAAATGATCCAAAAATGATTCCCAAATGACCTCAAAAACACCAATAGATGTACCCATAATGATCCGAAAATAACCCCAAAATTATCAAAAAATGATCCCAAAACGACCCTAAAAAGACCTTCAAATATTTCCAAAATTACCCAAAAATTATCCAAAAATCATTCAAAAATTATCCCAAAATGACTCGAAAATGATCCGAAAATTACCCCAAAACGGCCCCAAATCAATCCCAAACTGAACCCAAAATGATCTCAAAATAGCCGCAAAATTATCCCAAAGTGACCCCTAAATGATCTCAAAATGATCCTAAAATAAACGAAATATGATCCCAAAAATATACAATACAAATACAATACGGAAGCCTTGGCCGACAACCCTACTTGAAACTATTTAATTGGTATATCTGCGAAAATACCATTCAATTGATAACCTATTGGCATATCTAGCTCCATATTTAAAAAAAAAAATTAAAAAAATTAGATAGGTCGCAACCCTGTACACCCCCAAGTGGCAACCCCAAGTGGGTAGTCTTACAATCAATCATACTAGCTATATGCCAAATTTCATTCAAATCGGTGAAAACAAAAAATCGGTATGAAAGTGAACGATCATACCCACAACAAAGCTTCAACTTTAAGAGTATGTTAAAATATTTTGAAAAAAGTTTCAAAAATTAAAAGAAAATTCACTTTGAAAAAAATGCCATTTTTCCCCATACAAAATGTATGAGAAAGGGCGAGGTGCAAGGCTTATTTTCTCATCAATACCTAAAGTTTCAGGGGGCAAGACCGAAAAAAAAAAACAAATTTTTCTTAATTTGCATCACCCTAATATATATATATTAGAGCGTATCACGGTGTGTGGAGGAAAAAAAAGTTGAAAATGTTCCGCCCCCAGTTTGAACACTTACCTTATGAGGTTTTAAGAAAAAATTTTTTATTTTTTTTGTCACCCTGTAAAAACAGCGAAATTGGTTTTTTTCTATAATTTCTATATTTCTCGTTCGATTTTCAAAAGTGATACATTTTTAGAAAGGTATTCACCAAGGCAAGATTTCATCCATAGAAACTTTTAGCCCTTCATGCCAAGTTCAGTTTTTATTCAATTTTTACTAAAACCAACACCCTGTATTTGAAAAAAAAAAAAATAAAATTTTCCGGAAAACTAAGAAAAAAAGGGCTAAAAGTTTCTTTTGATGAAATATTGCCTTGGTGAATACCTTTCTAAAAATGTATCACTTTTGAAAATCGAACTAGAAATATAGAAGTTATAGAAAAAAAAAAACAAATTTCGCTGTTTTTACAGGGTGACAAAAAAATTTAAAAATTTTTTTTTGAAAACCTCATAAGGTAAGTGTTCAAACTGGAGGGGAACATTTTCAACTTTTTTTGGTGATACGCTCTAATATATATATATTCTTTCTTTATCCTTCAGCGCACTAAAGATCCAGTTGCTATAGAGTTATATGCTAAAAAGGTAACCAGCGTGCCATCGAGTAGGGATATACTTACTGAGTCAAGCGGAGAGAATACTACCATACAACCAACAACTGAGATGCCAGCTGCACAAAAAGCTAAAATGTATCGAGATATACTGCATAGTCATGAAATGGGTGCGCATGCTAAGACGAATCAAGCATCGAATTGGTATGATCCCGAATATGGAGTGAACAAAATACGCAAAGGAAGTGAGTAATGATACATACATAAACAAATTGTATGCTAATATGAACTAGAAAGCTTACATTTGCATGCGATGCGCAATACTTTCACTGAGCTCACTTGTGTACTACTTTTTACCATACAAAGAATGGACTTTTAGTAGCCGCCCACTATGCATAGTCGGACACCTCACATATGTGGGTATATATGTATGTACTATTGTTGCTTGCTTTCCTTTTCTTTTATTATTTATTTATCACAAATGTGTAAGAGGATATCTATTTACCCTTTCAGAATTTGACTGCAGGGCTTTTAAACTACAATTACGAACAAAAACCAACAAATTGGCTCCAAAAGGAAGTGAGATGTTGTCATGAGCATCATATTTTGTTGTTATTTTTGTTACTATTATGGTTATTTTTTGTTGTTGCCATTACTCCTTGTCGTCGGTTCGTAACCGAAACGAGAAACCGGAAACCACAAACCGAAAAATGCAAGAATAATTCCTAACGCTTTGGCGTTTTTCTATTCTTTATTTTTTTTTTCTTTTATTTTTTGCATCTTGTATTCGTCTTTGTTGTTGTCGTTGTTTGTGGTTTGTTTTTAGACATTTTTACTGCACCCGGTGTTTTATATGGAAATTACTTGTACATTTGCGTTTTCAACGCATAAAACCGCATATGGCTCACATTACATATGAGTACGTCTTATTTTGGTTCACACTTACGTGAAGTTGAATGCACCCTGTAGGGTAAGATGGGAGAGCAACTTCAAAAGTGGCCTAAATAATTTTACTAAAAGCCTTCATGTACAAATATTTATTTTATTTATTACTTCTTATATTATGTTTTTGTTTAGTTTTATTTAAGTTAATATTGTATTTTATTTTATTTTATTTTATTTTATTTATGTATGTTATGAGTTTGTGGTCATTAATTTGAGAATCTTTGAAACTTTGGTGGACTTTTGACCGTTTGTGAATAATTTTTCTTAAATTATTCTATGTTTTTATTATTAGTGAACAAGATGGAAAAGTAACAACAATTACAAGCTACCATGATTACGTAATTTCGGCCTTGCTCAAGGGCACTTATCAAATGGCTTTGTGTTTAGAAATTTTTCATCACCTTTTGTTGGTCATCGAACTCATAACATACATACATATTAATCGCAGGACACAGCGAAAAAAGCCACCCTGTGAAAATAAGCTGCAGCTGTCAGTAAAATGATCACGGGGTGCACTAAAATCCTTGACACTGCTAGTATAAATGGCGATCGATTGATGTCGCTCTAGTTGTCGATAAGGTAGTATAAAAACAAACAAACAAAATAAAATGAATACATACTAAGTGAACATGATGGATATAAGCTAGCAATAATCTCAACGCAGCTTGGTGTAAGAGGTACACACTGCGGGCTTAGAAATTCCTAATCCCCTTGGTTCTTGGTTCGATGACCAACAAAAGGTGATGAAAAATTTCTAAACACAAAGCCATTTGATAAGTGCCCTTGAGCAAGGCCGAAATTACGTAATCATGGTAGCTTGTAATTGTTGTTACTTTTCCATCTTGTTCACTAATAATAAAAACATAGAATAATTTAAGAAAAATTATTCACAAACGGTCAAAAGTCCACCAAAGTTTCAAAGATTCTCAAATTAATGACCACAAACTCATAACATACATACATATTAATCGCAGGACACAGCGAAAAAAGCCACCCTGTGAAAATAAGCTGCAGCTGTCAATAAAATGATCACGGGGTGCACTAAAATCCTTGACACTGCTAGTATAAATGGCGATCGATTGATGTCGCTCTAGTTGTCGATAAGGTAGTATAAAAACAAACAAACAAAATAAAATGAATACATACTAAGTGAACATGATGGATATAAGCTAGCAATAATCTCAACGCAGCTTGGTGTAAGAGGTACACACTGCGGGCTTAGAAATTCCTAATCCCCTTGGTTCTTGGTTCGATGACCAACAAAAGGTGATGAAAAATTTCTAAACACAAAGCCATTTGATAAGTGCCCTTGAGCAAGGCCGAAATTACGTAATCATGGTAGCTTGTAATTGTTGTTACTTTTCCATCTTGTTCACTAATAATAAAAACATAGAATAATTTAAGAAAAATTATTCACAAACGGTCAAAAGTCCACCAAAGTTTCAAAGATTCTCAAATTAATGACCACAAACTCATAACATACATACATATTAATCGCAGGACACAGCGAAAAAAGCCACCCTGTGAAAATAAGCTGCAGCTGTCAGTAAAATGATCACGGGGTGCACTAAAATCCTTGACACTGCTAGTATAAATGGCGATCGATTGATGTCGCTCTAGTTGTCGATAAGGTAGTATAAAAACAAACAAACAAAATAAAATGAATACATACTAAGTGAACATGATGGATATAAGCTAGCAATAATCTCAACGCAGCTTGGTGTAAGAGGTACACACTGCGGGCTTAGAAATTCCTAATCCCCTTGGTTCTTGGTTCGATGACCAACAAAAGGTGATGAAAAATTTCTAAACACAAAGCCATTTGATAAGTGCCCTTGAGCAAGGCCGAAATTACGTAATCATGGTAGCTTGTAATTGTTGTTACTTTTCCATCTTGTTCACTAATAATAAAAACATAGAATAATTTAAGAAAAATTATTCACAAACGGTCAAAAGTCCACCAAAGTTTCAAAGATTTTATTTTATTTTATTTTATTTTATTTTATTTTATCTTATATTATTTTATTTTATTTTATTTTACATTATTTTATTTTACATTATTTTATTTTATTTTGATTTATTTTATTTTATTTTATTTAATTTTATTTTATTTTACGTTTTTTATTTTATTTTATTTTATTTTATTTTACTT